>VZTX01001323.1:28263-150640 GCA_013400915.1 Pardalotus punctatus | reverse complement strand
TAGGTTACAACCAGAGGGGATTAAACAGCTCTGGGAGAGACCATTGTGTTTTCCAGGGGGTGCTTAGTTTAGGAGGTTTTCCACCAGTGAGGTACGGCAGGGTGGGTATGATCCACTGCCACAAAGGAGGAATAGTTTTAAACTGAAAGAGAGCAGGTTTAGATTTAAAATAAGGAATAATGTCTTTACTGAGAGGGTCAGGAGGCACTGGAACAGGTTGCTCAGAGAAGTTGCGGATGCCCCATCCCAGGAGGTATTGAAGGCCATGTTAGGTGTGACTTTGAGCAACGTCTTCTAGTGAAAGATGTCCCTGGCCATGACAGGGGTGTTCAAACTAGATGATCTTTAAGGACCCATCTGTTTTTACAAAAAAATAAAAAAAAAAAAAAAAAAATTAACTCTTCAGACATGGAAAATAAGTAGCTACCTATAGGTAAAAGTAGGAACTTAAAGATTTTTTTCTTTAAAAAATATACATTCCCTATGTATTCTTTGAGGAATAAAACCAAAATGCATTAGTCATATATAATTGCCATACTTTAGTTCCATTTAAAACCAAAATTTTTAAAAGCAGGTTTTTAAAATTTTTCTTGGGTGCAGAGAATTGCATAGATATAATCATATATCTCAATCAAAAACCTATTTTTGTTTATTTCCAAAAATTTTTACACCCAAATCTAAATCAATACTATAACAAATAGATGAAAATTTTCACATCATAAAGTACAGGAGAAATTTAATGATCATAATTCTTAATATATTTCTATATGTTTCAAACTAATTTCATCAAAATGCTACAGTCAATAGTTCCCTAATGATTTTATGCTCATTAAGTTCCATTAAAAAAATCAGTGAAGGAAAATGTATTACATTAATTCCAATATATTTCATATTTCCATCTCTCTGAACCTTGTACTCCTGTAAGACTAGTAAATATTTTCTGAGACCTCTTATCCCAGCTTAAACATGGTTTAGTAAATTACATCTGAATCTTAACATTCAGCATTAGTCTAGCATAATTCTAGGAAAAAACAACAATTCTGTAACTAAAATCCAGTTCATATCAGAAAATTCATAATTTAAACATCATTTTTCCTCATTCTGTTTGGAGGAGCTTGTTTAGGAAGTTATTTTTGGTGAAGCATATATGTACATCACAAGGAAATACAATACCTGTCTGATCACTGATTTTCTCTTTCTCTAAAAAGTCTAACACTAAGGGTTTGATCCAGAAACGTCTAATGCAAAAAAAGACTTCACTTAAATGTGAAGGTGACCATCTGCATACACAGGATAGAAATCATCCTTTTAAATAAATACCTTCAATGGAAAAATGTATATGACTACTCCATGTTTGGCAGGACTTAAAAAAAGTAAAATCTTGTTCTAGCAATGAAAAGTCATAAACAAAGTATTGACTTAAAAGACAAGGTCTGAAATCTAAATAGGTGTATTTTTTTAAGGAAAAAAGATAAATGATAACATATGTTTTCTTTACCTTCCCATATTCTTTACTAAACCCTTAAGCTTTCTTTTCTTGGAGCAAGTTTCCATTATTGTTACAATTTTTTTCTTAGTTTCTTAGCAACCCCCATTGTATGGCTAATGCATCACTGAGGTTTTCTTGCTAAATAACAAGGAGCATAGTGACAGTTATGCAGCCATTCAGACTGTTATACTGGCACTTTTATCAAGGCTAAAATGCTAGCCTTTTTCACATAATTTTTACCTTGCAGATGAAGGCATAATTTATTGGATTTTTCATTGTAAAAATGACTCTTGCATGTATGTCTCTTGTCTTATGGGAGTTTTACTGAAATTTAAGATGAGATTCTGGTATTTTTGTTGATCTTGAAGTATTCTGTCAAACTATTCAGACAGAAATGCAATTAGGGTGAATGGCAGTGGAGAGAACAGACTTTTTTATATTTAACTTCATACAAATATAATAATATATTTCCTTATCAAAGGATTGTCCTTTCACAGCATATGTGAATTAAACCGAGTTTATGCAGGGGACATTTCAGAAAGATTCCAAGTCCATTTTATTTTCTAGTGCTGAAGCTGTCCTTGGGGGATACTCAGTTTCAGTTACACTGACTAAAACATGCTACTGCTTTTGGCTTTTTCATATTATTCTCTAAAGGCTAAATATACCTAGAGGATAAACATTTCATTACCTTGGAGATTTTCAGATGATCTTACTTTCCAGAATACTTTCAGTCACTGTAATGATCCTAGCCAGGAAGCTGCTCTAAGTAAAGGGATTAGTGATCCTCAGTATAGTTAACCTGAGTAGCTGCAAGCCTCCGATGCACTGTGCTGCATGTCCAGAGTGGCCTGCAGGCTCTGTTGGGCTGTGCAAATCTCTTGGCTACTGATAAACTTAGAACAAGGAGCCTCCAAACAGCTCCCACTTGGTACTTTTAATTAGATCACTTATGCCTTGCCTTTATCTAAAATTATAACAAGTTCTCATGCAAAAGTTCCTTATGAAAACAGTTGTTTTCTTGTAAGTTATGTAATATCCCACTGAAGGATCTCAGGATCTGTGCAGAATGAAGTGGGAAAATCCACCCTGTGTCCATCTGATGCTGCATGGATGTTGCCAAAATGGGCTCTTCCTGAAGCCTTTGAATGTGTGTAAGATTTACTTCATATCTACATTTGTCTTCTAATTCTGTCTTAATAGACAGATTTTATCTTGCCATTTGTTGTTGGGTCTTTCTTATTAAAAGCCAGAAAAAACCTGCAACATCTCTGCTTCTTTCTCAGCACCTGTCCTGCCCCTCCCTTTCCCTGGTACAAAAGAGTCACTAAATATTGCATTGTCTATGAATGAAAAATCATACAATTTATTTTTTAAATTTTTCTACGTAAAAGAATATTTTTGCCTTCCATTCTTAGGCAATTGCTTATAAAAACTGACAGAACCCTAGTAAAAAAAATAGAGATGATAAATTATAAAACTTACAGTCCAAAATAATTCTTCCACTTTATAAAAGACTATATGGAATGATCCATTTCAAACCTCACTATGACCTCTTGCATCACGTATGTGGTGCTTGATCATGAATTTCTTTGTTGGATTTGTAGATATCCAATTTGCATTATTTACAAGGATATTGTTTTGAAATACCCAAGAAAATACTAATTTGACTTTCTTGTCAGGAGGTAGAAATCAAACCATTTCAGTCTGAAGCAGTAAAATTAAAGAAAATATTAAAGAAAAAAGCATTCTTAAGCATACTTTGAACTTCATACATTCAACCAGCTAAATGAAAAACCAGTCTGCATCATTCTCTATGATTTAGCCTGCACAGCATGAAATGAACAGAAACCTTAAAATAGGTTTTAAAATAGTGAGTAGCTTTCTTACTGGGTGCAATCTCAGTGACTTCTAAATTTCTTTGAGTGTAAGTGTAGCCAGAAGTCAGCAAAACATACCATAGAGGAAATCCAGGGCTTAATTTTCATTTGCATAATTTCAGTGTGAAGTAGCATTGAAAAAAAATTGCATTTCATTTTAAATTAATCTGACATGAGTACAATGGCATTCTGCATCAGATGAGTGTGAGAATAGATCACTGGATTGTTAACCCACTGTGCCTTCTTACTCCAGAAATACCATTTAAGATTATTGCTTGCATTTTGAGTGCATGAAGTTTGTTTCAATTGTTTTTTTTTCATATAACTACCTCTATTTTTGTGTGCTGAGGCCATTATCAAAACCCTTAAGTGTTTTTTCATAGTGAAATATTAGGGGTTAATTTCCTCATCTAAGGTATAGTGAATGTTGCAATCAGAGACCTCTTGAAGTACTTGAAATGTTCACACAGTGTGTCAAGGTTACACAATAAACTATTGCCTTTTGGAGGAGCATCTAGAGGCTCAGCAGTTTACATACAAACATCTCCATGCTGGACAAAATCAGGTGTGGCAGAATCAGGACCTGACTAAAACTAGCAGGAAACAAGATAGACTCTAACTTGCATTAAGGATATTAAAGGAGGAAAAAATCTAAAAGGAATTTTTTTATAATGAAGGATGTAAATATTTTACCATACTTCTAGTGATTGTTTTAATTACAGTAGTTCATTTGAGTTTGTCAAAGAATGACACAAACTAACATTTCTCTATGCAGATAGGTATTCACACTGCTTTTGTTTCATAAAATCATAGAATCATAGAACATTTCAAGCTGGAAAAGACCCGTAAGGATCACTGTATTTAATGCTGGTTTTCCCATAGTTAGAAAACCAATACAGTTTGAAATGTGTCAGATTCTCTGTATCTCAGTTAGTATAAAAGTGAACCTACATCAAGTCTTTTATCAGTACTGTCAGTGTTACCTTGAAAGCTGCTCATGTCACCCTAAATTAGGCACCTTCATTTGGTCAGCTGAACAGCACCAAGGCTCCATTACCTATACTGATTAGGAGCTTTATTAACTTGTCCACATATACATGTTTAGTGACAATTGAGATCTGCACAATTCTGTCAGATACAGCACAAGAGTCCAGGAGACCTGCCCTCTCTGGAAAGCCAGATGGTGTGTGTGCCGGTGGTTCAAGCCCAGAGAGTTTCTTCCCCCCTGAGGAATTGGTGGAGACCTAGAGAATAAAACCCCCCTGGGGTAGAGTCGAAGGCAGCGTGCCCCAGAGAGGGGTCGAGCTCCCCCTGTCCCTCAGTCCATAATGGTATTTTCGTATCTCCCTCTCTCCTCCCTTCCTCCTTCCCGATTGGTCCCTGCCCCTTGTCCCTCCCTGGTTCCTCCCCCGTGCCGTTCCGGGATTGGTTGTTACCCTCAGAATAAAAGTCTGATGCCCGGATGAGGCCGGGTCTTTCGCCCTTGACCCCAAGCACCTGACCACCGTGTGACTGCGTGTCTGATGGGGGTCCGGGCGAGGGAACACTCTCTTTGCAGCGCTCCTGCTTTTGGGGACGGCGTGGCTGCCATTCCTAGGGAGGCCCAGCTCGTGGCTGGGGGAGACTGTCCCCGACTGTAGTGAACCTGGCACTCAGGGACGCTCGCAGACACCACCGACGAGCTGCAGACCATCCCTGGTGGTCAGCTGGTCCAGCCCACACTACCGGCAACAGGTGTGTATATATGTGGGACAGACTCATAAAAAAGTTGGCACTGGACACCTTTGTTTAGGCAACAGATCTGAATGCACAAGTACAGATTTATATTTATATTATATTTGCAGTTAAATGGCCTGATTGTTTGTCCCATCTAATATATGCTTCTAAGTTATTCAAAGACAAGAAACAAATGTTTCATTGACTTGTGCCTACATAATTCTCTTCCTCAGAATGCAGGTCAACAGGAACCTTATAACAAAACTAATTTTAAATTAGAAAGGAATGTTTTTCATTCTTATCTTCACTGTCGAACATGACTTCCATGGGTCATGTTTCTCACAATTTATTTATTTATTTCCTTCCCATAAAACTGTGGATATTTTCAGCCCCTTTTCAATTAAATTCATAAAGAAAATTTATGTAACTCTTCTCAGTTGATTTACTTTTTAATCTCTTCTGTCTGCATCTTATTGTATTACCAGACACAGAGCAGCTTACAGGTTCTCAGGTCCAGATGTGTCTGTCTTACTCTCAACCCACATCACTCTTCCTACCCTGTATTTAGGTTTCCACATAAAGCAAAGCAGTCAAAGCAAACTGAATAAGAGGTGTGACATGTACACATAGATTCTTGACCTTAGTGATTAGAGACAGCCCTGAAATTTTATCATAGCACTTGACAGGGTATGAGTTTATTTCTGGCTTCATTTTAAAATGAACGGGTTGAAATAGTAACCATATCTGTTTCGAGTATTGTTATGCTACAAATACTTTCAATTTCCATAGCATCATTTTTGTGAAATGCTTAAAGCTGCTCCTGTCATACTTCTGGGGAAAAAAATTAATTAAGAGAATAGCTTTACTATGTGTGCAAAATAGGAAAGTATGTAGAAATAAAAATTAGTATTATTGTGATATTAATATGGTAATATTAATCAGCAAAAAAGCCTAACATCAGGGAAAAGATCAAGCAGTCTGCTTTCATACGTGAAGACAGGATCTCTAGATAAATAATATGGAATCGTACCTCAGGAGTTTAAGAAAATGTCAAGAGTTTTTGTTTGCTTTCAGAGAAATACACAAAAGCTGAAGAACATAATTTTTCAATTTTTCAGCAAAGTCTGATTGCATCAATTTGGAGGGAGGAAGAAACAGATTTTAAAAAAGGACATTTCAGCCTGAGATATGGAGAGAGAAAGCAAACTGTAATATTCAGGGAGATTTTCTAACCTTAACCTCGAGCTAAAGCCATCAGGACTTGCTCAATAATGGTGACAGCACATGATTCATTTCACTTATTTCATCTTGCCAAGGACAACTGTACAAAGATGGGGGGTAGGGGAGGAAAGCCGTCTATGCTTTTTCTTGTCTGTGACATTTCATAGGTGCCTTGAAAGAATATTTTCTTCACCAAATTCTGCAGATGAAAATGTTCAGGAAACAAACTAAAACTCAGTAGCTGTTCTTTTTTTTAAACTACGGAAATAGTAAGAATTGGAAAAGTGTGAGAAATCCCATTAAAAGCTCTTGGTTTTATTTAATAACGTTAGTCACAGTGTACAGTAATTCAAGTGGATGTTAAATAGTTGAATGGTATTTTATAAGCTTTTGAATTGTAGCATAAATAAATGAATCTGTGTGAGGGTATTTTTTCAAGCATCATTATGAAGACATCCTGTGATACTTCCTGCATATCTTTGAATCCTTTAGCTTACCTCCAGTAAAATTATTCATAGCTCAGACTCACTGGTGCCAGTGCTATATTCTTCTCACTAATGCAGCATGGGAATAACTTTCTTACATATTTCTTCTGATAATGCTGCTTTACTGAAAATGTAAAATATTATCCCAAGTACACAACTAAGAGATTGCATTAGAAGAATATCAAAGCCCTATGCCTACAATGATTTAGACATTGAGGAACAAAATATTGGAAAGTCTCTTACTGCTTAAAAGCTTACTTGGCCCAAGATTCAGTTTTTTTAATGTGGTTCTTGCAGAGAATGAATGAAATTGGATTACTCAACTTTTGGAAAATTAGACCATTTGAATATTCAGCTTTTCCTTTGAAAAGTGGGGAAAGGAGCAAAGGAAAAGAAGAAAAAGAGGAAAACAAAAAAAGGAACAAAAAAACAAACCAAACTTTTCTTAATGGTACTTTGCACCTGTGTTAATTTCTAAAAATCTCTGGGATTCATTAAAACTTTACTCATATTTTAACAAAAATAATTTTGTCATTAACAAGCATTCTTCAGACCCACAATGTTCATGTTATCATAGTATGTGAGACAAAGGATGTAAGTCATAGGACTCTTTAAAGTCTCTGTGTACCTACAGCTACAGATGATATCTTCAGCTTAATCTTCCTGATTCCTTTCAGAGTCCACATGGACAGATAAAAGCAATATAACAATATCCTACACAGGAAAAGCAAACACAGACACTTAAAATAGCTTTGTTTGCCTGACGTACACCTGTGCTTTCTGAAATAATTCATCCAATATATGTGACATTGACAACACATAATTGCACAGTATGACCTTGTATCAAAACATGTTTTGCTTTCAAACATTGAGATGATTTCTGTAACAATTTCTATTTCTTCTAAACTGGCCTTTGATTATTTTTCTGTGGTAGCTATTTAAGAAGTTGATCAATGTCATGTAAGCAGTATTACAGGAGAGTCAGAGGTCTAACAAACCCCTGATGTGTGTTCCAAACGGATGAGATTACAGAGGTTCAAGAGCAGCCCTTTTTTGCATACATTTTGAAATGCTCCTTGAAAATGGATCATTCCAGAGCAAGCACAACTATGTGAAGATAAGAAACAGGCTTTCCCACATTATGCAAATTCCCAACCAAGTCAGAGAATGTCACTTCACTTCTGGAACAGAGAGGGTTTGCACATTTGAACTTCATGGAGTTCAACCCAGCTCTCTGTCCTTTTCTTTCCTCCTCAGTAATTATTCTTAACTGTGGTATTGTAACTCTAAGATATGTGTGAGAAAGTGCATACAAAATCAATATTCACTTAGGGTTTCTTTGGATTTTTTTCTATCTTTCTGTTCCTCCCACTAATGAATAGGTTACAACATTTAAATGTGCTTATATGTAGAGTTCAAATCAGTCATTTTTAGAGGTTAAGGAGTCATTGGCTGCAGCAAATGAGTCCTGTGACTGAGACAAGCTTTTCTGACTGCAGTTTCCATTCTGTGTCATTCCAATTGTGGAAAAAAGAAACATATCTGTTAAGTAAGAAAACTTTCTTTTTACTGACAATTGGACTATTTACAATTCTTGATGCATAGGCATGGCAAAAACATAAAATGACACTGTTTTAAAATATTTTAAAATCCAAAGAAATAAATGAGAGCTGAAGAAAAAATTGCAAATGTATTTCAGCAAGACGTCATGCTCCATAAACTGTATCTGAAAAGCCTAATAGTGACAGAACAACCTGCTTTCACCCATTTTGGAATAAAAGGAAAAAAAAAAAAAAAAACAAGTTAGATTGAATTCCAGAAAAAGTACTCAGTGAAAACAGCCATTCTTTGTTCTTTGGGCAGATGGATTTGTTCTGATTAGTCTCCAGAAAGATCTGTTCCACTGAATGTTTTTCTAGGCCAAATATAGGTTTGTTTTTTTTCCAATGGAATGTTGGAAACTTGAACAGCAGTGAGTTTTTCTGCTACACGAAAGAAATAGGTAAGTAGAAAGAGTGGGACAGCTGCATTGGTCCTGTTGTGGGTGAAGGATAGGATCATCTAATATTACTACTGAAAAAGATTTTACACACCTTTCTTGCTCTACAGGGGACAGTGAGATTTTCTGGGGTACTAGCACAAGCAAGGGAGGTCTTTTGGGCTATAGTCTGCAATAGGTCTGGCAAGTGCTAGGCTGAATCCTCCAATGAAATTGTAACTTCTGTAAAGTCAGTGGGAGCTTTCTCACTGACTTGCAGGGAGACGGAATTTCACATGTGCTCTGAAGAGCTTGGTCTTGAGATGTGAAGCAAACACTGATGAAACCAAATAGATATAGTCACTCTTTGCCTGATGATCACTCCTTTTGGGTGGAACTGCCTATACAGTAGAATGGGATGGAATACTATAAAATGGAGAGAATTTAATTACTTTGCTTTTTGTCCTGCACTAGATAACCAGGCTGAACGTGTAGATGGGGAAGAAACTACCTTATCATAAAATCTACATAGTATTTCATTGAGCTGCTTTATTGAATATATGTCCTCTATCAGGACAAAATTCTGGGGAATGTGATTATGAGAATTCAAGAGGATCTGGCTGAAACAACAGTGGACATGGAGGCTACGTCAAAACATCTAATAATTTGTCTAGCCTAAAAAGGCTGTTATTAAAAATTGAGAAAGTGAACACAAACATGGCAGATCAGAAGAATTTCCTATATTTTTTCATAATTTAGTAAAATGCCTAATTAAATAAAAGTAAATGTTTACATTTTTTTCATTCCTGTGTGAGAAAAGTTTCCTTCTTAAAGACTTTTAACAACTAAAATTTCTCCCATTGTTTCCTAATTTAATGAATATACACTGCAGTGAAGATTTATACATGGCAATTTAGAAATTCTAGGTAATTCCAGAGTTATTCAGTGAGACAAAGTAAAGGGCTGTTGTAACCTTATAACTTATTTAAAACAACTAGAAGTCTTCAGTTTCTTCTGCAGGTGGCCTGTTGAAATTGCAAGTAAGACATTCAAGGAAAAGAATTTGCAATGAGTAATCAAAAGAAATTCCATTATTTTTAATCTTCACTCCTATTACCATCATATTATACCATGAAATTGCAAGTAAAGCACATTAGCTTATATGAAACATCTGTGAAAATTTGGGTTTGTTTTTTTTTAAAGTTTTAACCTTGAATGTTAGAATATGATTACAATATTTTAATTTGATAGCTCAAAATACTTCATTATGCCAATCAAGAGATTAGTTTTGTCGAAATAAAACCAGAGATTACTTCAGATTTCAGGATCATGACTTTGCAGATCGTTTATCCTGTGAAATGTAAAGTTGTCTTGGAGTAGTTTAGACAATACCTTTGATTACAATGACCAACAGTCTTCTGAAATAATAGCTCTGGACCCTTGAACAGATAAAGAAAAATGTTGTCCTGATGGATGGCTGGATGGCTTTTCACATTATTATTTTATAACAGGCAAGAAGAAACCTCAGACCTGCTCCTGTCAATTAAATACTTTATTTGTGCCATTTTTAGTTCTTTGGTGGAATGTGTAGATATGAATTTAAAAGAAAGCAGTGTTCACAAATCTTCAAAAAACATCAAAGCCCTTAAAATTTCAGATATAGCCACAGTCTGAACAGAAGCATGTAAAAACGAATCCCATGAAGTCACATGAAAACTCAGAGAATCCATGACAATCTTTCAGACTAATATTCTTCTAAAATGACAGAACAGGAGCTAATAGACGTATACCGTATGCAGAAAAAGGGATAAAAATGTAGGGAAGAAGACAGAGTTTGGAGTGTTTGAAATGTTCACACAATATTGCTGTAATTTGTAGAACTGTCCCATTGCATTTGCACTGGATTAATGAAAGTGAGTTAAAAACCGAAAATAATTTTCATCCTAGTTATGACATATAAGGCTGTTTACATCAAGAAAAAAATATATGTTCAAATGCTGTGTCTTTCATATTCATAAGGTTTGGATCCACTTCAGGAATCTTAGAATAGCATTCATAAACTGCTACTAAATCACCACTGCATCATTTCCCAAAGTATGCACAATAGCAAGATAATTTTTTCTGGACTGTAAAAATACACTGAATGAATACTACAGACACAGACATCAAGCAGATGAGAGGTTTCAAATAATGCACAAGAACTATTGAAATAAAACCTCAAAGAATTTTAGGATTTTCTTTTTTAAATATGCGCCATTTTCTCCTGCCTTCAAAATGAGAGAAAATGGGGAAATTCCAGTTTTTAAAGGGAAAAGAATTGGCTGTAGTATGTAGTTGCTTTCACATTAATTCTCAAAGTATTCATGATCTTGAGCATATCTAACACAATTATACAATTATTGTGAAGCAGAAAGTGGAAAATTCTTTACTTGTCAAATCCTGACAATAAAAAGGGAAATTATAAATGACCTGCAAATTAGGGAGAAATTCAGCCACCTTTTTCACAAAGACTAAGGTCATTTCATTTGTCCAGGTGATTTAATTGCAGATTATTTGCTGAGGTGTGAAACTTTGCTGTTACTGTTTATTTTTCCAGCAGAAAAAATAAGGTACCAAAAATGAACACCTAAAAAATCTAAAAGTACAGAATACCTAAAAATATATAATAAACCACATATCAGTTTGAAAGGAAATGGAAAAAAGTAGAATACATAATTTAAATAAAGGCATACATACTGCCTATAAAACAGAAGTGAAATCTGAATATTTAAAGAGTTGAGATACTGAATAAGAAAAGGTTTTTTTTTTTTACCACTAGCACCCATGTTATTTTATTTTAAAAAATCAGTAGCAGCTAAGAGAAGTGTTAATCTGGTATTGATGGCTGCCCCTGTCTAAGGTACTTTTCACACCTCAGTGATTGATTGTATGATGTTATGAATTAATCTGCAGTGTCAGTTGTCTATTCCTATTTTTCTCTGTTATGATGACATTCCTTTTAGCACAGCAACCACTTGCTTCCTGATGAATTTCTGCTTATTCTTTTCCCAACAGAGACTCAGCATTTGTACTAGTGCTAAGAAACATTTTTGAGACTGGGTGCTCAGGATTATCAATAGAAGTTAAATAGTGTATTACCACCACAAATACAGAATTTAGAAATCCACATATTACTCTGATATCTGGTCTCTCTAGTGAAAATAAAAGGTAGTGAAAAAATTTTAAATGGTCTATTAGAGAATCAGCTACAATATATTATAAAAATGAATAGCCATGTAGATGTTATACACATGTGACAGGGTCCTGAGGACTGGCTGTTCCTATCCAGCCCCTTCAGGGCTACCCCTGTCCACAGCCCAGGCCCCCATGGCACCCCCCAGTGCCATCATGCCCTGCCCCAGTGATGCTGCAGCAGAGCTGGTCTCCAGCTCCCATAGCCCTGCCCTGTCTGGCCATGCCCCTGTTGAGCCAGGCCCTCTTAAACCCTAACAATTCTGTATAATTCAGTGGATCCTGTGGGCACAGTCCCTGCAGTATCCAACCAGGAAACCAAGTCCAGGATGTGCACGGTGACAGGTGCCAGTCAGGAGCCTAAAAATGGTCAGAGAGTTCCACAGTGTCCAGGTAGGCCCAAGTTCAAGCTGGGAAATCAAGGTTGGTCTCAACATGAGTGACCTTCCTTGGCACGCTGAAATGCAGTTTAGGCAAGCTAGGAAGGGGTGTTTGAGTTCCTGAGAAGAGAGGAAAGACAGCTCAGCATGCTCTTTCCCAGTAGCCTGATCCCCGGTGACCCAACTGCACTACACCAGTGCTGGGCTGGCCAGGAAACCCTTGCAGAGAGGAGGGAGCATGCTCAGGGCCATGACCCATTGATTGTAAATTGCAGAATAACAGCTGAACTGCAGAGACAGTAATGCTGCAAAGCATGATGCTTTGGCATCATTCAGGATGTTAGTACAGACAGATGTCTTAATTCTATGCATCCCCTCATGTCAAGTGCTGTCACAGGAGAAAAATATTTAATGCTCACACACATGCGAAAACAACTAAAATTCTCATATTTTCAATCTGACTATAATGGAAACTCCCTGGAAGTAGCACAGATACTGCTTATTCAGCCAATAAGGATGGATAATCAGCTTAATCTCTCTCTATATTTGTAGCTCTGTTTGTGGGTTTTTCCATATTTGTAGTAGTTTGGTTACATGATAAGCCTACTCTTGCTGCACAGATAAATTCTTTCTTTTATGTGAAACATGAATTATAAAATAGGATCATAACTGTCCTGGGTTATCTATTCATGGGTGAATATCAGTTAATGGAAACCAATTAAGATACCAGCTCAGACACAAACTGTCCATTTGTTTACCCAAATTTTCCCCAGAAGGAATTTCTCCTAGTTTTCTCTTTCATGTCCTCAATGTTCTTCTCCATACAAGTGTTTCTCACTCTCATCTGTAATGCTCTGAAGAAGAAAAATCTCTAAGGTTTTTATTGTGGAGATAATATTTTTATATAGTCCATAACAGGTTTTGTTCAGAATTCTTGTCTTGTAATTAATTTCTTTAGATCTAAAAATGAAAGCAAAAGTTTTGTGTTGACTGATCTGTCCTGGTAGGGATTCACAGAACCATTTTCATTACTATTTTAATGCAGAAGCAAAGATATATATTTTGGAGCCATTAAAGCCACGAAAAGGAATGAAGAGGCAAATTTTATAGTTGCACATACACTAACAAGATGAACAACGATCTGTGTTTATATTGAACTCTCATTAGATTTTAATACTTAAGTCTAGGAAGGAGTAATTTTTTTAAATTTATTTTTTCTTGCATGTGGTAACATCAGCTTTATGGAAAAAAATCTTATTTTTTTTTAAAATAAATTCTCATCTAACTGAGCAACAGGGGTCAGTCTTCACCTCTTGCAACATTTTGTCTTAATAAAGAAGAAAAGATAAGCATTGTGGAATAACTTTTGCTAGACAACATTTGTACAGCGAAGAGGAAATTATCCTTATCCCTTTTATGCACTGAGTGTGAAGGTAATGTGCCAATGGGTCAGCATTCAGTGAAAGACAGTGACTGCTCTCTCTGAAACAATTTTCACTACAGCTAAAGGTTAGGAAGTTCTGCATGACACTGTGAGGCCCATATTTTTTTATATTTGTCTGTATTTCAAAGAAGATCTTCGATTATGTGGGTTTGTCTAGAAAAAAGAAAACAGGCATTGACAGGAGAAAAAAAAACTTGATGGGAAAAAAGATGGCCACGTAAAGTTAAGCTTTCTCCTTCACTCAGAACACAAAGTAAATAATTGAACTGAGACATAGATCTGTTAGTACAGACAGTAATTGAGGAAATTTTTTAATGATATACATTATTTAAGCACTAAGTTTTTTAATAGTTTTTGATGCTATAAAGGTAGCAAAAAATATTTTAAGGAATGGATAGGAAAGTATCTGCAAGAAAATAATATTTCCTTAAACTTACTAGATTCTGCTTTCATTAAGAGACAAACTAGCTGATACCTTAAGCTGCCTTCCAGCTCTGTGTTTAACAACAATTCTATCACAAATGTAGGGATGTTTATAGGGTCTAATCTCAAAGCATGCTCAAAAAAATACGCTTAGGTTTAATTTTTGGTTTATGGGTTTGGGAGTATTTTTTGTTTTGTTTTACTTTGTTTTTGGTTTCGTTGTGGTTATTTTGGTTTTAAATGTCTTTACTTCTTTTTTTTAGCTTTGTTAAGATATTGTCTCCCCATCCCAATATTAGAACTTTGAGTCAGTTGACGTAAGGATAATATCTTCCAACTATTTCCATAGAATTCCTTGAATATCAGTTTGAGTCATAAAATATTAGATGGGCCCATGCATTTGGTTTCTTGGAGGAGTTGTGTGTGGGTCACCATGTTTGAGAACTTAAGTCAGTGTTCATAGTTTTCATTGCACATTTCATTTTATCCCAACAAAGTGCCTCTAAGCTAACACTGGCATCAATCTCCTTGCAGTCCTTGCATGTTTAAGTAGAAAAATAAATGGGAAAAT
Source organism: Pardalotus punctatus (assembly GCA_013400915.1). Lineage (NCBI taxonomy): Eukaryota > Metazoa > Chordata > Aves > Passeriformes > Pardalotidae > Pardalotus > Pardalotus punctatus. Next base: position 135,822 of record VZTX01001323.1, on the reverse strand, counting down.
AAATTCTACTGTGTATAACTTAATAAGGACTCAAGTAAGGCTCTACTCCTTATACTGTTTATGCACTTTTGCATTTGACCATGTCTCGGAACAAAATCAAAACTAGTTCTATAGTTGTACACAGAAGTATTGCTGGTTTTTTTTTCCCTATGTAAATAAATATTTTTTTCTCTGCATAACTAATTTTCTTTTTTCCAGGGAAAGACTGCTCACAGGTTTTGTGTCGTACCATCAAACAGCACCATATTAATCGAAAGCTGCAATTCATTGTACACTTGGTGTCCATTCCTGACAGAGGTTGAACCAAGTATTATCATTTTAAAACTCAAATGCAGTATTTCATGCATTATTTTTACGCCTCTAAGAAAGTTCTGGAGTTATATTTGTTTGTGAGGAAATATCCATCCAAGGTTTTAGCCTCACAAAAGAGCTAATGTCAGAAATACACATTTTCCTTGATAGCATGAAGGCCACTACCAGAGGCATTGTATCAGCTAAGAGTAGCTATTGTTCTGTCTCAGCAGGGCAACTCTTTTGCTGTGTCATCTGTGTAAAGAATTATAACCTCAACTGAAAATAAAAATCCCTGTTCCATGCAGAGGGCACCAATATAAAAATAAAGTAGTAGTGAAAGACAGTGTTACAGGTAGAACACTAGTTTTTCCTTCCTTTTTGATTCCAAAAGTGATATATCAAAATGTTAGGGTATGATTTTGTGAAGAAATAGATGATAAACCATTCTAATTTAAATGTCTATGAGAGTCCCATCTGGGCAATCACAGAAAAATCATAACATTGGTAAAAATTGTAATTTGCTTTGAAAAACATAAAATGAAACTGTTATTGCATTAAATTTAACCTCAAATCTGCTTGTGCACTAATTTAAAATCCTAAAGGATAGCACAGTGTCTGCAGACCTAAAAAAAAGTGGTGTGTATTGTAACTGGAATTTGCATTTAAAAATTGTTTGGGGTATTTTTTGGTAACACAGTCAGAACTGTTCCACTTCACTGAAATAATTCAATATTCACCCAACAATAGAAATAGTATTTCCTAATACAAGTAACCTTCCCAGTGCAAATCTAAAAAAAATCTCATAAAATATTAAATTGTATTCAAAGCTGTGCAAGATAAGTGATGTTGTTCAAATGTGAGTCTTGTTCTACTCCATATTTCTTTATTAATGCGAAGTTTCCCAACTTTCTGACCATGAAAGAGTTTTCTTGGATGATATGCTTATTGTTTTTGTTTCTTTTCAGGGCACAGTACACTTCACAATTTGCCTATATCTCCTACAAAAGTCCAATAAGAACTATACCAAAATAAAGTGTAGTGTTAAATGCCTGAGGTTTCTTTCCCTGTTATGCTACTGTTATTAGTCCATATAAAACTGGCTGAGAGGGTAGCAATATTATCAGGCTGTTTTAAAAAGCCTCTAGGATGATGTGATAAGGAGTATGTATATGATCAGACAGACATATTGCTGTCCATTAAAAGTTTTGAAAGGAATCACTAGAGAGCACTTAGCAGAAGCTACAAACATCCTCAGTATTGAAGAGATAAGGTTATCCAAACCCTTTAATGCTATCTCCGGAGACAAGCCTGAGAAAGCTTGATTGAGTTCAGAATATTTTAGCTTTTATGTTGACAAACTGATGCTACTAGAACTGTAAAAATGAAGCTTAGATGACAAAGTTGACAACAGCAGCATTTTTCACAGCAAAGGAAGCATTACCTGCTCACTATAACTAAAAGAATAAGGAGCAAATGGGACATAAAGTAAATCTCAAGCTGCCAAAAATTTAAAAGAACATTTAAATCACACAGTCTGTTCATTCTAACTTGTTTTCAGCAAGAGTTTTTATAGAAGTTGCACCCAATTTTCTGAGGTTTTTGTTTTGTTTGCATTAACTTTGATTGAAAACATGACAATACCAATACTGGAGCAGAACAAAACATATGGAAATTGGCTTAAGAGTCTGAAGCATTAGTTTTTATTTTATATTATCATAAACTCTTCTAGGATGTCTACGACTGTTTTTCAATTTTCTTCTGCCTGAGACAAGAACTAACTGTTCTCCCAAAGAGCACCCACCAGTGGCATAAAACCAAAACATTATTTTTGGTATGGTGTACAAGCCTCTCCTTTCTGTGACTGACATTTCAGTACCAGTTTGTTTTTTTAAAATCATTGCATCAATGAGCTGAAGGGAAAATGTTTTAGCACATAAACTCACTCTTAGTCGGATACATAACACATTTTATCATTTACGTGCTTTTCCTTGGGTAGAAAAACAATTTATTTTTCTAGTAAACCCCCTTATCATGACAAAAAACCCTAATAAATGTTTCATAAAACTGAAGAATATACAACTTTCATATTTTTTTCTATCACTGTATTTTTATATATATGTGCATAATATGTTGCAGGAATTGATTCTATGACTAGGCTGTAGAGACATTTGGGAATCCAGTAACATGCAAAAGAATATNATATACAACTTTCATATTTTTTTCTATCACTGTATTTTTATATATATGTGCATAATATGTTGCAGGAATTGATTCTATGACTAGGCTGTAGAGACATTTGGGAATCCAGTAACATGCAAAAGAATATCTGCCTTGATATCTGTCTTTTTACCTTAAGGTAAAAATTTCAAAAAATTATCCATTTGTGAAGAATTTCAAGAACAAATATCATGAAGTGACAGAGAATTTCTAGTTTCTTCCCAAGAGAGAAAAATTACGAATAACACCTTGTAGCTGTGTAGCTATTTATAGAAATTATATGTCAAGTACCATTATTTGAAATACATCTCTGCCATCTGCTCCAGTTCCAGAATTCAAAATGGAAAGATTCTGCAGTTATGATACACGAGTCTACAATAAAATGTGAAAATGTGTCTATAATCAAAGCATTCTTGTCAAGCCTACTTAAAAAAAATTATGTTATTAGTCATAGGCCTTAGGTTTGCATAACATATAGGAAGATTGTTGTAACATCTAAATATCAGCAGCAGCTTTATTAAAATGAAAATCTAATGAACAGCTGTATTAAGAGAGTGGGCAAATAATTATTATGCAAGGCTACTGCAAGGTTCCTAAAAGAGTGATCGCCAATGTTATGCAGTATGAAAAATACATAGGCAGAGTTATTTCCTGCAAAAGGTTACCATGTGATTTGAGAAAGCTTTCATCAATTACAGCTTACATTAAAAAAAAAAAACCAAAGTCCTGGTTATGCAAGGCTCTTTAACTTGAATTTGATATTCTGTCTCAGAAGAATGACCTCATACGGCTGATTATATGTATGTTCTGAGCTATAGATGCAATGTCTACTCCTATAATGACACCCTGAGCCACAGGAAATTTGCTGCTTTCCTTGAAACTGTAATTCTAACATCATGCTGAATCAGAAGTTGACAGGTCTAGATCCATAAGTTCCCTTACAAAAGAGGAACAGCATATGAAATCTACTTTAAATTTGTTCTTTAAGCTCTTTATTGTTAAACTGTAAATAGGTTCATGTTTATGCCATAGAAATACTAGCCTAACAGTTTCAATAAAATAGGGTCAAAACAAGATAACTGCTAAAAAGAAACTGCAAAACAAAGGGAATCTTAAAAAAAAAAGAGGGTACGGAGATACTTTTTATAAAAACTGAGCTTTATTCAGTGAAGTTATGTGATTTGACATATAGTAATGACTATAAGAATAAAAATACTGGAACAAAAATATGAATAAATTGTGATATAGAATTTACAGATATATGGTTTTAACTTCTGTTTACCCTATGATATTAGGTATTTTCATGAGAGTGATGCTTTTTATTAATGCTTCAATTTCCATAGTTTTTACAGAAGTGGGGGGAGGGTAGTCTTGTTGTTGTTCAGGTTTCTTTTTTTAAAAAACATTATTCCCATGCAGCTTTAACATAGGGAAGACTTATCTCCACAGAGCTGAACAGAAAACCAACCATGGAATACTTCCCACAGAAATATTATATAAATATACCTGTAATAAATATTCCTGTATGTGTATGTATGGACATGGTTAAAATAAAACTTCATTGTAATTCCCTAAGAACAAAGTTCAGTTTCTGAAAATTTTGCTTGTAAGTCACTTTTCTTCTAACACTTAAACACCACTGCACTTTCCACATACATCTGTATTAGTGACAAGTATCAATAGATCTTAAAATTGCACCATCCTTTTATACACAACTTCTTTATTTTTAGTGTTGAAGAGAAACTCAACCTCATAATTCATACCTCAGTCAGTTTAGAAAACCTGAAAGCTGTAATTCTTGCAGTATGCCTCACAGTATAGTGGCATGGCAGGTGTTCTTGGTAGTGGGCTGATTCCTTTCACACAATAATAGCTAATGAGCAGTGGCTTACTTCTCCCTGTCAAAATGAAGAAGGGTTTCTGTAGGAACGATATTTATTATTACATGTACTATAGCTGCTGTGTTCCCTTCCCCCTTTTTTACCCATTGTGTGAGATCTCAAACCCCTATTTCAATACTCCTCTCAGTGTGAAGAACTCACCTTCATTATCCCCATGAAAGGGCTCCAGCTGTGTTTTCAAAGAAAATGGCTGCAAGTGCATTTCACTGGGAATTCAGTCTTCCTGTAGTTTAAATATTTAACCAGTGAGAATACCTATGGTTTCTCTAGTTATGTTTTCAGTAAAAAACCCACCAGTCACTGATTACTGAGAAGTCAATCCATAAAACACTCAGTTCTTAATATAAAAGTACTTAGAAACTTTGAAGCTGAACAACTGCCAAGCTATTGACAGGGATAAGCATCAGTACAGCAGGTTTCTCCTCCCCTTGTGATTTTTGGAATCTGCACACTAAAATACCCAGGAGGTCAATATTAAGTGGTTAAATCCCTTGGTAAATCTAAAAACCATAAAATAGAGCAAATCTAATGTTGCAGCTGCACCTTTAATGGTGTTATTACTGTGATCCTTCACTTGACTAGCATATTCAGTCAGGAAAGAAACAGGTGTTTTCCATATTACATTCTCTTCCTATGTAAGGATACTGCAGCAAACAAAAAAAAAAAATCTCATTTGTTCATCAGCTGGGTTATATTAGAAAGCTTTGCAGTGGCATGTAATAAACTGCATATGAACATGGCTCCCTCTACTGACAGCCTTCAGAGGCTCCGAGTTTATTTTTCCAGGCTTATTTTATGCCTCTAAGTTTATAGCAATAACTATAATATGCACAAAACAAATAGAATTTCTGAAGTTTCTTCTATTCTGCAAAACCAGGATTTATTTTTTTTTTTTCTTTTAATGATGTTCCCTGCTCTTTGGCCAAAACCTTTATTCCTTGAAGTCCAAAATGTCAGTCTGCTGGTATGGCACTCGTGCCAGTTCATAAGAACCTTTTAAAAGCCTCAAAAGGGTATCTAAGAATTTCATTAGCAGGAGAATTATATTTGTTACACAGTGTCTGCAATCTCACTTATTCAAAAACATTGAAATATAAAAAAGGTCAAAGGTCAAAAGCTAACAAAGACATGGGTAAGGAAAATCAGTAATAGAATTGTCCTGGAATAGGTCATTAGTTAATATAAAACAACCACCACTACAAAAAAAAACAAAACAAACCCCAAACAAAACCCTCACACACAAAAACCAACCAACCAAAACCAATGAAAAACCAAAAAATGCACCAAAGAAAAAACAAAACAAAACAACCCAATGAAAGAACACACACATGAAAAAAAGAAGTATTCAGCAAACTAGATAGAACATCTTTAATTTTGTGCCTAAACGATCATTCATAGTCATTAACAGTGACTTGAGGTTTGTCTCATTCATAGTTATACTGTAGACACTCATATTCCAAGAATAGTCTAGGCTTCCTTTATAGCCATTCCAGGGAAATGGTCAGTGTAGCAAGAATGGGCCTCTGACATATTTTAGATGTCCTCTACAATAGGAGGAATCACCCAAGTTGGGTGGGAATGTTGATCTGCTTGAGGGTAGGAAGGCTCTACAGAGGGATCTGGAAAGACTCCATCAATGGGCCAAGGACAACTTCATGAGATTCAACAAGGCCAAGTACCAGGTCCTGCACTTGGCCCTGCAGCACTACAGGCTGGGGACAGAGTGGCTTGAGAGCTGTTCAGCAGAAAGGGGATGTGGTTGATAGACAGTTGAACACGAGCTGGTGTGTGTGCCCAGGTGGTCAAAAAGGCCAGCGAAGTCTTGGCTTGTATCAAGAGTAGTGTGGCCAGTAGGACTATGGAAGTGATCTCCCCCCTGTACTCGGCACTTGTGAGGCCTGCCTTGGTTGCTGTGGTCAGTTCTGGGCCACTCACTTTATAAAAGACATTGAAGTGCTGCAGCATGTCCAGAAAAGGGCAACAAGGCTTGAAAAAGGCCTAGAAAACACCTTATGAGGAATGGCTGAAGGAGCCAGGCTCGTTTAATCTCAAGAAGAGGAGGTTCAGGGGGGGACTCATTGCTTTCTACAACTGCCTGACAGGAGGATGTAGTGAAGTCTCTCCTGTTGTGCCTGCAGTGAGAGGACTGAAGGAAATGGCCTTAAACTGAGACAGGGGAGATTCAGATTAGATATTAGGAAAAAAAATTCACTGTTAGGGTGGTCAGAGGCATCTGAATGTGTTGCCCAGGGAGGTGATATGGTTCAGTAGTTTAATGGTTAAAGTGGCAGTGCTGGGTTGGTGGTTGAACTTGATGATCCTAAAGGTCTCTTCCAACCTTGATGATTCTATGATTCTTTAATTTCTGAAATTTCCAGAAAGTTTCAAATATTTCCAAAATCTTTGGTGCAGATGTAGTAATGCAGAAACTTCTCACCTTAAATTACAAAGCAAAGCTCTGTACTGTCCCCAGGCAGAACAGAGGATTTGCTGTGGCTGCTGTATGCAATAGTATTACTCATATACTGTTCCTTATATTTTGCTCTTTTATTCTTCAATTACTCTAAATCTACTGCCATTACATTGTTTTTAGGATGTCTGTTACCATAGTGATATACATGTGCCTAGCTGTCTCTTTTACTATCACTAAGCATCAGTTAGTAAAATAGACACTGAAAAATTCTCTGCTTAAAATGCTTCCAAATTTTCTCTGCATTACATAAAAGCCTTGGTTCAGGTGATAGCTTAGAATTACTGATCTTTGACTTTCCCATTCCTTAGGTAATTTGTCTGACTTTTTGCTAGGCAATTGTGTTACTTGAAGTGCTGGTCTGTAATATCAACGATGCTGCCAAGCTTCTTTGCAGTGTTGTCAATTCTAGTAATTCTTTACACTTGCAGCTCTTTGTGCAAAAGAGAAGTATTAACACCCATCAGATGCTTTTGCATCCATGACACATGGAGAACATGTGGGAAAGTTATTTACAAGAGCATGTAGTGATAGGACAAGGGGGAATTGGTTTAAACTGAAAGAGAGTTCTATAATCTATATATAGATGATAGAAGTTCTATAGACCTCTATAGAAATCAGTAATATATATATATATCTATATCTAATAGATTAGATATTAGGAAGGCATTCTTCATTGTGAGGGTGGTAAGGCAGTGGAAGAGGTTGCTCAGAGAAGTTACTGATATACTCTCCTTGGAAATGTTCCAGATTAGGTTGGATGGAGTTCTGAGCAACCTGATACAGTGAAAGGTGTCCCTGCCCATGGGGGCGGTTTGGAGCAGAATGATCTTTAAATTCCCTTCCAACCCAAACCATTCTATGATTCTGTTCTGATGTGCAGGGGAAACTCAGCTGTTGTTGCTAATATGTAGGGGTCAAAATGGGTCAAAAAAAACACAAACTCTACCCAAGATTATATCTTTTCATGAAGTCCTTATAATTGTTTATAGTTATGTCATTTCATAAAGATGCTTCTCCAAACCCTCCAAGAAAAAGAGATCTTGTGCAAGTTTAAGTAAAGAAGGACCTAATTAAGTTTAGACTGAGAACACTTTTTAAAAATAAAAGTAACCTGTATTAAGGGTAAGAAATATCTAGAAGGAAAACACCTAATATACAGTATTTTTTAAACTTAAAATTAACAAAATAATTAAAATGTAAAACTTATTGACCTGCTCTGTATCCTAGTACTATCCTAGATCTCCATTTCCTTAATTATAATATGCATTCCTTTTTGTGACATGCAAGTATTTTATAGATACCAGTATTATTAATCACTATTAGACTAATTCAGAATTAATAACTTGGAATACAGGACAGAAACTACAGTCCTACTTATCTAAGATTCATAACTGAATCCAAGCAAAAAAAAGACTGCAACATGAACTCAGCCCACAATGGATAAAAGATAATCACATGTTCTTAGTAAAAATGTAGCTCTCAACAAACTAAAATACTCTTGCAAATTGTGAAAGCTTGGTCGATAAAGGTGTTAGTATCTGAAATTGTATGACATATGCAGAGGAGGCATAGCATTTCATTTGGCAAGCTGGATCTAGATCTTTAGCAGATGTTAGTAAATTCTTCTCTACTTTTAATCTTAGAGAAAAGAAGGGATAGTTAAATTTAATCTTATAACTGAAATTGTAATTATACATGCATCCTCACCCAAAATAGCATAAATGTAGATGTCTTGATTAGAGGCAAGAGTGAAAATAGAGGAAAATGTTTAACAGGAAGAAAACTGGGAGAATAAATTGAGAAAATTGCAATTATGAAAACAATATAAAAATTATCTATCTAAATAAACTTCTCAGCCTCAGGAATGAAAATTGAACTAAGGTTACTTGCTTCTTGTCATGTGGTGAAGAACACACTACAATACCAACTATACTCAAGAACAGAATAGTATATAAGCACACTTCTGACATAACATGCTACTCTTAAATTGTATTTCAAAGAAAGTGATCATTTTTACAGAGCTAAATTAGGTAACTGCATAACTGAAAATGAAAATAAATTAATTCAAGTAATACGTCATAAAAGACTAATGGAGAAGAGATTTTCATAGAGGTTCTTTAAATGGATGAAAGAGTCAAGATGCAGAAATAATGTAATATTCATTTAAAAATTACATACAGTCTGGACATCAAACACATTTACTTGACACAGACTCACAAGGTAAATTTTAACAGGCATCTGAACTGGAACTAAATGTGGACATTGATAAAATCCAAAAGTTTATTTCAAAAACCTCTTTTTACCCTTTACTTGCATAAACTCATGGAGCAGACTGTTTTGAACCAGGTCTAAGATACCTTTTACAATACTCTGTAGGTGATGGCTAAAGATGTAGATTCTGCCTCAGGGATAAGAATAAGAACAACTAGGTCTAAGTATATCTAATGTATCTAATTTTAACATTAAAGATCCACATTTGGGCTATTCCTTTTAGGTCTCCTTTGCAGTAATTGGAAGACAAATAATACTTTGGAAATCACATATTTTGGGTGCCTTTTTAGATACACGGACAAAGAGGATGATTACTTCAGATGATATCTTCATTAGAGGATGCAGAGGAAGGAGGTAAGAATACTTTCTTAAAATTAATGGGTTTAATACTTGTAATGAGAAAATGTGTACAAATGTGTTCGATACCCTCTTTTATTCCATGTAAGGGTAAATTGTAAATGTTCTTCATTTCAAAATGTTTAGATGAAGGTTCAATATAAAAACCTATTGACAGAAAGCCACATTACTATTTCCAGTGGTGATTTTTCATCCTAGGTGTATTACACTTGAAAAAGTGGAAAACCAGAATTAATTTCTCAGTAGCTCAGAGGTTAACATTGTCACAGTTTACATACAGCATTATAAAGAGCAGCAGACCTAGGATATTTGTATTTACCTTGTCACTAATTCAGAATAATATTTCATCAGATTCTTATCCAGTAGTCTTTTCAGTATCTCTGCATTGTCCTACAAAACTCATTAAAAAAAAGAAGGAAAAAAAAAGAGTCACCTTGCTTCATGAAGTGTCATCTCTGATGCTATCAGTCACTGTATTGTGCTAAGCAAGATGATTTTATGAGCTGGAGAAAACCCATGGATCATAAACTCAGCAGAGGTGAGTGAGTTATGATAGTCGTTCAAATACACTAATGAAATTCCTAAAACATCAGTATGGTACATTAGTCTTCCTAACATTTAGCTTTATTAAGCACACAGATCAATGGGAAGCTGTCTTGTATGCCAGTTGTTTAGCTTCTTTTAAATCCATAAATTTTTAAACTGCTTTTTTTCCCTGCAACAGAGGAGAAATTTCAGTGGTCAAATTTCAAAGTTTGGATGGACACGGGAGCTAAACCCAATCTGTCAATTCTAAGTTGTCATGGTGAACACATTTGTTCACTAATGCTGGTCCTAACATTATCTCAAATAATGTTTATCTACAGATCTTGACTTCCATTAAATTTGCAAGTGCTCATGTGTTCCAGAATCAGTTTTGGAACTGCCTACATATATTTCTCATTTCTACCCTTGTGAAAGTGGAATATGATGTCATGGCACATATTTCCAAGGTACTGAGACTTTTGTGATTAAAAAGTAACAAAACATTTCCAGAGATAGAAGAATGATGATTTTCTGAGAGAGATTTGAAATGAATCTTCAGAAAAAGAGCTCAAGGAATTCATCATACTGAAAATAAAATAAACTGCATTTCTATACTGAAAGTTTCAAATGACAAAATTAAATATGAATAATCTTTGTCATGGAAATATGTTTAGGTGGAACACTTACTGATTGTATCAACAAAGAACAATTAGGAAATTGTATCGTGCTTTGTATTTGAATGTGAAGAAATTGGTTGTAAAAAAGATTTAAGTCACTTTGTCCACCAGGGAACAAATTAGTCACTCATTAATGAAGAAAATGCTCACTCTGTATACTTGCTGTAAACAACAGACCGTGCTGTTCTGCATTTTGCAACACAAAATATACTTCTCAGATTGATTTTTATGAGCCTTTCTGTTTTTTTCTTTGACTTGTGTTTTTTGGTTATTTATTCTGAGTAGAATAAAACCAACAGCAGCAGAAGCAGCAGCAACAATTACAACCCATAAAAGGTATATATGAAGACCATGTAAAAATTCTCCATTTTAGATCCGTACATCCTCTAATTTAAATTTGTACTAGCTGTTCTTAAATGAAGAATATTAAATACTTTAGTAAAATTCTGGAATTTTATACAAGATCAGTAGATTAAAAAATGACCAAGTGAAAAGCCTGCAATATTTGTCAGTGGTGGGAAATCATTATTTGATTATGTTTTCTTTTTAAAAAATTCATAAATAACCAACATTGGATATTGTACAGTAATTGAGAGTGTCAACCAAATCTATCAATGGATAAAACAAACTTCTTAAATAGAGTTAATTATAGTAATAATAAATAATAGACGTAAACAGAAGAGTCAGAAAAATTATTCTGGATCACTTGGTAATTTCAAAGTAAAGGATTACACTCTAATAAAAGCACTGAAATTCAAAGAAATATATCCATTAGGAATAAATAGAGAAATTTGGAAAGCAATGATTCTGAAAAAGATATAAAGATTATTGCAATTTACTGAGAGTACCTATTGCAATATTGGTGGAAAAGAACATTGAAAGGCATAAAAAGGAGTATCATAAGAGAAAAAGTGGTGATATTATCTCTGTTCAGCTCAGTGAGACAAAGTTATATACAAAGTTAGCATCCATATTTTTAAAAGATGTAAAACCATAATAGGTCCAGAAAAGAGACATTTCCAAGAGCCGTAAAAAATGGCTCATGGTGGAAGATTTAGAGCCCAGTCTGTTTGGTTGATCAAAAAGATTAAGTGATTTGACTGCACTCATAAGTACTTATACAGGGGCAAAGTGCCAATTGCTAACGGGCTTCAATCTGGCAGAAAAAGGCCTATCAAGGACCTATGCCTGGAAGTTAAAGCCAGATAAATTCCAAACAGAATTTAGGCACATCTTTTTAGCTGCAAGGGCAATTAATCACTGAAACAAGCTACCAAGGGGTGAAGTAGATTTCTCTGTCTGTGGAAAACTTTAAATAAAGAATGGTTGCCTTTCTAGGAGATATACTTCAGCCAAACACAAGTTATTGTCTACTCAAATAAAAGTTATTGAACTCAGAAGAGCTCAATAAAACTAGGTAAAGTTTAGAGTTTTGTAATTGGAAAGGGCCAGGATTGATGATTTAATGGTGCTGTTTGACCTTACTCTGGAAGACTTTGTGGTGGATGTCCTTAGTTATTTCTGTGCCTCTTGCAATTTGTTTGTACATAAAAGTCTTGGGCCAGAAAACTCAATTTGCTATATGAAAACCCACATTTTGTCTTCTTTTGCATTTGCAGAACAGGCATAGCACTTACTAAGATGGAACTTTGTTAGTTTTACTGGAGTCAATAAAAAGCAATAAAGTTAGTATTTTTGCAATTGTTTCCAAATAGATATGTATTTGAAAAATATGAATATCTTAAACATATATTATTTTAGCAGATCCAAATATAGATCCAGTATTGAAAAAAGTAAATAGAAGACTGTAGAGTTCAAAGCATCACAGGTATACACATGATTAACTTTACCAAAAAATAAATACCACCAGTTTGAAGTCAGTCAGTGAAGTCAATGGAAGTGATCACACTTCAGTATGTTATGAATATTTGGAGACAGTGTTTTACTTTTATCACTCTAATGATTCAACATGACTTTCAATACATGTGGGAAATGGGTGTACAGACTAAAAAAATGTAATGTTTAAACTACGACTAACAAATAAGAGATGTCTTTCATGAGATGGAGGTTAAGTAGAATATAGGTCTGGGCATCAGGCATCTGGGGATACGGACAGCTGAGGCCAGGCCAGGATATGACTGACAGGCATGGCAGGGTTGTGGGTGATCTGAAGACTGATCCTACTGTAGTGTTGCTGGAGCAGAGGGTGGTGGCCCAAGCAGTGACTGAAATGGGGTCCTGGGCATTGGTCAGTTTGGGGGACTGGACAAGTACAATCCAGGCTGGTGGTTCCTGCAAGTTCCTAACACTCAGCAGTTTCAGCCATCTCCTCTGGCCCCGGAAAACAGGGCAAAAAAGCTTTAAGTACGCCATTCATCTCTATGTCCTTCTTTACTGGGTGCCCTACCTCACTGAGAAACAGCTTAAGGTTTTTCTTCAACCTTTTCTCATTGGCAATGCACTTACAGAAACCCCGGGTTTTGTACTTTTTCCTTGTTAATTTCATCTGCATCTGAGTTTTGGCTTTCCCAACTCCACACTGCACACTTGGAAAATGTCCTTTTCTTTCCACCATCCCTGCTTCCACCTTCTGTATGCTTCATTTTTGCATTTGAGCTCAGTCAGGCTATCACTGTCCAGACCTTGCTGGCTTTCTGCCGTATTTGCCGGACCTTCTGCAAGGAACAGGTTGTTTTTGCCCTCTGAGAATCTTGTTTCCTGAAGATCAGTTATCTGTCCTGGGCTCCTTTGTCCTTCAGGGCAATTTCCCATGGAATCCTTCCAAGCAGATCCCTTGACAAGAGAAAATATGCTCTCTTGAAACATGTTGCTCTAATTCTGCTACTCTCCTACTTCTCACTCCCCTCAGTATACACCCTCTCCAATTCTCCAGCATTCACAACAGCCAAGTCTGCCATTAACCTACACAACTCTGGCCAGCTTTGGGATCAGTAAATCTGGTGGCACACATCATCCCATTGGTTTGTTGAGCATGTAAGTCAATAAACTGCCTTTTATGTTCTTCAGAAATCACCTGGGTTGCCTGTACCCAGACACTTTGCCTTTGCAGGATGTACTGAAGTGATTATTTTTCCCCTTGAATACAAGGGCCTGCAGCTGTGAGATTTCCTTTGCTGTTTATACAAAGCTTTCTAAACAGACAGTATCCCACTGTTAAGTATGAAATCTGGAAATTTATTTCATGTCAGCAAAAATGCACAATTAAATGTTTGGTAAATAGTGTTTTTATCTAGAGATGTCAGACCAAATAGTAAAAGTTGCTAGAAATCGTAGACTAATGAGATGATATATGCATTGGAGAATTTGTTTGCAAAAATTTGATGCAGTCTAATTGACAATTATTATTTATCTAAGAGAATCTGAGGTTTTATTCTAAGTGAAAATGAGAATATACACAATTCAAAACAGTAAATACAAAAAAAAAAATATTCTTTAGGGAACATGCAAAGCAGGAAGATAATAGCAAGAGAGAAATAGAGGAACTGTGTGAAGACTTGCCATAACATGAAACTATTCAACACTCCTACTCTGAGATATATTTTTATGAGAAAAGTAAACAAACAGCAAGTTCCTTTACATACAACATCCAATAATAAAAAATATCTGTGAAACCACTTCACTTATTACCACACCAATCAGTGGTGGGGTAGAACAGGTCCCTGCGTATGCCGTGCGGGTCTCTGTATTGGACCACTCCAGCCAGTACAGCCTGGTAATGTGCAAGCAGACCCGTTCCTACCCATGCCAGTGGAAGGCACAAGCACACAAACATCCAAGAGCTAGATAGCTCATATGTTCCCAGAGACATGAACTCAGAGGTCCCAGTCGCTTGGAATTCCGAACGCGGCTTCTTCTTGAAAAGCTCCAGAAGCGAATGAGGAAGTGGAAGTCGCTGGGGGCAGAGGGATATAACCTTTTTGACCAATAGGGTTGGATGGGAGGCGGGAAGATACAACAATCCAATGAGGAGAAAGGAGGGGCAGAGCGAGGGATCATGTTGAAACCAACCAACATAAAAGGATTAACATTCAAAGGTTACCATGGTTTTGGGACAAAGCGTACAAGAAACACCCAGGGGGTTTTAACTGTCCCCCCAGCGTGCTTATGCTGGCTTGGGACTTCTCGGCTCCTCTGAGATGGTAGAAATCACTCCAACAACTTATTTCCATGTTCTGAAAATTATTACTCAGATTGTTATTCCTATTTGAATGTTGTACAGAGATGACAGTGTTTACAACACTTATGACACTTATTTTCCTTTGTTCTGGCCTTGCTTTGTGACATCAATTCATTTTATTCATTGACTAACCTAATGTTTATGGCAATGTGAGAGGACAATTAAATTAAAAAAATAAATAAATGGTATTTAGAAGTCTTTCATATATAAGGGCCACTATAAATACATGGAGAGTTCACTTGTGATTCACGTGGCAGGGGTTTTCTTTCCAGCCCTATACAAAGGCATAAAGAAAGACAGAGGCAATATGACAGACAATGCCCTTGAAGGAGGCGGAAAGAATACAGGTAGCATCCTCCTTCACAGTAGTCTCAGGCCAGTTTAAAGATATAGAATTTATCCTGTATCCTTCAAGAGTCTCTTGGTAGATTCCACTGAAGTGGTTTAAGAAATAAAATACACCACATATTGGCAAAGAAATATGTCCAAGTTATTTTCTATTCGAACAGTTATAAGACATTTCTGAAAACAGAAGTATGACCACAAAGTACATCAACCGCATTCTGAGGTAATTTCTATTTACTAAATATATTTTTAAATTCTGAAAAATGCATAATGAAGTCTTTGGGGATTTCTAAACCAGTCCATCCAGTTACTAATTTGAATACATAAACACTTAATACACATCAATAATCCTTTAAGTAAAAATGTAGCTTAAATGATGAACACGAATATAATTCTTTCCATTAGAAAAGGATTCCAAATAACTAATCTGCTTAAATAGATGCTTTGTAGAAACATCTTTCTCAAAACATCTTTGCAAAACTGATAAGATTATTTTGATAAATGCATTCCACCTCTAGTTCTGAAAGGAAATTTACATCAGAAGGCACATATATTGTCAGTCCTCACATCTGGTTTAAAACCGTTCCTGTACTAATTTTGCAGAAAATTAGTTGTTTGTGTCACAGAAGATGATACACATGTGTGCATGTGCGAACAGACAGGTGTTTTCTCATATGGAATGAAGGCTACATTGCAATTCTTTTTTACAACGCTTACAAAACAATATTCATAGATTAATGTCTAAATGAATTCTGCATATACCTTTTAAAATTAGGATGAATTAAATTCTTTTTGTTCAACAATCTTTTGGCTTGCATAGCAAATAATGGCAGTTACGTTGATGCTGAAAAATGTTTCCACAGCTATTAATAAGTTCAGTGGAATATTGATGATATTAGAGGTTAAATGTTTGAACACAGAATAACTAAATTAAAGAAAACTATAAAGGATGGATGAAAATGTAATGGTATGAGTTATACTACAGCATTGCTGCAGTTTTAATATCACTTCACCATTACAATAGTTGAAGTACAGTACAACATTATATCGAACTTTTTTAAGTGCACAAGAGAAAACTTACTACAGATGTTAGAAGAAGGCATGGAAAAAACATAAGATTTAAATGAAATATATTCACCGGATATTTGAAGAATATAGATTTTATATGCCTATATTTCACCTATGACAATTTTGGCTGGTTTGACTAATGTATGAATGATCAACCGATTGATCCTTACATTTTCTTTGTTAACTCGGGAGGTAAGTACATGATACTGCAGTACTATTTGAAACAGTAAAAACTCAAGATGTTTTACAGAGATTAAAGATTAAAAAAAATACTCTCTTTTTTTTGGTTTGTTTTTTTTTTTTTTTAAATAAATAGATAGAAGTATCTTACTGTATCTTACTGGAACAATAAAATTTCTGAACCAAATTTGCAAAACCTTCTCTTTCAAACTTCCTGCTTTTTTTTATTTTTCCTTCCAATCTTTAGAGCATAGTTGTTCCTGTAATTATTCGTACTAAGTACTAAGTGAGTACTTTTTTCTGAATAATTAACTTTAGGACAATATAGGTTATTACCTTTTTTTTTTTTATGCAAATGTTAGTAGTTGAATCTTTAGATATATGTCTAAAATAGAGCAGATCAGAAGATGATAGATTAGTTGTGAATTCTTAAAGTCAGCAATCTAAAATGTATTTGCAATGGATTATGTGTTTGCCTATATACACTGAACATTAGCTATTAATTCTTGATTAAATTTTTCAGTTTTATAGTAATATCATTCAGAGAAAACTGAGGGAAAAAAAGTGTATTTTTGAAGCAATAAAGGTCTTAGCCTGTCATGGTGGCACCATGACTGAAATAAAGTACAAAATAGCTGCTAATTACTCTCAGAAACAGTAGTTCTAAATGATTCAAGAACATTTGAGAAATATTCATATGTGTATTGCCAGGAGCTGCCTGAGATATCTGGTCATAGAAAGTTCAGGTCTTCCAAAAGAGAATTGAAAAACAATTAAGCTTTAAAAGAGAAAGTTGGTTTAAACCCAAATAAAACAAACAAAAACATTAAAGGGAGTGTCCATGGTCACTGAAATGTTTGGTGTTTTTCATGTGTGAAAGATTGGTTTGTAAAGCTGTGGCCAGATGTATAAAAAGTATTTCTATCTAGGCCCAGACAGAAATTCATATAACATGTACTTAGGTATTTGTCAATTTTGGATTCAAAAAACTGGGATTCATAGTAAAGGCATAAACCATTTACTGATTCAATGATTTTATCAAGAAATTTTGCAAAGAAAATACTTTACATATTATCAAAATGAAATATTTTGGGTATCAAAATTACTCAAAACCAAAATTAATATTATATTTCCTTTAACATTTCAATAAATCTGCATATATATTCAAAATGTGCAACCCTTTCTTACAGTAAGTTGTCTTCTTACAAAGCAGAAGAGAAAATACTCCCAAATAGTTTTATATTCAGTGTTTGTCCAATGAATCATATACTGCTTTAGACAGTTTAAAATGTGTTCTTTGGCAGTTGATAAACAAATACTGACAATTTTTTTTTCATTTTCTCTAACTGATGATTATCTAAAATGAAATTATTCATTTTGACATGCTTTGGGTTCATAGTTATAAAGATTTTAAGTGACAAATGTTGCCCTGTTACTTAAGCATGTCTGCAAAAGTAGCATTTGAATAACTGTTATTCTTATGCAATATATCTTACCTATTTTAAAATATTACAACTTTTGCAGTTGCTGATAAGTTTCTGTGAAGGATTAGATCGTGTAATTGGGTTATGCTGCCACAAAGGCTGTTAACTCTCCTAGCTGTAGAAGGAGGTAAGGGCAAAAAAGGTCAACAAGGTCAAATTTTCTGGTTGCCCTGGAATCCAATTTCATGCTTAGATTGTACACAGCACAGCAGGATTGCTGAAGGGTAGCCTTTCTGTAGGCCAGGAAATATGATGTTTTGTCATTACTTGTAAAAAGCCTCAGGCTTTGAATTGACCTGGCAGTGCTGTCTCTCAGGACTCGCTTGCACTTGCCTTGTCCTGGAGCTGACGTTACCTTACTTTCCCTGTGATAGTAATTGTCTCACAATCTGGTAACTATTGCCTAAATCTGTTTCAAATTGTATAGCAGTAAAAAAGAGTCATTCCGTGTGAGGGGAATTGCTGGTGACACCAGCACTAAATGTGGTGTGGAAGAGTGTGGGTAGAGGATGATATCAGAAGTTCCACTTTATGAAAACAAAGCACAGTGGTCAAAAGATGAATCAATGCAGGAGTGCACCTGTGTGAGCCAGCTAAAACTAACTTCTGAGAAAAAGTAGAGAACAGAAAAATCAAAGCCCAAGGCAGAACTCCTCACCATTAAGAATATATATTTTCTGACAAAAAGCTCAGGACACCGATGCTTCGTTGTAGTCCCCCACTTCTTACTAAGAAGAAGACTGATGCTGTTGACTTTAGTACCCAGTGAGACAGAAGGGTAACATAACATCAGAAGGAAGGAACACATAGTAGGAAGCTAATATTTGCTAGCTGTTTTTATTGAGTTAGTGTTCTCTCTCTCCATTTTAGCTTTCACTAAGTGAGTTTTACTCTTATTGAAATTGTAACTACAACTGTTTCTTTCATTATTTTTAGATTTCTGAAACATGAATAAGACATAAATTCTTAACCCCATATATATAATGTATGACCTTTTGTCCTGAAGAAGAATTCCACTCATGTGTTTCTTGTATCTATCCCATGAAAGTCTTTTGGATGTCTCCTTCCTAGGACTGTGATTCTCATAGCTCCCAGACATCAATTGTTGTATACTGCTGAAGCTTGGTAATCTTAATTTTGTTGATTTAAATTGTTATGTAACTCCTGAATTTTAAAAAACCTGTACTAAGGCAGTATCCAAGTAGGCATAAGAAAGTTATTACTGCTTGTAGAGAAGACAGCTTTAATTTAGTAAAAAAAAAGTCCATTTACAAATTAAGTGGAACCCAAATTAAAAGCTAGTTAAAGACTTTTAGTTGAGTGATTCAATAAGAGTGATGCAGTTTCGCTTTTTCTTTAGGAAATGAACTCTAATGATAACCAAGATACACTTCACTATAAAAATGGTTTAATAAAGCATATCTTGCTTTTTATCTGGTATGAGTACAGTCCAGTAGAGGCTCTTTCTGCATGGAAGAGGAGAGATTAACATGTCCTTCTCTACTGACTGATTTAAAAAGTAAACAAACCTTAATAATAGTATCTCAGGGTGATGACATTTCTACTTGGTCACATTCTTAACTGCTGTAAATTGGGTTTAAATTGTAAACAGAATCAATGACCTATAGCACCAGTCTTTAATCTGTATCTCAGTAATTTTGTAAAGCTATATATAAGTAAAAAACCAGAAATTTTTCACAAACTCTCTAAAGGATTATTTGGTCTAAACATAAATTAAACAGACAGTCCAATTCATCAAAGAGTTGTTAATAATTCCTTTCTATAATTGTGTAAACCAAAACAAAATTTTAATAAAGCTTATATTTATTCAGTATTTTCCAAATAAAGACTTTAAAGGCTGTTTGTTTTAGCTATAATGTCACAATATTTAAATAAGAACAAATTAATTTCTATAAATTTCTATAAATCTCAGTAATTTTAATTCTGTGTTTTTAAGAATAATAGTAGCTTGCTTATACTGTGAAGTAATGCACCAGTATGTTTGCTATAAAAGTGCATATGCTTATTGGGTGTAGATAATCAACCAGCTATTCTTCTCCTAGTTCTCTTCCTATTGTTCCATGGGATTGACATTGTTCCAGTTTCCCTCTGGAAAAAGTAGATTTTTTCATTCAAAGGATAATAAAACCTCTATATAAATAACTCTTTGTCCCAGCTAAATTCAAGACTAATAATTGTGCAAAGGTGATAGCATAAGAAAACTCCTCACCAGCTGTCATTCATGAAATTTAAAAATTGACTTTCGCACAGGAAAACCATCAGTGATTAAGTTCAGAGAGTTATATTTCACTAATTAATGAGGTTATTAGTTAAGGTGTTTTAAACTAAGAAAGTTCATTTTTATCTCGGTTCTAATAAAGTTCCATAGTTCTAATTTGTGTTATAGAGTGGGAATTAGTGGAGTAAGTGTTGTATTTAAAAAAAGAGTGGGATTTCAAGGTTAATCTACTCAAATTATGATTATTCAAATAGGAATTAAGTTGTAAGGTATTTTTTTTTGTTTGTTTATTGAGTGTTATGTGTTTTTTGTAAGTTCTAAACCAAGTTAAGAGAGTTATATTTTGCTGAAAAACCATTTGATTTTATGGACTCAGTCCCTCAGCTTAAGCCAGGTTCCTAAAGGCAAAACCCTTCACCCCACAGCCAAAGGACTGTTTTTAGAAGTCAGCCATTGGTCTGCCACTGAGTTCCATGGCAATGTGGAATATTAATGAGCACTTTTCCCGCCTTGAGGACCATGGGACATCAGTCCCCCCAGCGACAATGAGCCATTGGAGACAGAGACATTACATAATTTCAGCATCCACCAACCACCTTGTGCCATGGAGGTGGGACTGTGGGCGGTCTGGGGAGGAGCCGAAGGGGCATAAAACCTGGTGCACAGGCTGAGGAGCTGCTTTTGGCCCCAGGATAGCTGTGGTAAAGTCTGTTGCTGAGGGATCTAGGCCCGAATCTCTGTTCAGAGACTTGAATAAACGGCTTGCTCTTAGACCAGCTGGAGCAACCCCTGCGCCATAGATCACTGCCCTGGGTTATCAGCCAGATCGGCTTTCTGGCTCCCTGATCACTGCGTTCCTGGGTAATTTTTTTTTTTTTTCTTTTAAAACTTTTTTTTTTTTTTTTTCTTTTAAAACTTTTATTTCTCTGTTGTCTTAATTCTCCCCTGTTACTAAATTTTTATTTTTTTAATTAATCAAGAGTTGCCTCATTTTTATGACACCAGCCACATCATATTCTTCAATTCAAGTATTATAATCTGAAGATCTTTCAATTCTTTAAGTCTTCATATGGTCAGGATAAAGATTCTTTATATTTCTGAATAAATGAAACACAAAAATCTGTATGTAGTAACTAGCCTAGAGAATTTAGTTGGTATTCATTTCATCTAAGTGAATTAATTAAAAGTTGAATGCATCATCTAAATTATTTTAATGTTCCTTATAAATTAATGAGAATTAAGAATATTCCAAAGGTTACTTACTGTGCATAAGACATCTGAGGATACTGTGGGGGTGACTGTCCCTTTTAACTGTCCCTAGAGGTAAGGCAAGGACAGAACTTTCAGCTTTTTGATTAATAGAACTAGATGAGATGCCTTTTATTTTAACACACACTATCAAATAATGAGATTTGGACACACTGTTGGCTGAGTAGAAAAACATTCTTCTCAAAAAATGTAATTTTCTCCAAGGGAAAATAAAACAAAGATCACCCAGAATTTCTTCTATTAGATGGAGGTAAAACTTGTGTCCAAGGGAGATGTTGCAGAAATTCTCACTGGAAGATTGTTTTTATCAAAGACTTTGTGACTCACATAACAGGCCCAGGCCTGTGCTGTGCTTTGCTGTGCTGAGCTGGATGTACAGCCTGGCCTTCAGGACCTTGCTGTGCTGAGCAAATCTCTCATCTGCAAAATAAAATTTGCCAGTAACAGAGGAGCTGCAAGCAGCTCCCGCTTGGTGCTGACAAGGGTGGCACCTTTCTGGCCCTGCATTTACCTAGAAGTGTAGCTAGAAATTCTCATGCTAACAACCTTTCTGCTTGATAGTAAAATAATGAACAGAACTGTTTTCTTGGAATAAAATTCAGTGACAGCTTAAAGAACCAAAATAAAGTCACCTTTTCCACAAATGGGGTCTTCATGGTGTGCTGGATGCAGATTGGAGATGTTCAGTGATGGACTTCTCAAGGTTTCCACCATAGAAAGAGATACGTGATTGTCTATATTGTTCTCTGTTGCTATGGTGCAGCCCATGTTCGGGGTAAACAGCTCTGGATGGATTGATTTCCCCTCACAAGATTCTCTCCCTGAGGGTGGATCCAAAGAAGGGTCTGCAGCATAGCTACATCTACTCCTTGCCTGTCCATCACACTACCTCAGGCCCTGTGGCAGGCCTGTGTGGTTGGAAATTCCCTCCAGCTGTACTGTTACTAGCCAGTTTGATTTTGTACCTCACCTGAGATGTTCCTATTGGTTTCATGTCATGTGTCATCAATTCCTGACTGGATAATTATATTGTACCATCCCCGAAGTTGTAACCCCTTAAAAGCAACAACCAGAGAGCAGCAAAGGGTCTCTCTGTTCAGCTTCCCTTCGAGGTAAAATCTCCCTGCTCCTACAGGGCAGAGTAATAAATCTTGGAATGCAGCTGGCAAGAGTCCTCTCTTTCCTCCTTATCTTCGTCTCTTCTTAAAACTGCTTGATGCTAACGGCCCTCGGATCAGACAGGGAAACTGAGGCACGGAACCTCAGTTACCTAAAACACCATCGCTGGTTCGTGTGGGCATCAAAACCCCCACGACAGCAGATCGGGCCAAAGCCAGGCAGGGCAGGACGGCAGCAGTAAGAGAGCTCTACGCTTTCCCTGAGCCACAAGCAGCAGCCCAGCCTAAAACAATTCTCCCTTTCTTTATAATGTTAGCTCTAATAAATACCATTTTATGTGAGACTTTACAATGTCCAAGTGTCTTTCTTCTTGTTATCATAAAGCCACAGCACCTCCTGGTGCAAAATGCATGACCAAAATTCCATTATACAAGCACAGAGAAAAAGACATTTTCTAAAAATTTAGATATGTTCAAGAAAGCATTCAAGGTATTTTCTTTTTCTAGAAACAGAAAATTCTTATAATATGTCTCACCATTGCATTGTCTGAATATTTTCCAAGTTATGTGTTAAGTAGGATATATAATAAAAAATATCAAATAGTTCTTTGTTCTGTGTAAAAAAAAAAAGGTCTGAAGATTAATTTTTTCAATATGTACAGTTTTCTATCTGTGCAAAAGGGTTATCTTTTTTAATAGAAGCCAAAACTATGATTGTCATATTTGCTGAGGTTTCTGGCAGCCTTTTGACTCCCTGCAGAGGTTCTTGCCATCATCATTGCACAGAGAAGAATTACCCTTCTGGATAAAAAAAAAAAAAAAAAAGTGGTGATTCAAGGAGTAATGCTGACTGCTCTGATTACCTCTTGAGAGACTTAAGTTGCTATTTTGAGTAGTGTTTGATCTGTTAATTGAACATAGAGCATTATATTTGATGCATTTGTAATACTGTCTACTGCTGAGAAGTGCATTGCAATGGTTTTCAAAGACCTGATGACTTCATTCTCAATTGCAGTCAGTTGGTTTTATTCATTCTGCAGGAAACAAATGCACATACAACCAAAACAAAATCATTTGCCTCTCAAATCTTCTCAGTGAACTGGTGACAGTAGAAGATATACATGGGAGTCCTCTGTGAGCAAGTGACATTTTCTGGTGTAAATACCTGGCCTGTTCCATGCCTCAGCTACGGCCCTTTTTAGGGCAAAAGAGTAAAGAAAAGAGTAGGGGATACAGTAATAAGTGAAATGAAGTATCAAATTGCTCAGCATGTTGGCTATAAAGGCTTTAATGCTAATCCTATTATTTCTCTGCTTCAGTTGTTAAAATTTTGAGATTTATTTAGCTCATTATCTGAGTTTAGAGTTGCTATTGCTAAAATTGAAGACATTAGAGTTTTACTAGCACAAATACTGAATTTTCTTAGGGTTTTCTGTCTATTCAGTGGGAAGATAATTTCAGTTGATAATTAGATAATCTCTGTTGAATTTTCAATCTTAATTGCTGAACCAGTCTTGTTTTAGCCTGCTTTATAAGTAGATATTTAGGCACTGATTATCTCTCAGTCTAAAAACATAAATTTCTGACCATTTTCCTCTTTATTTTCAGGACATGCTGGGACTATTCTGAAGAGAAGCAAAACATAAATTAATTTAGGCCATCTCTTCTTAAACTGCACGATATTCTCAACCTTCTGTGAAAATACACTTTTTTACCTCCGATTTAGAATGAAACAGGAGCTGATAAAAGAGTATGTATAGTTGCTGTCCCTAGAAGTTTTACCCAAGGGCATATGGATTTGCATAGTTCTAAACTGGTCTGTATTAATGCATAGACTGAACAAGAAGAAGCCTTAGCAACTGGATAAACCAGATCTTAGATACTTGCTGAGACCACACTGCAGAGATCTCTGATAAAGGATAAGAATGGTAACAAGCTAAAGGGTAGCACAGAGAATCTGACTTCATTGAAATAGTGATACTGTCAAGAAAAAGGAAAATTGTTGAAGCCAAGCCAGAGTGCTCATCTTCAATACACCTCAATTCGTGCCACCTGAAAAAAAGAGATGTTTGAGACTTTTCAGTTACAACATGCTTGGATATATTGTTACAGTAAAAATCTCACTCTCATTTATTATAAATGAACAAAACCTACCTCCTTAGAGCTGTAATGATAGGCTGAAATATGACCTGTCAAAAGCTAAAATTAAACCAACAGAATTTATCTTACTGTTCAATTGCATAAGAAAATGTTAAATTGCTCAATTGTAATTACAGTATTAAATTCACAATGGAAATTAGAATTTTTAGCAGTTAAATTCCTCTAGATGATGCTAATGGTGATATTTTTATTACTATTACTATTACTATTACTATTACTATTACTATTATTTATTACTATTATTTATTATAATTGTTATTGTTATTTCTATTTTATACTTCCCTGTCACATTCAGTATTCTTTCTAAAGAGAAAAAAACCTCATAGTTTTATTCAAGCCCTCCATAACATATTGAGTTTAAAGCCCTTCAGAATTTGTAAGGTTGTACACGAGGCAGATTCACCTCAAACATAGGTTCCTGCCAAAATATAAATATATATTATTATATATGATTGTGCTGTACTTTTATACAAATGCATAGAGAAAAAATGCACAATAAATATAACTTTCTAACACTATCATATTTTAGTGTAAAATCATGTAGCAGAGCTTCTTGTAATGTATATTTATCATAAATATTGAAAGAATATACTGCTTTAAAACAGTGAGGCAAACAAATTCATTTTGAGGAGCTATTAAACTTTTCTTCTAGTACAACTTTTGAAGACTTGATAACAACCAATAAAGAGGCAGAATATTATTTTGTTTTTATCTCTAAATTGGTCAAATTACTGCTGAATAGAGTGAAAGATACAAGCTCTGAAACTGAATGTTTTGAAGCAGAATTTTATGCAGTGTTGAAACTAGGACACTAAAATTAGCAAGGCAACAGTTCCTACCCATAAAATTTATGCCAGGATTTGTTGTTTTGTTTATTTGCCATTGATAAATGTTGATAAACTTTTGAATAATTTTCTTCGGGACAGTTACTAACAATGGAAAATATTGACTGGGGGGAGAGGGGGAAAGAGAGAGAGAGACAAAAAGAGACAGGGAGGGGGAGATGCAAATTTCTTTCGCTTGATATTTATACTTCTTGATGTTTTCTTGATTATTTAGAAATGCTGTCTTGGGCTGACCCTAGCCACCAATTAAGTTCCCACCAGCTGCTCATGTAGTCCCATCCACCTTAAGAGGATGCCAGAGAGAAGGGGAATAATGAAAGCAAGAAAACTCTTGTAGGTCAAGGTAAATTCCGTTTAATAAGTCAAGGGAGGAAAAGGGAAAACAAAAATAAAAACCCAGGTAATACAAAACCAGTCTGTCAGCACCTCCTGTGAGCATACATACCATTGCTAGGCCAGTCTCTGAGTAAAGCCTGACTGGGAAATATTCCTGGCCATCCACTCCAAGTTTTTATTGCTGAATGTGACACCATACAGTGTAGAATATCCCTTTGGTCAGTTGGGGTCAGCTGTTCTGGCTGTGTCCCTTCTCAGAAATTTGCCCACCCCCAGCCTCCTAGTTGGTAGGTAGAGTGAGAAACAGAGAAGTCCTTGATGTTGTGTGGTGTTCAGCAATAACTAAAACACTGATCTCTTATCAAGACTGATGTAGTCACAAATCTAAACCACACACTCATGTGGCTGCTTATGAGTAAAATTTATTGTCTCAAAGCAAGACCCAGTACAAAGGTTCATGGTGAATAACTCAATGGCAAAAGCTTGACAGCACATAAAAGTGAAATAAAATGGAGGAATACTGGTGAGATTGATGGTAACAGGCAGTTATTAGAAGGTGTGTTACAGAAATTTATAAAAGGTGAGGTAAAACATTTACTTAGAGCATGGGAAATACAGCATGTCTGTTTGTCTCATTAGACAAAGCACAGAAGGAAAAACAGAAAAAAAAATAGGCACAATGCTTAGTTTGTGTGTTCCAAGAAGCAAGTGCTGTTGTTGATTTTCTGCATAGTTTGATTTAGACAGGACCAGATGAGAATTTTTTACTTAATTACATTTTTCAAGCCATCTGTTTGCTTTCCTAAAAAAAATGTATCTGGATATCATATGTTGACAGAGCTACATTTAGAAGGACATTCAAGACATTATTATCATTGCACCACTGCTTTCTCATACAAATAACTATAGAATCAGTAAGTTATATCGATTTAACATAACTTTAAAGCCAGGTAATCAAAACCAAACCAAATTAACTTTTACAGACAGAAATAGACACTTCCTGAGGGCAACTCATCTCATCTTAGTTGCATACTACAGGATACATCAAATGAACTTCTCCATGAAGGCAGAGATAGTAATTGTTCTTTGCTCTTCTGTAGGTAAAGTGAAAACAACTTGGAACTGTTTGGTGTTTACACAAGTTATAGCTCATCCTCCTTCATATAGCAATCCATATGTGAATCCTATAGTTACCTTGAATATTGAAATTGATCAAAGATAATAAGATAATACACTTGTCACTTGCAAATCAGCATAGCCTGGTTGCCTCAAAAGGGGGCTATGTTGAGTAAGTTAAAAATATACATCTAAATCTTGGAGACACAAGTTATGTGAAATTTTTTGCATCTCATGCTTTTAAAGTCAGAAAGATTAATGTG
This sequence comes from Pardalotus punctatus, assembly GCA_013400915.1. Classification (NCBI taxonomy): domain Eukaryota; kingdom Metazoa; phylum Chordata; class Aves; order Passeriformes; family Pardalotidae; genus Pardalotus; species Pardalotus punctatus. The sequence goes on along the minus strand of VZTX01001323.1, from coordinate 108,486 downwards.
ACGTTCTCATTCTGGGGGCTTCACTGAACAGCTATTACATTTACTACAGGCCTTATTTTTAGGAATATGCGACTCACATAAAAGAATAACTGCAAAAAAATTAATTCAGTTATATTCTCACTTGTTGCATATTCCATGGATTTTTAAATTTATTCATGTAGCTGTTAATTTGCCATTGAAGACTGACAGACAGTCAAGCTGAGCAATATTATACTTCTCCACTGCGAAGCTCTCTGCAAGGCTAAATAAGTGTCTATTTTAAGGTTTGTGTGGGGAATAGTGATAGTAGATGGGATTTGCTTATTTCCTCAAGAACAGTTACAGGGAACAATTCAAAGTTTGTTGGGTTTTTTTTGTCGAAAGAGTAGTTTTTACTTCAGCTCAGTAGCCTGGGACTCTGTGCACTATTTGTACCAATACATTTACAAGTATTTAAGGCCTTTTCAAATACCTTTTGAAGTTCTGGACCAAGAAATTTATATGTGAGCCTCATGAATTTTTCAAGCAGATCAATGGACTTCAACAAAATGTCACAGGAAACCCACAATGATTCTAAAGTGAAGACATCCTTCATTGGGCTATTCTGATCCCACAAGACGTGGGTGAGCTTACTAAGTGAGTTGCTTGTTTTACAAGTTCTTGGCTGGCTTACAATTTCAGTTGGAAATTGAGTTATGTAAACATAAATTAAAACACAGTGTGATTTATTTTTCTGTCTTTTCCAGGCTTAAAAATTAAAGCTGTACAAGGAAGGGCTTCAGTAAAATTATAAAAGATGCCATAAGCTAGAAAACAATTTCAGTATGAAGCGTCTTGGTTTTGTGTATTTCATTAGATTGTAGTACAATATTATCTTATATTCATATACAGAAGATTTAATTTTATTATGCAGTGAAATTAATATGTAAATATAGATACTTTTTGTGATTTATACAGAGGGTTATAAATATTTTAGCTAATATAAAATTTATGAAATGTTTTAATGGGGAACAGCTATTTCAGAAATAATAAAAGTGCATGTCATTTTTGCCAATAATGTTCATGAAGTGTAGAACTACATCAAAACTATTTATCAATAAATGCAAATAATTTTGAAGATTTGATCACACATATTAAAATGCAAACAATAAGATTTTAAAATCATTTTTGAAGTTGAAGGTTTGATTTTTCAACGTTCTCCTTCTCTCTCCCCCTTTTTTGTCTCACTGCTGGTAGAATTGAGAAGAGGAATTATTTCTTTTTTCATGGTGACTTCCTTAAAAAGCATTATTACTCACTGGTGTACAGATACAGTACATGACTGTCTAAGAGAAGGCATTTCCATCAGAGTGTCCTCTCCTTGAAGAGTGACTACCATGGAATATTATTGATTTGTTTGGCAAATGATGATTCAGAGGTTAGAAAGCTCAGAGTACAGCTGTTTTAGAATCTTTATGTCAAGTAAACTGGAATATGATTTTGTAGATGAAAAATTCAGGCATTTTCTGCCCCCTAATGAAAGTAAAATTTTAAAGTTTTGTATTTTATTTGTATAGAAAGTCTTTCTTTTTGACCCTAAACCAAAGACATACAAATTAAAAAAAAAAAAAAAGGAACAAATTTTGTAATTGTTACATATAATATTAAAGCTTCTTTTCAAAAAGTATTTCTCAAAAATAATGGACAAGTAGTCGTTCCCCACGCTTTAAGTAAATTTAAAAACATAATATAAAAAAAAAAAACCCCTCAAATCCTTTTTTCTTGGTTATTTAGCTCAGTGTTCAGTAATAGAAGCCAAATATTTGCATAATTTTATCAGTAAGTTTAATTTTGCTTTTGCATTTTCATGTAAGTTTCCCAGACAGAACTAATACTTGAAATGAAGAGTGATTTATCCATTAATATCCTCAGCTAGGATAGAAAGGAACCCAAAAGTCAAGGAAAATCCTTCTGTTTCAGGGGCAAGCTGTGTTCCACACCAGCTGGGTGAATTCAGTGTAGGCTGTCATGCAGGCTTCACAGGAGTGATGTTGAATCAGGGGCAGCTGCCACCCCTCTGCTTATGCTTTGAGTTCTGTCACATGGCAAGAGCAAGGCCAATGCAAATGCAGGAGTTTGCACCTCCAGCTCTGTACAGGCACCGCAGCTCCTGTGTCAATGACTCTCTTTTAGGAGTCTGTCTTCCAGATTTAGTTTCTTAGCAGGCTGGCCAGAAGTACCTGGGATAGAAGCACCTTGAGAAAATAGGGAAGCTGCAAAACTGGGATTAGAGAAGCTGCATACATTCAGCCAATAAACTTCGGATTTAAGGTTAAAGAAGTCAAAAACCTCTTGGAACTCCTGCTAAGCCTTCATCTGGTCTTAACTGTTGATTCCAAATCATTTAAAAGAGAGATAAGATTCACTGTATTCCATATGCCAGCTAAATGCTGCAACTTTTGTGCTATTAACAGTCCATGATATTGTTTGACAGAGTGTCTTTTGGATGTAGTGCAGGTCAAAAATTTTGATGCAAATTTGTTTTTGGAAATAGAATTCTTGTTTTCAAGCCAACCCATAGTATCATGGCAATGTAGAAGTTACAATTAAGTGAAAGCAAATTATTCAAAACTTTATGTTTGGAATGTTAGTTAATATAGTTCAAAACCTCTTTAACATCAAGATTATTAAAGCCTTTGTTTTTGCAATAGCATTTGCTGTGACTGGGTCACACAATTACAATTATCCAAAAAAAGAGATAGAAAAATACATAAAGCTGACAAATCTCTGCAAGTCTTTACAGGGCACACAGCTGAGGTTCATAAAACTTCAATTCAAAAAGGTCAGCAAGGCAAACAGAGCAATTCAGAGCCACACAAATCACCAGTTCTTACAATCATGCTCCTTGTTCTAGGAGCAAGAGATTAATATAAACCTAACCTTTCTGTTACAGTGATAAACAATAATAAACTATTCACCTCCTTTCATTAATATTGTAGTGATGCCAATTTTTATCCCAGGGGAAGGCATAAAAGTTTAGGGAGGACTGAGGAGAGACCTGTGAGAGACTGGAATACTGATGGCTCAAACTATCAGGGTGCAAGCTGATGATGTGCTCTGGTCCCAGGCACAGAGGGCATGCACACCTACCACCACTGTCTACAGCTGGGTGTTGAACGAGATAAGGAAAGAGGCTGAGAAGGGCAAATCCTGGGAGGTGAGGTAATGCTCCTTATCATGCCTAAGTCCTTGCACAAATGGCTCAGCTGTGAAAACTCCCCTCTGGGAAAACACTGTGACATTCACCCTAGCCTGAACTTATCCTTTCTGATGGGCCAAAATTGACTCAACTGTGCTGACAGGAGAGGCAGCTGTAATGCCTTAAACCATCAAAGATTCCTGACACATTCTGTGATCTACATCATTACATCATTCAGTGTGAAACTGCCTACCCTGGGGGAGGTGCCTGGACATTCTCACCTGGACTTGAGCATATATAACTCATGAAATTTTTATTTTGTGGGTTTCTCCCACCCTTGATGGATCAAGACATTGATCATCACTTTGACCAATAGACATTAAAATTGTAACAATTAAGTCTCATGCTGTGGTTGATGGGTGGTGAAATCTTTCTACTCTTATCCTTTCCTTCTCTTTCTTTTCCTTATACATTTTCTGAAGTGATATTTCCATGCTTTTATACTGCCATATTACTATAGATAATAATAATTAAAATGGCTACATACTTAACTTTGCAACCAAGTTTTTCTGATATAAACCCTACATATATATATTTACAAACATCAATCATTCAGTGTTGTTTCACTCTAACCTTCCCCAAGGGATCTATTAACAAGAACCTGGGCTAACCTTGACTTCTGGGAAGGCTTGTAACAAGACAACTCCTCCTGCCACTGCAGGAATACTCACAACAGATAGATGTGTGATGAGTGGGAGGGAAACCAGCTGTAGCAAGAGATCATAGGTGGGGTATTGAAACTTCATAAGAGAAATAAACTCTTGCTGACTGTAGAGGGAAAGCCTCTTGTACAATTCAGAAATTTTGAAGGTGGGGTATTTTCTCTGCTTTGTCAGTAATCCTGAGATGAGCTGACCCTTTTCCATATCATATACTCCAGAGCCTCTCTCGCAGTATTTCTGACATTGTCATCACAGATAGTAAACACATATAAAAGTAAAAAAAAAAGGCCAGTACCACACAAAATATAATAGACTTTCACAAATCTAGTAAATAAATCTCAGAAATATAATTTTCATTGTAATTCATTGTAGTATTAGTAAAGTTAGCCATTGGATCATATCAGCCCTTTACATGGGGAACCAAAAATCTGCCAGATTACCATAAGATGCTTGGACCTTCATGCCATCCTCAACGAAAAATATTAATGCAATAAATAAAACACTTTTCCTGTAAGCATTTTTAAATCACTGTTGCGGTGTTAAACTGTTAAAAGTATTTAATAAAGTTCCCATAGATCTCAGTGAAAAACAGTACAGACCTCTAAATGATAGTGTAATGCCTTTGTAGATTGTGGAGCAGATTTCAGGTTATTAGATAGCTATAATACCTAATGTATTTTTCCAAGCTTTATTCTTGAATATCTTTTCAAAATGTACTAAAGCTTTCTTTTTTTCTTTTTTTTTCTCTTCTTCTTAAAGAAGGATTTTTTTTTTTTTAAGAGAAAAGCAAGACAAACTCAATTGTAAAGTAGCAGATAATTCTTGTAAATTCTGTAAAATTGTAGCAGTATAGTGGTTTGGAGTACATAATTTTCTCTTGTGAATGCAGTTGATCCTAATGTATACATTCTCAGAGGAGCAGGCTCTGACTGAACCTTCTGAATAAAATGCATCTTTCCCTAAACAGTGCCTTAGCAATAAGTATTTATTTGTGCCACAGAAGTCTTGGTGATTTCTAAGTACTTAAGTCAATAAATGCTTTGAAATGGTATGTTTTTTCTTCACAAAATTCACAAATGTGGCATTTTTAGTCACCAAAAAAAAAAAAATCCAAACAGAATAAAAATCTTAATGGGAAGGGGACTGGAAGAGATAAGGAAATGGAATAATGAGGAAGTCAAGTCCCTTTTTTTTATCTTTACCTTGGAGTAGACTTTTCTGATTCCCCTTTGTATTTTCTTTTGCTGGAGATTATAGCAGTGACTTGCTTACTTGCTGTGTACAACCAAAGAAATATGGTTTATGTTAGCTTTATGGGCAGCATCATGAATAATAACTAAATACAAATAAAATGATACTGAAAGAAAAGATAACACAATGTGGACCTAAGATGCAAGACATATTGATTATTCTGAGGACATATTACTGCTGGTTTCTAATGTATTATTTTTCTTCACTGTTCCTGTTCTATTTCTGCAGTGTATATATCAGTCCTTTAATGGAATATTTTCATTTATTTCTCAGCAAGACTAAATTCATCTAGTGTGAAACATCATCTTAAACACAGACTGAATACTGTTAACCAGTGGGAATGTTTCAATTTTGTATTTGATCTGTAAATGAAGATTAATGAAATAGTGTCCATTCCTTTCAAATAACAAACTAAAAATGCCACATTCAGATTAAGAACCAGTGTAGATGGGAAAAATCCCTCAATCCCTTGTGGAAATGACTCTTCACTTCAATGCATAGCTAAGTGCATAAATTTGAGGCAGGAACAGGAGGGAGTGAAATTGAGATTTAGTGTCTCCCCTTGAGAGACTCTACCTTTACCTACTTCCCAATCCTTTACTTCCTAACCTAAAGACTGTATCTCTCTATCTCAGTCTTTCTCTTCACAGTTCATAATAGAATATGTTTCCTGACACCCGATCACTGCAGAAATAGTTCAAAGAAATTAAAAATCCCCATTGTCACTTTGAGTGCAGTCTACTTCCCTGCCTCTGAAACCTTCAGGACAAAGCCAAAGTGAATTGACATTGCATTAACACTTGCTTAGTCTCTCAGCAAGACAGTAATAACAAAGCCACAAATATATAAATATATTTCAAAGGGAATTAAGATCCTTATTTTTAAAAATTTTATTTATAGACTTTTATTTTATGCTGAGATCTTTAATAAATATAAGTTTAAAAACTATAAGGTACTAAAATTTAGAGCTATAAAAATGTATGTATGTTCAGATTTTTTTATTTTATTTTATAGTATTGTCTTGTAAAGTCATCCTAGATTATCTTATCACATCATTGAATCCTGCCAGTCTACAACTACAACATATTTCTCTTCTTAATTTTTTTAGGCTGCATAGAAATAAGGAAAGAGAAGACCATCTCATCCTTTCAGGTATATTTTCCTTAAGTACCCATCAAAGTTTTTAAAATACTGTAATGTATACAGGTTAAAAATTAAAATTCACTTAGTCTTTCTAGCTGCGGTGTTTATGTGACACTCCTTGAAGTTTATTTTCTCATGGGGTTGATTTCCGTTAGGCAAAAATGTAAAAATGTCCATACCGAGACAAAACAAGACAGCTGTGGCCATTCAGTCTTTGCCTGAACAAAACAGAGATCCAGTAACAGCCCTGCCTACACCCAGAGGAAGGATCTTTATGGCATTGCAGTTTCTCGCAACAGAAGAGAAACTGCTTTAGCTGGACAGGGTATTGGAATATGTGGCTGGCATACAGGGCAGTGGCCAAGGTGAGAAGCAGAGGTCACAAAATGTGCTTTACATCCCTGCAGCAGTTCCAGCTGAATTACCAGCTTTTATGATAAATTCAAAATGGCAGACTTCATATAGCAAAGTTTTATGTCACTTGTGATACAGATTACTGGGATTTAAAGTGACAATAGAAGATTCAGGAGTGTATAAAAGTGACAAAATATATTACTGAAACACACTGAAAGCACCTATGTTAGTAACTTAAATTTGTGTCTATGAAATCAATAGGCAAACTCCTAGAGAAATAAAGAGCAGAAAGCCTTTAATGCTCTAAGTTAAATGCTAGTTATGATGGGGAAATAGAGTGATAAAATGACTTTCACATTTCTCCTTCCCTCACAACCAAAATCTGTATCACTCCAATATGCCAGAAAAACCATTTAGAGAAATAACTAATATGATCAAAACTGGGAAAAAGCACAGTGTTTTAAGTAGTAATCTAAATCTCTACCTTTTCATGAGGTAAGAAATAAAAGAAGAAAATATTCAATTGTTATTCATGACTCAAATGATTGTCAGAACTGGAGAAGTGATTCAAAATATTTTTGGATCATTACTGTTAAAAGACTGCCTGTCTTGGTTAAATGAATTTTTGCTTTTGTTTTTATTCTTATGGAGCAAGTCAAATAATTATATTCATAATTAAATTAATATTTCCTTCTAAGAATAGCCATTCTCAGCATTGATAATTTTTCTGGCTATCCCAGAGACAATTAAAAAAAAAGAAAATCTCCCCTTCCTGCTGTACATTTAATCTTCCTATTTCACAATGATATATTATGCTGAGGTACCATGAGTAAACAAGCTTGGTGTAAGTGGTTACAAGATTATGATATTTTTCCTAACTCCAGTTATATAGAAAGTTCAGCAATCAATCATGGATTTCTACTTAAATGAAAAAGAAATTAAAACCAACTAAAAAATCATATTATGGTTCATTAATTTTTTTTTTCTTAAGGTAAATTTAAAGACGGCAAGATTACTGAATGTAGTAATTTTGAAGATTAGCTTAGATGTGTTTATGCTCAAGTCTAGAAACTAGCATTTGTTACGAAGTTCAGAGAAAGGACATGAATCTCTACAGAGTTAACCTAAATCTTTACACATCACTGACATTTGCAGATTCATTTTCTTAAACTGTAGTGACACTTTGTCACATTTTCACATAGCAAACTCCTCCTGGATTATCATTCTACAGAGATTTATTTATTTTGTTGTTGAATAGCAAAAGAGATAAATACTGCTGGAAAAATGAAAATGTTAAATGTTATTATATAAGGGATTGAGTAAGTATGTAGTAATCTGCTTGGACATGTTCGTCAACTTCGAACTAGCAAAATATTTAGGAACAGCAACTCACTTGGCCTTCCTGTGCCCTTAAACAAACAAAGAAAACAAATACAATAGCAGGAATTAATGATGATTGCTGGTTGTTTCTTGGGTGGTAGATGTTTTCTCACTGCAGCTCTGAGAAAGCAGGAATGGTAAGCAGAAATGTTGAGATGTTGTCTGGGTTAATTTTTGTAGTAACCAGAAAGGGCTATGCACAGGACATGGAGGTTATTCCGTACCACCTCACATCTTTGAGGATCAGGGAACAGGGGGAAGGGGCTCCTTCTGGTGTGGTAACGCTGGTTCAAAGCAATCACATGTGAATTGTTTGCCTATCTTGTACACTTCATTATTAATATTGTTGGCATTACTGATGCTTTCTTACCGCTGTTTCCAGTAAATTGTTCTTAACATAACCTGTGATTTTTACCTTTTGTGCCTCCAGTTCTTCTCTCCAGCCACATGCAGGGGAAGGTGGAAGCCAGCAAGCAGACCATGGTTTGGAAAGTCTCAGTGGGAGGACTAAATTGGGGAGTACCATTCCTAAGTCATGAGAGATGTGAAATCTAAGATGAAGGTGTGTCAGGAAAACTAAAATTTCTGATTGGAAGGGTTAACATCGTACATAAACTGCAGATGAAGTAGATGAATTAATATCAGGTACGTGCATCAGAATGTTTTTAATTTTTAACTGAATCATGAGAAACCACATTTACCTGCTTGTTTAGATATTAAAAAAAAAAAAAAAAGGGAGGGGGGATCATTATAATAGTCTTCCCTGGTTTCTACCTTCATCATGCAGTCAATATGAGAGAACACTTCCCTAAATACCACATTTGACAGAAATAGGCTGATGAAATTTCAGATCCTTAATCCCCGTTTGTAAATTTTTGTAAGTTATAAGATTGTACCACATTAAATCTTAAAAACCACAAATTCGTGCCTGCAGGGTGACACAGACTTGATACTAAACGTGTCTGACTGTTACATCCTTTTCCCTGCTCATCTTTTTTTTAAGCAATCTTATTGGCTTCATGTATTGTAAAAATTCCAGATAGGAACCTTTTTCGTCCTGGGAGAATTCTTCTCTGTTACTTCCAAAGGTGACTCAGGTTCCCCTCCCTGGTACTAAGATATTCTTTTTTCCTCCCAGAAGCCTGCAAGTCTCTAATGAATTCCCCATTCTACCATTTAATACAAAAATTCTCCCACTTGAGCATGTTCTTTTAATCATAGTGGAGTGTAATTTCTCCCAACCCCAACTCAGTAACAGATAATCAAAGCAAGACAACCAGGCAGGTTTCTTCTTTAACCATGTTTTTCCTCCCAAAAAATGTTCAATGTACAAATTAGAAACACACAGCTGTGTATACACATAATTTTTTAAATATATATACACTGTGTAATTAATAGTTGATCAGTTTTACTGTTCATCTTTACAAATAATAACTACTGGATGGGTTAGGGGGTGGGGGAGGGGTGGGGAAGGAAAAGCCCCAAAGGCTAAATAAAATAAATACTTAAAATGTCATAACCTAAAAAATAGCAAATATTTTGGCTGGGTTGTCTAGGATGAATTCTCAAAATTTAGAAATTTAGAAAGAAAATATCTTCAAATTCTTTCTAATATTATAAAGGATAGCAATATACTGTTATTTAAGAGGAAATTTCTTGAAGTGGACTCAAAAATCTGGGATCCTTACAGAAATATACAACATAAGGAAGACTTCTGTAAAAAATCATTAGTTTTGACATATGTTGATACTGCAAAGTGCTGCAGAGACATTTGAACTAAATTTCTGCTGAACAGTTAAGTTTGCTTACTCAAAGATCCTTCTTGCTTAATCTACCCTCACTGGTTTTAGTGGCAAACATACAGGTTAGAAGGTTAGACTGGACAATTTGCTTCATTTATCCAATTGCATTGGAGACCTTAATTTTCCTTTCCACCACAAATTAGTTTCTTGAGGCAGAGGTGTTGATTTTGACAACTAATAGAAAAAAAAAAAAAAAAGTCAATCTTAACATGTTCTGGGGACTAAGTGTTTAAAAAGCCTTCTTTTGAGGCTTTGGTTTTATAGGAGTGATGGAGGGCATGAACAGTGGTTTTATCTGGACTAATTTTCCTTTAAAGATTGACTTCTTGGTATGTGTTTTTCAGGCCAGATGCCTGAAGGCAGAGGCAGGCAGACCCTTGCCTACACCACCAAGTGTAAATGCCTGTGATTTTTTTTCCAATCTGATGGTAACTTAAGACTGGTTGTTGTCAACACAGACACCATTAATCTCTGGAGTGTTTCTGGAAAGTCAGAAAAAGTGGAAAGATTTCCTATATTCATCTGCTATCAAACTCTTCCAGTTGCAGCCCATGTAAGAGAAGCCCAGACCCCTGCTAAATGACCATCTTCTGTGCGTTGAAAGCTAGACCAAGAGACACGGTCTCTCCAGTGTCTTCAGCATCATCCAAAGGACCACATAGGAAAGAACTTATTTTTCTTTTCCTGGTCCTTGAAAGATCACTGTTAGCTTTTGCTTTCCTGGAAAAAAAAATAAACTCTAAAATGAAGATTTGGAGTTCAAATCATGAGTAAAATATGTAAGATTTGACCTTATGCTTTGGATCCTAAATAAAAGGCAACCCACCCTTTCCTTTCACAATAATCACTTTGGTCTTTTTAGAGCTTACAAAAGGAAAGGGCATTTAGTGCCTGACCATGGGGGAATAGGGCTGTAGGACATGCCATCATGTCATTCTTCTGTAATCTGAGGAAGACAGAGTACGTTCCTGCTCTATGCAGGACCTCTTCATTTCACAACAGATTACCTCCCTGAAAAAAACCAAAAATATCTACAACTCTGTTTCTATGTGCTCTAGAGTCAGAGTTAAAGCTTAAAGAAAGAGTAGGAAAAGACTGACACGTGAAAGGTCTGAACCTGAGTCCAGTCAATGACCTCACATTTAAGAACTTTCCCCATGCTGTCAATGTAGATAAGTCATGCCAGTGAGGAATGATGTACTTCAAAGCATTATAAAATGGTGGAGCAGGATTGCAAAACGACTATAGTGAATGTCGGGGGAGCAGGAGGCAGGAAAACTATGAATCTGCTGCCAAGACTCATGTCCAGGGATGTGGAGGAAGAGGTGGAAAACTTTAGGCATTCCTCTGCAGCATCTCAGAATAAATAGCCTACTGGACCATTCATGTAAGAAAAAGCTCCATAAACAGGGACCATGGTTGTAGCCAGGTGGGGGTTGGTTTCTTCTCCAAAGGCAACCAGCAACAGGATGAGAGGACATAGTTTCAATATGTGCAAGGGGAGGTTCAGGTTGGACATCAGGTGGAATTTCTTCACAAAAAGGGTGGTTGGACATTGGAATGGGCTGCCCAGGGAGGGGCTGTAGTCACCATCCCTGGTGGTGTTTAAGGAAAGACTGGACGTGGCACTCAGTGATGTGGTCTGGTTGACATGGTGGTGTTTGTTTGAAGGTTGGACTTGATGATCCCAGAGGTCTTTTCCAACCCAGCTGATTCTGGGATTTTGTAAAATCTGCTCAATTCAAGTAATCACAACTATGTGAATAATTTTATATACTGTATCTGAGCTTTGGTTTCTTGTGAACAGTTACACAATTTGGACAAAAAAATCCAAAGGCATTTTTCCTCCTTTTTTTTACAAACAAAGCTCCCAGAGGTTAATTATTGCCACACAGAAGAGTGTAACTTCATATTCCCCAAGGGTACAGTTTGTCTACCCAAAATCTGACAGGTGCCATGGAAACAGTAGAAGTTCTTGCAAGATGAATGAGCATTGCTGTTTAATGAACTAGAGTTTTGTTTTTACCTAAATACAGATCTTTAATACCATAATATTTTCTTTCTCTTACCCTTAGCTTTTTCTCTCTAATACTGTCACTGTTTTATTTTGTTTCTTCTCCAGGGGACATTTTCTCTCATCAGACCATCATTAATTAGTTTGTTTGTGGCATCATCTGTCACTTATTATGAGATTTTAAGCTCCTGATGAAAGCATTTTCCCATACTCTCTTCACAGCCTTTCTTCTAAATCCTTAATGTGCCGTCCATCCTTTGTTTCTTCCTAAGGAAATAAGGCTGTTATAAAAATAAGACTATTTTTTTCCCCCCTAATATATGGGTTTTTTTAAAGAATATACTGTCAGTCCCTTCTTACAGAATCCTATTGTTGCCAAGGAAATTATTCTTATGGAAGCAGATGGAGATATTTTATAGTTGTGAAGCTGGAGAGAGTATTAAGAACCTGCATGAGATGAGTCAATATAAAGCAAAAGAGCAGCACAATTTCCACCCCTGGGTAGTAGTGGATGAGACAGACCAGGGATATGTTAAAAGTACTGGTCTTACAAAAAAAACTATAGATTTTTTTTTTAATATATATATTTATATCTACATTTTCATTAGGGCTTTTATTTTATATCACAACTTGTTTAAGAGCAGCAAGAGAAATAATTGCAAAGGATGTAAATCTTGTCAACTGAAGTATGATTATTCATTTTTTGGCCTGAATTACAATGATTTTAGTCCAAGTATTCCTCATCCTCTAAAAATATTTAGTAGGCTGGATGTCACAAAAGACATAACTGGTGGGAGCTTAAATTTAAGTACTAAGAACATGAACACTTATTTATTTATTTTTTTTTTCAATCCAGGGTCTCTTGTGTTAATTGTTAATGATAATGAACTCTGGTTGTGAGTTATTGAAGACATAATTTTTAAAACATCTTTTGCAGAATATCTAATGGATAGGCAACATGTTGCCAGGAGACATGGGAGTTTGAAACAGAAGGGCAGGGCACAGCTGCCAGCCTGGAATATTTCCTGAGGAGCTGATACTTGCATGTACTTTAGCACCTGATCTTTTGGCCACAGTGGCATGAATTTTTAAAGTGTGTTTTAGATCAGAGATCACTCCTCTTTTACAGCTCTTCTATGGTGTGCAGCTGCATATCAAGAGAATAATGTACCAAGGAAGATCAACTGTTGCAAAAAATGTTAGGATTACTTTGAAAGAAAATACAGTTGATCATTACATCTATCCCCATATCACATCAGAAATGCTGTGTTGATTATTCCTAACCAAAGCAAATAGATTATTTATGTTTTTCCTAAGTGTACCTTACACGGTATGTGAGGGGGGTGTTTCTGCTTGCTTGCTTGTTTTTTAACCTGGATTACTTGTTAATGTACTATACCTCTTGAGGCTTTTGGGCCAACAATATATGAAAATGTTTCATGCAACTTGTGGAGGAGCAGCAGGTTTCCTTGAAGTCATTGGAAGCAGCCAATGTTCAGTGTTTCTGGAAGTCTACGCTGAAAGCCTTCACCACTCTACATGTTTTGCTGGCCTCAGAGGTCTTTCTGCCTCTGTCAAAGGGAAAATCCAGTTCAGAAAGAGTGGCACTCACACTTTCTCTGTGATGTTTTCTATTGTTTGTTGTCTTTGAATGGGCTTTATTTTGTGAATGCCATAAATGTCTGTTCCTCTTCCATAAAATATCATTGGCCAAGACATTAGAAACTCTGTATTACGAATACTACTCTTGAAACTCAGTCCCTCTAAATACTCCAGCTCTGTGTTGCAATATCTAAATCCTTTTTTGAAGTCCAGTCCCAAACTAAGTTCTACAGGCAAGTCCACAAAGTGTATCATGAAAACTGTTAAAACCAGCACAGCATCTAAGCCTGTTTTGTTTGCATCATCACTGCTGCAGCTGAATCAAATTCTACAGTCTTTGCAGTATATTTAAGCCACAATCCTACCAACATATCCCTATTGGTCTTGCACGATCACCTCTCTAGGCATGCAGAGCTCTTTCCCATCCTCAGTCCGACGGGATGCTCTTCTCTATCCCTGCTGTCCGCGGAGTCCTTCTCTCTGCACGGCAATGTCACCTTGCGGCTCCGCCCTGTGTTCCCGCTGGGAAAGCAGAGTCGGTACAGCAGTGCCGCCCGGGGGAAAGGAGGCAGCCCGGCACCGGGCACGCCGTGCTTCTGCTTAATCCTAGGCAAAGCCTGCCGGCGAGAATCACATTTCACCAGAAGTGGCAGGGTAATGACTGAATGACAGCTCCTTTGAAGGATTTAGGAGCTGCCTGAAAATACAGCTGTGCCTGTTGGGAAAGACAGGTGTAAAAAATTACAAATACAAAGCATTTCTTGGGTAAATGGTGTTGAAATGATGCTTGCTTGTCACAATGTTTTTCTAAACTGTAACAGGATTAATTTTTTTTGAGAATGATTATACTTTGTGGGATTTTTGCTGTTGTATTTTGTTTGCTTGGCTGGGTTTTTTGTTTTGTTTTAAGAATAAAAATTAATACTTAAAATTCCATCTTTAACTGTTTCTCAGAAAAAAGTTGAAAACCTTAAGGAGCACTTACCTTGCTACCTCTTCTCATTTCATCTAAACGTCTCTGACATAACTGCCTCTCTTTTCAGCCCTCAAAACCTCTGTTCAAAATAGCCAAAACAAATTTATTTGTATTTTGATTGAAATCTTTATTAGGAGAATCTGGGGGGGAAAAAAGCAAAACAAACAAAAAACCCCAAAACCCAAACTAGCAAAACCAAAACCAAAACACAAATCAGAACAAAAAATATTTTCAATCATATAAACGTTCTTCCTCCCTTTTTCTTTTCTTCAGAATTAATTCTACACAGTGTTAAGTACTCTTGGTTCATGATCATGTTTGGTATGCTTCCACAAGTCTTTCTGCAGGAATGTATGGTGTCAACCTACTTCTTTCTAGTAAACTTAGTGCCTATTCATGCTGCTAATGACCTCAATTTACACAGCCATATTGTGAAGGGAAATTCATTACTTTCCAATATTTTAAAGCAAAGCATGTGACCTAGCTTCTATTCTTGGGCTCACTCATAGTGTGGCCTGGATCCCATTCTGTGGATCTTATTTCTGCTCTACTTTTTCCTATTCTATTAAATGGAAATAGACCCTGGACTGGACTTTTCATATCTTAATGATGTCTAGGAGGTTGTCAGTGTACGCCCTGTCAATGAGAACTTCAAGAGTTTCAACAAATGCATCTGGACATGGGCCCAGTGACTCCCTGTTAAGAAGCAATGTGACATATGGAAACATCTGTCAGCCTGACCAACCTGCTTACCTTCTACAACAAAGTAGGTTTTCTGTGGATATGGGGCAAGGAGCACCTTCTGTTTAGCTGGACTTAAGTGAAGAAGTGGACACTGGTGCCCATAGCCTCCTCCTAAACAAACTGGCAAGGGTGGATGGCTGGTCTGTGAGATAGGCAGAGTATTGGTTAATAACGTGAGCAGTGGTGATCCATGGTTTTTACAGGTGAGATCTGCCAAGAACTGATACTGGGCCTGACACTGTTCAACATCTTCATAAATTATCTGGAGGATGGGACTGAAAGTACCCTCGTCAAGTCTGACGTTGAAAATAAACTGGGCAGTGAGGTGGACATATCAGAAGGAGAGTCATCTTACAAGAGAGACCTGGACCAGCTGAAAAGGTGGGATAGCAAGAACAGTGTGAAGTTTAATAAAGTGCCATCTCCTGCACCTGGATGACAGTCACTGAGACAAGTACAGGATAAAATCTGTGTGGCCCTAGAGCATCCTTATGGAAAGGGACCTGGGAGTCCTGGTGGACAACAAGCTGAACATGAGTCAGCTGGGCGCATCTGCAGCAAAAATAAAAGAACAAATTTAGATCCTGGGATGCATCCATGGGGCCATTACTAGCAGAGATAGAGACATGATCATCCCACTAAGCACTTCTCATGCCATACCTGGAGTACTCTGTCCATTTCTGGTTCCCAAAATTCAACCAAGATGCAGACAGACTGGAGAGCATTCAAAATAAAAGGCCACAAGGCTGATCAAAGGGCTTAAGAACCTCCCCTGTCTAGAAAGACCAGAGGAGCAAGGTCTTTTGACCCTGTAGAAAAGAAGGCTCAGGGGTCCCTCATCACTATTTTCCAGTACTTAAAGAGTGGCTCCAGAGAGGACAGTTTCAATCTTTTTAAGGAGCCACACAAGGTTATGAAGCAAGGGGTGCAAATTAAGCCAGAAGAGGTTTCATCATATAATAAAAAACCAAAAACCACTGTGAGACAAATCTTACTGAAACAATCTCCCCAAAGACATGATGGGATGTCTTTCCCTGGAGGTTTTCAAGACAAGATTGGACATGGTGTTAGATAATCTCATTTTCCATAAAATTTTTCAGACCAGATGATCTTTCAAGGTTCCCATCCAGCCTGGGCTGTTGGAATTCAGTGTTTCTGTGATCTGGAGGATTATACCTTACCTTGGAATGCAAAGGAGGATGCTCCAGAGGAGAAGATGATAAAACTTCAGGGCATAAAAAGGGAAAACAAAAAGAGTAACTGTGAGGGGACAGAGTCTGTATCTCAAGAAAATTTGTGCGAGCATTGCAGGATAAAGGGGAGACAGCAAACTGCCTGGCCATGAGGGCTCTAAGGAGTAACATCCCAGATACTGAAGGTAACAAAGCTCAGATTTCTGCAATCACAAAAGGAACAAAACCAAAAACACACAAAACCCAAAAGACCATGTTGACAGAAACCAAGAAATAAAGAACTCATAGAAGAGAGCGGGAGAGTTGATGGTTAGTTCCTTAACTTAGTGGTAAACAATCCCATTAAGCTTTCTCTAAATGCAAAAAAAAAAAAAAAAAAAAAAAAAAAAAAAAAAAAAAAAAAAAAAAAAAAAAAAAAAAAAAAAAAAAAAAAAAAAAAAAAAAAAAAAAAAAAAAAAAAAAAAAAAAAAAAAAAAAAAAAAAAAAAAAAAAAAAAAAAAAAAAAAAAAAAAAAAAAAAAAAAAAAAAAAAAAAAAAAAAAAAAAAAAAAAAAAAAAAAAAAAAAAAAAAAAAAAAAAAAAAAAAAAAAAAAAAAAAAAAAAAAAAAAAAAAAAAAAAAAAAAAAAAAAAAAAAAAAAAAAAAAAAAAAAAAAAAAAAAAAAAAAAAAAAAAAAAAAAAAAAAAAAAAAAAAAAAAAAAAAAAAAAAAAAAAAAAAAAAAAAAAAAAAAAAAAAAAAAAAAAAAAAAAAAAAAAAAAAAAAAAAAAAAAAAAAAAAAAAAAAAAAAAAAAAAAAAAAAAAAAAAAAAAAAAAAAAAAAAAAAAAAAAAAAAAAAAAAAAAAAAAAAAAAAAAAAAAAAAAAAAAAAAAAAAAAAAAAAAAAAAAAAAAAAAAAAAAAAAAAAAAAAAAAAAAAAAAAAAAAAAAAAAAAAAAAAAAAAAAAAAACCAAAACAAAAACCAAACAAAAAAACCCCAACAAAATAACAAAAAAAAAGATAAAAAATAAAAAGGCAAAAACAACAAGTGCATTGTTAAATTTTAGTAAAACATATTTATCTGGTGCTTTTTGAGGCACATACATGCACACACAGACTGAACTGCACAGCAGCTGCTGGGCCTTCCAGACTGCTGGTTATGTCCGTCCTGCTTCAGTTCTGACCACAGGCAATGGCACAGCACGAAAGATAGTGAAGCAAAGAGCAAAGTCCTGTGGGTAGATTTGGTTTATAATGTTCCATTTGGCCCTGTTCATAGAGCAAAAATGAACCATTTTGCAGTATGACAGTTGCTACATTCTTTTTAAATAAAATACCAAATGGGTTAGAACATGTGTCTAACAACATATGAAACATGCACTAATCCAATCTCCAGGGGGAAAAAAAATAAAATAAAGAAGTTTAAAGTTTTATGGGGAAGTAGAAGAAGCTCAAGATGTGCCATGATAAAACATTATCTCCTTGTGACCAATAAAAGTTTGTATAAAATCTCTCATGAGACAGCTAAGATAAAGTGTGTGCCCATAGGGCTTTTTTGCCTCTGAAAAATGAGAGAGTATATTGATTTGGTTCAGAAATAAAAGTCATAAGCCAAGTTGTATTACATGACTTAGAAAAACAGTAAATAAATATCTATGAAATGTCAGATATTCCATATTATATTCCACAATTAATAATTCATACTTCTGATTTTTGTGTTCCAGTGCCTGTGCATATGAATAATATCCCCTTTGCCAATACTGAATTAATTTCCTTTGTAATACAGCAAGTATTGCTTTAATTTTTTTCTATACCATGAAAAAAACATATATCTTTATTCCATATATAATTTATAATTTTGTACATATCTTATTTATTTTCACATAAAGTAAAATATAATCAACATCTCTGGTGAAACCTGTTTATAGGCTAGTTATTAGCATTCTATTTTAAATAATCTGTACATCTGTTTTTTTTTTTCCTTATTCTCACACAGAAAAAATAGTATTAACCTAGAAACTAAGAGATGATGATCAACAACTGACATGAAAATGTAATGAAAAAGTGCAATGTCTATTTTTCAAACATCAGTGTACTTGATTTTCTATTTAAAAGCACAGCTGGCAGAAATATGAAAATGACAATGGTGAGAAAAGTTTTTAATTGTCAATTAGTGTAAAAATAATCACAATATTCTTCAGTGCAAACAGTGACATTGTGGATTAGCATTTTGATGTGCAGAAAATTATTTTTTTTCCCTCTTTCCCATATTTTAGCTACATTGTAATCTCTATTATTTGCCTTTCAATATATGACTTAGCTTTAAGGAATCTTTCCTGAGTAACTCTATCAATAGTCTTTTGAAAGCCTTATGCCACTCATTTCTCTTTTATCTACTTCTTTATTCTGAACTGAATATAAAAGATAAGTTAAAAAAAACCTCTAAAATATTAGCAAACTCTTGAAATACTCTTGGTGCACATATAAAGATAATCCTACTCTTTTATTAGTTTGTAATTTCATTTCTCAAATTCACACATAAACCCTGGTGATCTTTTACTCCTCAATTGATGCTCAAGACATTACCTTTTATTGTTTTACCTTCTAATTCTCTAGTGTAATAATTATGTCCAGAGAAGAGAGCAAATCTTTGCTAACATCTCACTTCAAAAGTTTTCAGAATTATATGGTGCTCAGGCAAGAATTATGAAAGTGGAATTTTAGATGAAGGCCATTTTGAGACATTTAAGCTCCCCTGTAGTTCTGTGCCATAAATTTCCATAAAGGATTTCTAGTAAAACCCATTGCCTTTTATTTTTATTGACTTTTTGGATTTATTATACAAGTTGAATTTATCAGGAGCTTTATACATTTATAAAAAAGGAAATTTGGCACTCAGGAATGCTGGATTATCATATCAGAAGTAGAAGTTCTGTGTATAAGTTGGTAGAGCTGCATGAAAAGTGTCTGAGTTGAAAGTAAAAACTCATAACTACGCCTATTTCAGTAAATTAATAGTGCCACAATACTTTCCTGGGCACAAACAAGTATTTCTACTGTTTATGTCACAGCCCCTTGGTGTGGCTTTATTCTAAGGCAAGTGACCCTTTTTCAAAGACTATCTGAGAACAGTTCAGGAGTGAGTATGTGCAAAACATTGTTCCCTGAAGTATTATTGGAGGTGGTTATTCTGTCACTCAGCCTCAGCGGCAGAGAACAGTCATAGACTCACTGATCTAGATGGCAATTCAGGCTCTCATTTAGAGATAAGTTGGCACCTCCCCAAGACAGTTGACCTTTGTCTTAGGTAGATGCACAGGACTGCTTTATCCAAATTACTTTAAAACCAGCCTGTTTTCCCTCACTGACAATAAGGTAACTATAGGATAGGTCAGACATACATGATTTTTCGGTGACTAAAGATAGGTATAAGAAATCTTACATTATTACAAAGCCTTATAAAAATATTGGGGTTTATGCATGCATTAACTAAATCATATATGTTTTCTTCTTCAAAATAGCAATGCATCTAATCACAGACCTTTTAACAGACTAAGAAATACTTAATTTAGGGGCTGTAGGAATTTCAGCAAATGATTGAAAAATGCCACAGTTATGCTACAGGATGGTAATTAAAGAGATTTGCTTGATTGCTTTTTTGTTTGTTTTCTTTCTGAGTTATTAATTTTAAAATTCACTACAAACTCATATAAAAGCTCATTACACTCGTTGGTCAGGAATTTTTTCAAAGTCTTATATAAAATAAATATGTTTGAGAGAATTTATAGGAAAATATTTTTATCTGACTTTTCCAAACTCTAGTTTTATAAGACCTGCACTGAAAACTCATTAAAAAACCCAGTGAGTTCCAAAAAAGAGTTACTTGAGAGAATTTATAGAAAAATATTTGAGAGAATTTGTAGAAAAATACTGAGAGAATTTATAGAAAAATATTTTTATCTGACTTTTCCAAACTCTAGTTTTATAAAAACTGCACTAAAAACTCATTTAAAAACTCAGTAAGTTAGCCCAAGAGTTACAGTAACAGTCAAATTTTGCCAGACCATGAAAAATATTATGAAGAAAACTTAAAAACAGCAATAGAAATAACAAGGATTCATAGGGATTTTCACAATTAAGGTATTTTTTTATACTCATAAATGCAAGTTTTTAGAGATTTTCCTTTAAGCAAAATCACAGAATCACATAATCACAGAATTGTTGAGATTGGGAGACCCCTCTGGAGAACATCTGGCCCAACACCCCTGCACAAGTAGGGTTGCTTAAATTATGGTTGTTCAGGACCGTGTCCAGCTGGTTTTTGAATATCGTCAAAGACAGAGACTTCACACGCACTGTGGGCAACGTGTGCTGACATTTGGTCACCCACAAAACAAAAATGTTTTTCCTCCAGTGTTTCAGTTTGTGCCCATTGGTTATTTATAAATAATGAATAAAGCACTATGAACATTATTTGTAGATGTTTCTTCTTCATTTAGAAGATAATCAGACATCGAGGTTACTGGAGACTGCCAGGAGACATGCTATTGAGTGTGATTATGTTGTTCCAAGTTGCTGTCATGAAAGTTTATCATGAGGTGGAAGGAGTTAGTTGATACCAAAACCACTGAATTAGATTAGAAGAATATTTTCCCACTGATAATTTTCCAGGGAGCAAAATTTTGCTTGTAAAACAGAGAAGTAAATATTACCTTATTGTTTTATATTTATAAATAGCAGAATCTGAAAATTTTATCTGTTGCAAATGTAAATAGAAGGGAAAATATTGATATATGCTTTATCTGACACAGAAAACACAGATTTTTAGCAAATTACCTGCACATGAAATTTAAATTCAAATCATTGTCTTTTCCTTTTCTTGTCTTCCCTTCCCATCCTGCTCTCGGAATCCCAGAAAGAAGTCAGAATCACTTCTCTTTATCACTGTGGGAAATGTTTTTCTGTTCCTATGTCATATGTTCTATATCTGCCAAGCACAAATAATATTCTTCTACACATTTTGATAAATCAGAGGGAATTAAGTTTGTCAGCACTTGCTTTAAGGAACAGTGTGTTGTCATCTTTAAAAGTACTCCTATCAGTTTATAGTACAATCAAAGTACACATTTGCTTAGGGTTGGGTTGCTGTTTTTTTGTTTTGTTTTGTTTTTTTTAATTATCGCTTTATATTATAAAAATATAACATTAAGTATACTTGTAGTTAATTTTAAAATAAAGTTAATAACAATCTTACGCGTTGTCCTATTAACCACCAAGGGGCGCTCCAACCTAGGAAAAGAATGAATCACTGTAACAAATGCAGATAGCAGCAGCATTTATTCATGAAGCAAGCTAAAGTGAAGAAAACAAAAAATTTTTTTAAAAAAGCTGCATGCTGTGCCAATTACACCTGTGCCAATTCATGTCTTCAGGATCTGTTTTGTCTGTAACTCACAGTTACAGTCAAATGCTGTAAAAATACATTTCATTGCAGGAAAGCAGAACAGTGATTTAAATTAACATGGAATTATACTGCAAAAGACTGAAGATTTTACTTCAAAGAAAGTAGAGTTAATGAAAATGATGCTGGATCCCTCTAGTACTCTGTGTTCAAGGATCCAAGTTGAAGATAAAAGAAACTGACTTATAAATTGTATAATAATTAAAAGATCTGAATAAACCTTTAATAATACTCATTTAATTGCCCTGATTAGACAGAGAGACTTCTACTTATATTTCAGTTGAATGACCTATTTTAGAGGACCATCTAATGTTTAAGTAAACTAGGCCAAATACTAATGATTGACATTTATAAAAAAATTGTTATGTGTCAATTAGTTGGTTGATTGTCTTTGTAATATAGTCTTGTGATTATTTAAAATAATATTTGAAACTGAATTACTGACTTAATATATGTAATACAATACATTACATTTAAGTTGCTTTTGTTTTTTGGATTCTTTTTATGTTCTTTCCTTTTTTCACAGAAAACTGCTTACTTACCTGTATTCTTTTAGTTTGATCAATGGGCAAATTATATTCTGCTGTACTTTTTCTATCCATACACATATGAAGAGAGGACTTAGGAGAGCTTTGCACTTTCGAGGTCAATTTATGCACCTTCTGACAACGTGTGTGTACATTCACTCCTATCTCTTCCTCTTCTCATCCTGACACTCACCCTGAGGGCAATCCTGAACTTGCAAAGTCTTTCAGAGACTTTAGTGGCTTCAAACATTTGAATGATTTATTGTATTTTATATACATATTGTATCATATTGCTCCCAAGTAAATTTAAATGTTTGATATTCACCATGACAAATCTATTAAACAAATTCAGTAACAACAAACCTTTGCTTTAGGAATCACTTCAAAGAAACATAACTAAGACACCTTCCTCTCTATAGTCTGAATATTGGCCTGAGCAAAGCCTTAGTATTTTAATACGAATTAAACAGAGAAATTACATTTTAACATTAATTTTTAAAATACTTCTTCCATCTAAATTGAGCTTACAGAACTGACAACGAAAGAGCTGAGTTTCTACTGCCATTCACTCTGACGTGGAGACAAGCCCTGAACACCCAAACATGATTACCTGTTTTAGTTCACAGCTTTGAAAACTGACAATGAAAGATGAATTGTAATACAGAGACAGAATAAAAGCAAGCAATTTTATTAATCAAAGTTTTACCTCAGACTACACCTTATTCTAGAAAGACTATATCTTGTAAAATGTTTTTATGATTATGTCAGTAACCTTTACCTAATTATATGTTCTTTTGGACTAGTACTTCATTGCTTCCCTAGAGCCTTATGCTCCCAGACTGTCAGACTGACTCTGTAGTGGGTAACCTAAAATTATAGTAAGAAGGTGGTCTCAGTATGAAGGCGGTCTCAGTATGAAGGTGGTCTCAGTATGACGAAGCCACAGAAGAAGCCTGAGACCTGCAAGCTGTGCAGCCTGTTCACACAGGACAGGACCTATGGCAGTGTTTGCTGTCTCGAATCTGTATTGAAGAAAAATCATGATGCACAGCAGCACACTGAACCCAGTCAGAGATTTTATGAACTCTGCTTTCAATCTGCTAATGACTTCTGGGAAAATACTTCAAGCAAGATACTATAGTCTTTGTGAAGCAATGCTTTTTATTAAAATTCTCTTTCATCATGCTTCCACAAATAACTGTAGTTGGCAGATCTCCACTTTCTCTCTGTCCTCCATTTGGATATTATTGCTAATCACACATGTGATGTGTAGACCACAATCAGATTTTTCTTTCAAAATCTCTTGGTTAGCTTTTTAGTTATGCATGGACTCATATACACTCATATATAAAACAGCTAAAGACAGTTTAAATTAACTGATATCATCACCAACAGAGACAATTTAAATGGCACAAGCCTATTTATATTCCTCTTGTCTTTACCCTGAATAAGGCAAAGGCTGAGACTGGTGGTTATTAAACCCTGTTACAGATCCCAGGTAGATGTAAAGAGAGGAGATGACACTTCAAGCACATTTCAAGGAAGTGAGGGAACTTTTGAAGGACCTCCTGAACCAATTTATATCCAGGAGATGCTGCAAACATCAGATTATATTATAATACTACATGCCAGACTGTGCCTTGCATCATCAGATTAATACTCTCTTTGCCTTTAACTTCCTGTGAAGTCATGGATACACTCAGTGAATTCAGAAGACAATTATCAGCAAAAGTTCTAAATAGTTCATATAAATACTGAAGTGATTCCAGTCTATGACTGAGTGAAAATAATGCTGCTGCGTGTTTCCATCAACACTCAAGAAATAATTATCCAAGGACTATAAAAGAATAGACAGGAGTTCTGTATGACACAGTCTCACATACTTGCATCCTTCCAATGATACTGAATTTTAAAGTGATTTCCAAATTATTATCCTCCAGAGGTTCAGCACCTTGATGGTTTCATGGCTGCTACTTCTTCTACAAATATTACTCCCATGACTTCCCAAATATAAATCAATAGAATTTATTTATTATTAATTTGGAATGATATGCGTACGTACTGCAAATTAACCTAGGATAAAAAAGATGGGTTAAAAAAAGCAACTTTTTGCCATTAAAAATTAGGTACTATTAAAAAAACAAAAAGCAATTATGCAAAAAACAAAATGTTTAAATAATTGATGGTATTGAAACACAGAGAAAATAACCTCAGAGTTAACTTTCTTTCTTTGCAATCTACGTCCCTTTATGGATTTTTTTCCTTACCCAAACTCAAAATCCGTGTTGTTTTTTTCATATTTTTCTTACAAATTTTAATTTTGGTGTCTTTAATATGTTTCTGCCAATCTGTCGTCTAGCAGCAATGATTCCCTTACTCATACAGATTCCATTTGAAATCACAAGATTTGCTCAAGGCCTTGCAGAATATGTTAAGGACTGGAATAGCTCCAATAAGTATATCAAAGAATGGGAAGCGGAAAGTCTTTTTTTAAAGTGTCACAAATATTGAAATGTAGTATGTTGTTCAGATTTCCAAAGTCATGTAAAATTCACACCTGATTGTACTTTTTTTCAGTTCCCAATCAAAGCTTTAAGGCTTTATTTCCTTGGAAAATTTAAATTTATTTTAGTGTTGTTAAGATGTAGTAGGAAGCTATGATAAAATGCTCCAGTATAAAATAGTCTGAAATGTGACAGGTTAATCCCTTCATTTAGAGACCAGCCTATCTAAGCACTTAAACTATACTGTGAGATAGTGTAACTTATTACTAATTGATTCTAGTAGATTTACTATAGATCTGCTATTCTAGTAGATATGACCCTGAGCAAGGACAAGCTTTGTAAATGCACTCAGCTGTAGAAATACTGTGAGAGACGTTTTATCTGACGGTGCTGTGTTTGACCGCCCTTGAGAGCAGACTCGCTGTTTGTCCAGTCAGCAGCCTGCAGGTACAGATGAAGGTCATTCCTAAAATATGTGGGGTTCTATGTGCCTTGGAGTTTTCACCATGTTCACAGAACACGTTCACCTTAATTCGCTTGCAGGCATGTGCTGGGAGAGTGTCCGCAAGGCTGCTTGCAAAGCCATGGGTCATTACGAGTAATATTGACATCATAATTTTGTCTTCTTCTTCTTTGTGCTTGGCAAGGTTATGCATTTGTGCTGATTTTTTTCTCTGCTTCCTCTACTCTCCTTCTCATCATTACTCTCTGCTACTTTACTTTCTCTGGCAAGTATGGAACAGTAAGAAGGCAGACACATGGGATCTCTTTATTTCTAAAGATGAGTTATTACAGAGAATAAAGTAACTCTCTTTATGGGGTTACATACCCCATATCTACACCTAAAATTTAAATTCATATTGGTACTTACTCCTTATCCAAGTTTTCTCAGTGATATGGAGAGACTTCAAGCTACTACATTCCTTCTTTCCTTAAAAAAAACCAAAACCAAAACTCACAGAATACAACAAAATAAAAGAAAAAAAGAGAGATGGAAGAAAACAGACTATTAACACTATCTATGCCTTCCTATGGATTTCATGCACATATTTATATGTGTGACATTATATGTGTGACATATATCTATGTCACTCTTTTTCCATATGCATGTCACTCTTTTTCCATATGCATAAAGTTCCTGAAGACCTTCCCACAGATTTCTGCTTATTGGGGCCCAAAAGCACTTTGTCTTGTTCCTGCTTCTGTAGTACGTACTTTTTATAAACATTGAGATGCAATGAAAAAATGGTGTTATTTAAATAACTTCATCTATTTTGGGGATGTTTTGTATTTAGAGTATACGAAAAATCGGAACTGTTGCAGTGGTAAATTTGCAGCACAGAACTGAAGGAATATAATGGATATTTAAGGTTTTGCCCTGTGAGTACATTCAATTAGAAGGATGCTTGAGTTAATGTTGAACTGTGTAAGACAATATGATCCCTGATGGCAGCATTCATGTTCTGCCCCTGGATTGGGGCAGTCCAAGACCAAGTACAAGATGTGTAGAGAATGGAGTCTAGTCCTGGGAAGAAAGACTTGGGAGTGTTTGTGGACAAAATGTTCAACAGGACTCAGCAATGTGTCCTTGTAATCCAAAAGGCCAACTGTGTGAAACCACCTGGAGTGCTGAATCCAGCTCTGATGTCCCTGACACAAGAAAAGACCTGTTGGATCAATTCCAGAGGAGAGTCACTAAGTTGATCACAAAGCTGGAACACCTCTCCTATGAAATTATTCTGAGGCTGGAGAAGACAAGCCTTCAGGGAGACCTTATAACAGCCTGCCAATACCTAAAGGGGGCTTTCAAGAAGGCTGGAGAGGGACTTTTCACAAGGACATGTAGTAATAGGACCAGGGGTGATGGCCTTAAGATGAAGGAGGGTAGCTTTAGATTAGATATTAGCAAGAAATTCTTTACTGTGAGGTTGGTGAGGTACTGAAATGGCTTGTTTAGAGAAATTGTGGATGCCCCCTCCTGGAGGTGATAAAAACTAGTTTGGATGGGGCTCTGAGCAACCTGGTCTAGTGTAAGGTTCCCTGCCCATGGCAGGGGGGTTGGAGCTATATGATCTTCAAGATCCCCTTCCAACCATGACAATTCTATAAGTCTATGTTTGTATGTTATGAACTCTTCAAGCTGTGGGAGATGTGCTTTATTTAAAAATACGTATTCTAGCCACTGAATCTATAATGCTTTGTTTTAAACTGTACTGTGAATATAAGTATGTATAAGTAATCCATTACATTAACAATTAATTACTCAAAAATGTCAGAAATTTATTTGAAATATACAGCAGCTTTTTAAGGAAAGTAACAGTGAGGTATAGAGAAAGAAACTATATCTTAAAAATTGTATCATGCATACACAGAGATTTTGAAACTGGTTATGAAATTGAAGAAAAGAGGAACCTAATTATGAAAGTCATGTAATGAGTTGCTATTGTCTGCCAGCTTTCCCTTAAAGAATAAAAACATCATTATATAACCTCTCTTTCTTTCATCCTGGGTAATTGGTGACTATCACATTCATGTTTAAATTAAAACTTAAAGAAATAGCCACAAAAACCCAAAACCCCTAGCAACTAAAAGCTCTATTTTCATTTTCATTCTTTAAAACAGTAAGACTCAATTCTGTGTCCTGCTTTAAAATATTAGAAAGGTTAATACTGAAATAATATACTGAAATAGTGTGTAGAGTCTATGTGATATGAGTGTGAAAGCACAAAATCTCCTGGTGTCTATGACATTATTACCTTTCTTAGAAGGACACAGAATGACTGAGTGAGGCATTACTTTCCCATCTTTCTAAGTGCTCATCGAGATGACCTAGCTTTTAACATTGCCTTTTATATATAGTTTGACTTGCACAAAATGTCTTGTCTCTTTGAAACTGTACATTAATCTGTAGATTTTTCAAAAGCGATTTTGTTCTCTTCCAGCTAAAGAGGAAGAAAAAATTGCAAGCAATTTGTCCTTTTTTCTGAGTAGATTTACTGAAAGTGAAAAAAAATTACTAAAACTTGAAAACATGATGAAGTTGCAAACAATTTGTCATTTTAAACTTCAAATTTTCTCAAAATAAAAAGCTTGCACATCCAAAGTATAAAAACTCTAATGAATAGACTACATTTTTGTGTCACCTGAAATAAGGAGTTAATTATATAATGAGTACAATAGAGATATAATGTTATGCATTACTCTAATTCTGTCAATTTTCATATCTGTTCTTTAAAGAAAGATTGGTACTTGATTTTCTCTTTTCTTCCAAATGTGAAAAATTAGTTACTAATGCATTCTATTAAGATACCTTTTAAAAGTTTTGATAAAAGAGTGTCAGCAAGAAAAGTTGTCTAAAATATAGGGGTTTTATATTTTGGGGTCTTTTAAAAAAAAAAAACAACTAAAAATTTTAGGATTGTTTCTACTTCTCTGTTTCTGCCTCTAACTCTTCTCTAAATGCATTCTGCGTGGTAGAATCATAGAATAATTTGATCAAGGGACCTTAAAAATCTAGTTGACAGACGGGGATATCTTCCATTAGACCAGGTTGTTCAGGGCCCCATCCAACTTGGTCTTGAACACTTCCAGGAACGCATCATCTTCCACCTCTCTGGACAACCTGTTCTACTGTCTCATCACCCTAAAAAATGTCTTCTTTACGTGCAATTTAAACCTATCCTCTTTCAGGTTCAAACCACTGTGCCCTGTCCTGTCACTACAGGCCTTGGTAGAAAGTCTCTCTGCACCTTGTTCATAAGCCTCCTTCATGCATTGAAAGGCCTCAGCGCTTTCTTCTCCAGGCTGGACAAACCCAGCTCTCTCAGCTGTCTTCATATGCACTTTTCTGTGCAGTTTGACAACTACAGTTGCTGGGATATTTTCAAGTGAAAACTAGATTAAAAGTCAGAAGATATTCAGTTGGAAGCTGGAAGAGACCATAGCCATCGTACATATAAAGTCAGCCAGTACAAAGCAGAATGCGATTGAATTGTTAATTCCTTCAGTTAATTTATGAGAAGATAAATGCCCACCAGCATGTCAACTCTATTGACCTGAAGGTGGACAGGTATTTCCTACTACCTCTGGCAATGCTTCTGATGTGTAAAATAATAATAAAAAAAAAAATTTAAAAAATGGGATGAGCCTTAAGAAGCCTGTGTTCAAGATTTATGGATACTGTAAAATATGTCTGTGCAGCTTAGTGAATAGATAGTCCACCTTTTGACATCACAAAATATCCTGGAAAGATATACTTTCTGTATCTCCTAAGCTTTCTGTTGTTCTTTACTTAGATGTATGGCAGCCGACTCCTAAATTTACCCTTTAATACAGAAATGCTTCCTCCATTCATATATTCCTTCTCTTTTCCTTCCCCCTTTTCCTCCCCCCTTTTCCTTCCCCCCTGTAAAGCTTAACAGGACTTGAACTCAAGCAAGTCAGTAATTAATTAAATAAATTAAAAGCGTAAGCCTTGAGGTTTGACCTGAGGGAGGAAATTGCTCTGACCACTCAGTGACACAGAATGTGATTACTGAAAGATTAACAATGGGAATGACAGCTGAAGAAACCACCTAAATAGATAGTCCCAAGATCCATTTCTACTCTGCTAGACCAAGAGCCATCCAGCTGGATCTTAACAGATGGTCTCAGTCTCTTGTAAAATATTGAAGTATGCCTTAATTCTATTTTAAGACTTCTACTGAAGAAAGAGCCTCAATTTATTGTATTTTTACTGCTGACAGCAATAGTTCATTGAAATGGCAGTGAAAGCACAGGGAGACACTGGGGTTACTCTGCCTTTCTGGCTGACTGCCCAAGGAAGTCACTACTATTGTAATACAGATGACAGAAAGAAAGGCACACACTGCAGCTGAATTAATTGCAAGGAACTCACTGCACACTCAAATATAATTTCAACTTTAAAAATACATTTTGGCATAATAAGAAGCATCACATGTTTCTGAGAGATGAATACCCAACTGAATTATTAAGTTGTGCAGCTCAGTAGTGCAACATTTCAAAACAATCACAAAGACACATTATCCAGTTTGGAAAATCTTTTTTGGAAAACCTTTATTAGTTTTTTCTTTTTGATTTTTTTTTGTTGGTTTTTTTTTTTTGGAGGCTAATGGTTTTGGAAGAGAAAGTGGGAGGGTACAAGGACTAAATAGAGAAGTATTAGTCACCTTTGCATTTACTCAACCCTAGTTCCAAAATGCGCTCTGTGGCCAGAGGTCATTGTTAAGTAAATAAACTGCAATGATTTAGATATGAAATCCACTTAAAGACATGACCTGAGACTCTTAACTGCATGCCAACTTTATGAAAAATAGTCTTACTGACTTCAGAACAATTATTTCTTACTTGCATCACCATATCAGAAAATATTATTGACTCAGAAATTATCATAAAATAAAAAAGCATATTCTTGCTTCCATCTCCACCCTTGCTTTGTAGACTTTACTGCAACCTTTCAACAATTAAAAGAGACTATAAGGGGAAGATAAGGAAGAATTTATTTCACAATAAGGGTGGTGAGGCACTGGAATATATTTTCCAGAAAAGGCGTAGATACCCCCTCCCTGGAGGTGCTCAAGACCAGATGGACGGAGCAAACTGGTCTAGTGGAAGGTGTCATTACTTACAGCAGGGGGCTTGGAACTAGATGACTTTTAAAGGTGCGTTCCAAAACAAACCATTCTGTGACCATCATGGCCTCATTGAAAAAATAGAAGAAAAAGTAAAAGAATAAAAAAACATATATTATAAATGCAAACTACATGATTTATTGTATTGTTATAAACTGTTATTTTATTATTGTGAAAGGTTCAATATAAAATGAAGAATTCAATCAATGCAACCTAAAAACTTTTCTTCACAAATAATAGTTATTTCTGAAAGTGGAGTGTATATTATCTGAAAATTATATTGAAGAAAACATGAAATATGTCAAGTTCTGTAACAATGACAGAGAATAAGTAAAAGTTTGTTTGATATATGCTTTCATTAAATATTTGCTTCATGCTATATTGCTTTTTTTTGGGCAAAATTGAAAGTTTCACTAGTAATTTACAAACAAAAATTGACCAAAACTATTCAGAAATTTTATTCTTTAATTCTGTCCATGCAGGGATGATCTACAGCGACACACTTCTACAAAGTTCTGAGCTTTTCCGAGCAGCCCAGGAGAAAGAAAAAAAGCTTTGTATAATTATATAAGCACGTTTGAATAGAACCAGATCTACGCTACCGCCAATCATTTAACTATATTTATGTCCCTCTGTTAAATTTGTCTGTAGACCCTGTGCTCAACTTTTATTCCAAATCATCCCCTTAGAGTATTGTGGGATTTTTAAAATTAACTTCTATTGCATACTTTAAGGAATTATGAATAAAAATTGCATAAAATTCCACCTCATTTTCTACATGGAAAACTTCCTTACGTACCCTATAAATAAAAATTTATTTTTAAGAAGAATTTGAGATAAAAGACCCAGCATCTAAGCATTTCTTAATGAATTAAAAATAGGATATCAACAGATTATCTCAGACAAGATCTTCAGAGCTGAGAGCCACAGGAGAGAAAAAAAAAACAACAAACAAAATCAATAGTTCTTGCCCATGAAAACGATACAGTGACAGCGAGGCACATCTTTTGCAGTGGGAAACTGAGAATCTGTATTAGTAAAATTTGCAGGTCCAACTAAATTCAAAGTTTGCACTTCAAAGTGCACTAATATCTGTTGCCTAATCCTTATTAGATGAAATTTTACTTTAAAAAAAATATAAAAAGCTCCACAATCAAATGAAAAGCTATAAGAATCTATGCCATAATTACCTTTTAAAAATCCAGTAGAAAAAAAATGCAACCCAAAAAGAATATTAAATGCTCAGCAGATTTCCCAGGAGTTTATTCTAGTTGATAGCTGCACTCACTTGTATCTTTCAGTTAACATTTATAAAATCATAATAAACAAGTTTTCGGGGCAGGGAGGACACTAAATATTAGTCAGAATTTTATTTCTAGAAAAGCATTTTTCACATTTGGTCTGCAGATGGCAGCAAATATCTAGTGAACAACAGTTTTTCCAAGATACATTAAATTACATTACTGCATCCTACCTATGGGGAGAGCAAGTAAACCATCATATGTTTTATTAAGAAAATTATAAAAGTATTTAGATAATATTAACAATATACATTTTAAAGTATTAATTTAGTTAATTTAATGTTTTTTTTCCTGAGCAAAATAAGTAGATATCATATATAAGATATATCCACGCCTGTGGAGTTTCAAATACTAAATAAAGTAGACTTTTACTTGAAGAGAGAAATTGAAAATGCAGCACTGAGCTTAACAGCTGATTAAATGTCTTGCGTCATATATGCCAGTATTTCTTATATCTGCCATTTATGTTATTCCCATATTTAGAAATTCCCCTTGGTCATAAAGCAATTCTAAATGCAAAAGTAACAAAAAGATCCTACTGTTCTTTCAGGAAAAAAATGCATTTGTGAATCAGTTGAGACACTTCTGCTCTTTACAAAGATTTTTTCTTCAGTAAAGGTTGGATGTTAGTATAACTTCCAAAAAGTAGGTAAAAAAAAAAAGTATAATTTTTATTTTATAACCCTTTAGACATAAACTTTTGACCAAATCTGAGACTAAGTAGACCAAGCTACACCTAGACCTCTCTGAGAAATTTGGAAATTGAGGTTCTCACTGAACCTCATGACCCAACAGGAGGGACCAAGACCTGATGACACTACAATGGACTGTTATAGATGGCAGAGCTGTTATTTAGATACTGCATTGGCAATACTTAGCTACAGATTGGCAGATTATGATTAATCAACTACATAATCAAAGTGTCCTATTTCTTATGCCTGGCTGATAATCTTCTCTTTACTACTATGCTGCACTGATGAAAAAAAAAAAAAAAAAAAAAAGAAAGAAAGTTGGACTTCCATATAAATAGGGACAAATTTTTCCCTTCGGATATACCATGATCCCACCTGTCAGCTAACCACATTAATGCTAAGTGTTTGTAGCTGCTGAAATAAATGTTCTATGAAATAGAGTAAAACTGAACATGGTGGAGCTAAATAATTCCATCTAGGATTTTTTAATCTTATCTCTACCATGAAAGTTTGGACCAGTCATTCTTTCAAGGTGCCTTCCAATATGAGCTGTTTTATGGTTCTGTGATCATCAATAAACAGATGTGAAACCTTTTCTTAATTTTATTTTTTTGGTCCTTTGATCCCATTCTGTTACAAAAACATTGAAGAATGTACATGAAATCTGTAGTGGGTAAAATATTCCACAGCACAAAAATTTTTGACTTGTGCTTGATTTTCACAGAGCTTACCATCAATTGAGTAATATTAAGAAATAGTTGAAAAAGATTATGTGGATGAAAAACAGCTAAAACAATTAGTTCTGTAATACTGACATCCAAGATAATGAATCATGCTGGTCTGTGGCCTAAAATTCACAGTGAAATATTGCCTTTATGTACATGTCAAAATCTTTAATTTATCCTTTTTTTCCTTTTCATTTAGAATCGTTGTTTTCTTGTATTAGCATCCTTCATGGAATAGATCCTCCTAGAAGCTATGCTAAGGCACATGGAGGATAGGGATGTGATTTGAGGCACCCAGCACAGATTCACCAGGGGAAAATCTTGTCTGTCCAACCTAGTGGCTTGCTATGATGAACTACACAGTGGCATAAGGGAAAATCTACAAATGTCATTTATCTGGACTTCTGTAAACCTTTGACACAGTCCTCCACAGCATGCTTGTCTCGAAACCGGAGAGACGTGGATTTGATGGGTGGACTGCTGGTGGAATAGGAATTGGTTGGATGGTCACATTCAGAGGGTAGTGATCAATGGCTCAGTCCTGATGGACAGCAGTGACAAGTGGACTATTTGTGAGAGCGTCTGTTGACAGGACAAGGGGCAATGGGTTCAAACTGAAAAACAGTAGGTTTAGGACACATATTAGGAAAGAATTCTTTACTGTGAGGGTGGTGAGGCACTGGAAGAGGTTGCCCGGGGAACCTGTGAAAGCCCCATCCCTGGGAGCATTCAAGGCAGGGCTGGATGGAGCTCTGAGCAACCTGATCTAATTGAAGGTATCCCTGGCCATGGCAAGGGGTTTGGAACTAGGTGATCTTTAAGGTTTTCTTCCAACACAAACCATTTTATGACTGTGTGATTCCAGAAAAATTTAAATTGAAGCCATTTAGGAGTATTCAAGCAGACTGTATATCTTTTGATTGCATGCATTCCTTTCAAAGCTATTTATTCCTTCTTATTTGTTGCTAGAAAAAGTTGTTTCAAGTCAACTTTGCTATAGCTTTCTCTGACGTTTTTTATCAATTCACTTGTTCCAGAGTTTTTGAGTTCCTATTAAAAATTTTAAATATCCAGCCTAAAACACAGAAAAAATTAATCCAAATAATATGATATTAATCTACATAGTATGCTCTGCTTTCTTGGCCCTTTGATTACTGTGTCTGCTGAGCCTTAGTTGATATTGCTTGTTCCATTGCAGTAGCAAGCAATCAAAAGTTCATACAATTCTCATGTGGCACTGATTCTGATTTCAGTTCTAGTCTTGTTTTAAAAAGCTCTTTATTTCTGGTGTGATACTGTACATCTAAATAATTGCTATTGATGTTTCCTGGTATTTTTTTTTCTAATGTTTATTTATAATAAATTCAGAGGGGTAAAAAATGGCTGACATATATTACTGTCTTATAATGAGCTGAGTGAAACTGAGTACAGACAATTAGAATATCATTGTCTGAACAGCTGTGCATACTAATATTGTAATTCTAAGCAAACATAAAATTCCCTTGGGTAACTGCTGGCAAATCCTGGAAATGCTTAAACTTCTTACATCTTTCCCCATTGAATTAGAGGTTCCTTAGTTCTTCAGAGAATTCCACCTCTGACCATGTATGAGTTTGGCCAAGCTTAAGCATCTTAACACCTCTTTCATCTAATTCCAATTTGAATTCAGCAGCAAATATTCCTCACTCTGTTGCCCTTACCTGATTTACATTGCAGAAAGGGAGGCTGTCCTAAAAGAATTGCTGTCTGGAATATTTACATTTGTCAATAAGACTTCCTTATGCAACAAGATTTTTAATCATTATGAGGCTCTTGGAGAGTAATCTGTGTGTGTGAGGTGAAAACAAACTTCCTAAGGGATTCATTGGAAAATAACCTCCAGCTAACCACACTTGTTTATAAGGAGATACTTGTCTACAAGTCAGTGGATGAGGATGATAAATTACCTGATATGAATGATCCAAGGAGGAAGTTTTTGTCACTCAGAGAAGGAAGTTATCTTGCTAAGACTGAAGATAGTTTTTCTGCTATCTATGCCTAAACTAAAAGACACTATGTACATTACTAATCTGGCCATTGCGTAGTTGGGGCTCATAGAAAGTCCATAGATTAGGGCATTCCAGGTGTCAAATTTAAAAACAATTTAATACTACTGCTTAAATAATACCTACATAAAGAAATACAGTGAAAAAAAACAACAAACCACAAAACTTTCCAATTTTTGCTATCTGCATATGTATGAGCCTTCAGAGTCTTCAATTAAAAGTTGGCTCCTATGCACATTCAGTGATTTAATATATGTCAAATAAGAAGAATATTTTAAGGAAAATATTACCCTTCTTTCTAGCAGCCCTTAAAATCCAGGTTTTTAATTCTAACAGAAATACATGAAGAGAGAAACTTTCCTTTTGATGGTTGTTTGTTATTTTTCTCAATAAAATTACAGAAATCATTAAAACAAATGCATTTATTCATTTGCCTAGGAGGTTCCTTGAATTTGTTTTTTTTCCACTTGGAGAATTTTCTTTTTAATTTGACTAGTTCTTCAGCTGTGCTACTTTGCAGTTCCTGCACATATATCCAAAGACTTGATTATTAAAAAATGAAAAAAAAAAAATCTGTCATAGGAGCCTCCTGTTAACTCTTCAATGCTCTGTAGGGCCTATATGTCATGCAAGTTGCTGTAAATGATGGATTCAAACATAATGATTCAGTAACATGGGGAATAAGAATGTTGACATTCAGTCCTCCTGTATGAATACAAGAAGATTTTGTCATGTTTGTGTACTTTAATTCTCTTGGTGCAGACCAGTCTTTATAAGATTTACTCACACCATAGAAGTGCTTGTTTCATATTGACTTTCCCTGAGGATTTAATTATATAGCATTTTATATTACAGGACGGTTTGGCATTAAGTAAACAAAATATCCTGAACTTCTTAAAATGTAATGATTGGTAATAAATAGTAAAGCTTACAGAAATATAAAGAGTTTGTATATGGCATGATGAAAATTGTCTTCAATACTTAAACCCTTATGTAACAGAAAAATAAGAAACTAGCATGCTTTGCAGCAAGAGTAGTGATACCATGAATTTCCATAAATTGGTTTTCCATTAACTAATGCAGAAAAGTATAATCCATTACCTGCCAAAAAATTAAGTCAATGTTTGATGGTTCACTTTGTTCATATTAAAAAATAATCAGAGAGTTTTTTCACAAAAAAGAAAAAACACCCATCGTCTCATGGCCCCCTGAATAATGGTTTTTGTTTGTATTCCAATTGAAAACCACTTACTTGTGTTAACTTAGAAACCCAAGGTCATTTCAATAATTTATAGAATAAAAGGAAGAAACAGGTGCTAATAGTAGTGTTCTTTTCTTCCATTTCCATCAATGATTGTGTTCAACAATAAAATTTCTAGTATTTCATACACTCTATTTGATAAA
The DNA here is from genome assembly GCA_013400915.1 of Pardalotus punctatus. Classification (NCBI taxonomy): domain Eukaryota; kingdom Metazoa; phylum Chordata; class Aves; order Passeriformes; family Pardalotidae; genus Pardalotus; species Pardalotus punctatus. The sequence goes on along the minus strand of VZTX01001323.1, from coordinate 71,864 downwards.
GACCTCAAATTTCTTGTATTCTGTTCAAACCTTTCCATACTCTTGTTTGTGTGTGTGTGTCTGTGTGTGTGCACTGTGGCTTTTTCTTTATTCAACTTCATATCTCCTTCTGTATATACACTTATCATAACTTTTATTTTGACATATATTGATTTGGTGATTTCATAAATTGTTTCAGTTTAAGAAAAAATGCATTTAGTAAGACACATGTTATAATATAATAAATATTAAGGAAGATTTATACTTGCCATGAGTTCCTGTTAAACTTTTTCTGTTTATTGAGATCTTCATTTTAGTATTTTATCCAGAAAAAAAAGCCAGTGTGTAAGAAGGATAGCAAAAAACTTGGTTAAATGAAAACATATTCAATGGAAACATAAATCTTAATAGTAAGAGGGATGGCAGACATACAGTATCTCATATAATCAGATTTATATTTTGATTTCTCCTCTGAGAATCATATTTTCATTAATATATCAGAGTAATTTGAATATCCTAGAATTTTCTTGTTTATTAAAATGTAATTCAGAATTAATCTGATTAATAACCAGTCAAGCCTATCTAGATTACATTTCAAACATTTCATTTTTACAAAATATGTATATCATGTAATCAGTTTATGATTATTTGAAAACAAGCATTGTAATGTCAATACACATTTTACTTCTATAGCAGGTAAGTCAAGTCAATATCACCTGTTATTTGTCATTTCTTTTCTTCTGAAGTCCACATAGTGGCCTTCTGAGACTAAAGCGCAGTTTTTTAGGTTTTTTCCATTCAAAATATCCAAAATAGCAAAAGGCAGTGTCTCAGTTTATCAGAGAAGTATGTTTTTACCAGGAAACGGGGTACATTGCATGGCCTAGAGTGCAACAAGAGGACATATGAAAAAAATACCTCCTTGGAATTTCCAGGGGAGTACTAAATGAGAAAAAATGGCACTGTTTAGGGAAATGTCGAGTATTTGTGTTCAGCTGATTGTTTAGTTTATTTCTTTTTCTAGTGAACTGTTTTCACTTGTAAAAATATTTATATATTCAGATGCTCAAAAATCTTTTAGAAACTGTACAAGCATTTATGACTTTATGTTATATGCCTCCTAAAATGTGTGAAGCAGTAAATTTACACATGCACTGACTTTTTTTTTTTTTTTGAACAGACTAAGGATGGGATTCCTCCTCTCTAATCCTTCAGAAGATGATTCACAATAATAGAAAGAGATCTCTACTGTCAGCTGTCCTCATGCCAGAAGCTTTAAAATACCAGTAGTTCCCCACAGCAGAGTGATGATGGAGCAATTGAAAGTGTTTAACCAGACCCTATCACACACTGTCCAAATAAATGTAATTCCATTTTTGATGCTTCATGTAATTTGGCCATCTAGACACAACTACTCACAACTAGACTATGCAATTATGAGTAGATGACAAACTGTATTTTAAGTGTACAAGGAAGATGAAATATGTTTTTTTAAATTTTTTCTCAGAAAGATGCTATTTTAAATTTACACAGAAGAATATTGCACCACAGCCTCAGATTAGGGATGGTATACAATATCTTTACCTATTTATAAAATTTTTTCTTCTCTGAGTTTCTAATTCATTTGAAGGAAAGAGTGTGTACATTTTAGAAATCTCTGCTTTAACAGAGATTCATCACAAGGCACTGAATCTAAAGCATCAATTTAGATCTCTATATTTTCACCAGAAGGAAAAAGCAAAGTAAATCTAATGTTTTGTCCACACAATGTAGGAGAAAAATTAAGTATATTACATATGTAACTGAGATTTCCTAAAGGAAATTTTGCCCCATAAATCTCAAATTTAAAATTATTTTCTAAGATACTATCCATTACAAATGACTGGTCAGAATCAAAGTTTTGAGATTAGAAGTGCAGTCCTGTAATGCTTAAAGAAAATCTCATTTCATATTCCTCTGTCTGATTAGTTACTAATCACTGTATCAGAACATTTCAAAGTTAATGTAATGCAGAGATGGAAAGAGCCTGAGACTAAAGGGGAAGAAGAAAGAATCTATCCAATCAAATATTAGTCACAATGAACAATATAGCAGGTGTTGACAACAGAAAGCTTTCATATTCCTAAAACAAGGCGGTCTCAAATGCACAAACACAGGTGCCTGTGCCCATGACGTGTATACTGCTAAATAAAAAAGCGTGGAATGAGCTCAAGCAATGTTCTCAGATGTCCTACACTTACTTAGAGGAGCATATGCAGTAAATCAGTGTTCCATGTGCCTTGGACCTCCTATACTGATGACAAGACCACGTTTTGCAGAACATGTTGATTGGCACAAAACTAATTAAAGTAATCTCAGTAGACCAGATTCCTACTTGTATCTGAAAATCCTTCAAAATATTCAGACTAAATATTATTTAAAGTGGTACTAGCACTCTTATCCTTGACTAAAAAGTGCATGTGCTGGTCTAGGGATTATTTCTTTCTTCTGAACAAGATGAGCTCATCTTTTCAGTTCCATCTTCTAACTATTCCTTTTAACACAATTTAACTTACATTAACCAGTGTTTACTCTTAAAAAATAGAAAGACATCTCAAAAACATTGGTGAGATGGTATAAATAATATATGCATGAAGTTTTGAAAATGCTGCAGTTGAAAAGCACATCAGAGTTAATTGAATACAAACACAAGAAATTAAGATGCTGTCAGAAAACAAACAAACAAACAAACAAACAAACCCTTCATGTTGAAAAGGGGAATAAAAACACAAGGGGATTATGCATGGACTGAATCTATTTGAAATGGGAGAAAGAAGTCCACAAAGCTATTGAAGAATGCAATGAAATATTATTCAAGGTTGTTGAAAATAGAAATGTCATTCCTTTATGACATGCTTATCTGTTGGATTGGGCAGAATAAATAAGTGGCAATACATAACTAATATTCATATGTCCTATTCTGTAATAATAGAGTGAAGGTTTTTTCTTAAAACTTCAACATTATAATTTTCCTGAGAAATGTGTGTTAACCATGTAAGTTCCTATTTATGCATTTTAAGTCCTCTGGTATATATACTGAAGACTTCAACATATAAGTTTACCTCATATGTGAACATCAAATGAGGGAGAAAACAAGGAACTTTTTACTTGGTTTTATAGTGTGGAGGTTAAACAATTGAAATAAAACCTTTATAAGCTCATTCTTACAGGTCTTTCCTGTAAAATGCCCACAGTTACTTCTGAAAGTCACTTAAATGAGTATTAATGTACATTCTTGTATTTATCATAAGGTAAAATTTAATGAATTTTCAGCAGAGGGCTGAAATTTTCTGTGTTAGTGTAATTTGTTTAAAAATAGAATTATGTGCTTTATTGACATTACTTTACCATCTGAGAATTTAAAAATCTTGATTCTTTTCACCAAATGAACAAGTGTTTATTTTACTGAGATAATTGTGGATGCTCAGCTGAAACTTATTATAATTTTTAAAAAGCATAAATTGTTTAAGTCATGCATTTTTAAAGCCTGTTTTCTGGTTAATGAAGGAGTAATGTTTATAATTTTGCTCCAGACCATAAGGAGCATGCAATGTATACCAGGTACCAAAGCACAAATTTCAAGCATATGCACATCAGAGATGTATCTCAGAATGTGGTGCACAGGAGCACAGGCATGGGGTGGTGATAAAAGGTGGAGCACAGGAGACATCACAAGTGTGCACAATTTACCCATAAAGAAGTGTGACTAGGAGCTGGTAAAAATTAGTTTCAGGAGTTCAAAAGTGCAGAAAGGCAAAGTGTCTGACGTGTAAAAGACACTACAAATTGTTAATTTGGATTAACAAGGAGCTGCCGACCAGTGATGAAAAACCAAGGTGCAGGAGGATATTAAAGAGAAGAAGAATAGCCCCAAGTGAATCCTAGACTGAGAAAGAAGAAACTGTTGACATAACCAGTGCATCTCCCTGGGTGAAAACTGGAGATGCTAAATGTTATCCTCTCCCCTCCCTCCCCACATACATGAGAAGGCAGCCACCAGCCTTAAGGCCCAGAGGAGCAGAAGAGGGTGAGCATAGCAGCAGGGGCTGGGCTAGAAAACAAGTGTGGATAAAGCAATTCTAATTGTTTGGGTTTGTTTTTTTTCATGGAACAATTAGGTCTGAACTAACAAGGGTTGGTATTTCTATTAATGAACTGAAAAAAATAGGTGTTTTGCAGTGAACATGTTTTAAATTTAACAAAAAAAAAAGGTGGAGATGGCTAATCTTTGGTATTGTTCTTTAATTACTTTTCTCTAAAAATACTTGGTTTAAAGAATTGCAGAAAAATGTAAGGAATCATAATCACTTAAAATTCTTAAGTATATTTGTGAACTCAAAGAAAAAGGGAAATTATTTATCTGCCTTTTATTTCCTTTTTTTTTTTTATGGTACAAATTTCAGTTTTCATAGTGTTAAGTAACATGATTGACAATAATCAGAATAAAAGTGTATATATATAATATATAATTTTATTAAATGTAGTTAATTTAATAAATTTATGAATCAGAAACCTCCAACCTGCCTCAGTAACAAATAATCACTGTGTGATGCTGAAGATTTATTGATTTAAAGAAGCACAAGTTTTCTATATTCTTTTAACTTACTTTTTTGTTAGCAATGGAAATATTTGGCAATAGAATCAATTCTTCTTATCTAACAAAATGCTTTTTGTTATCCAGATGATAAGTACTTACTACAAAGAACAGAAATCTTGGGACTTTTCTGTGCTCTGAAATTCACATTTTTATTTTTTTACTTACTATCTTGTGTTAGTAAGTGAACTCCCTCTTTGTTCTTTTCCTTTCCGTCTCCAAGGTGTTGTATACTGCAGGCCTACAAAAAATCAACATAATTGCCCTCTGGGTTATTTCTGCAGAGATGATTTCTCAGTACTTAAGACCTTTCTGGACAATAGCAGTACTTGAAAGCTTCTGTGTCATCTTGGTGGACTAAATATAAAGGACAGAGATCAGAAAAACTGTGTTCATTAACCTGTTCTGGGCTAACACTCAGATTATTTCCTTTTACCATTGTTATTATTATTATTGTAACTGTTATTATCACTGACATTACCATTTATATTTCTGAATTTGCATTCTAAGATATCAGCACATGTTACAAACTTTGAAACAGATTCAGCAAAACTTAAATATTTTCACTGTTTTGGACAGATCAACCTTGTGTTTATCTTGCTTTTTGGTTTTGTCTCTTTGGGCTTTTTGGGGGGGTGATTAGTTGCTTTCTTTTTTTTTAAGTGTGGGGAAACATTCAATTTGACACTCAAAAGTTATTGAAAGGGTTTATAGATGCAATAGTTAAAAAAATAAATACATTTCATTTGTTTGCACATAAAACTTAGCCATTTTGAGATTTGTTAACTGTGCAGTGTTTACAAAAGAAGAAAAATAATTGTAATTCCATTATTAATACTTACGAATCTGAAAGATGCTTTTACATGTGAATGATGATGTAGCACATTCACTTCTACTATACAATTTACAGCAATATATATAAGATTTTTACTAAGAAGGAAACCTAATGTTTTTAATGTCTCCCAACTGATAATGGGACAATCCTGACAGATAATCTATTGTATCATGCTAAAATGTGCTCTTAAGTCTAATTTTACCACCAGTCATTTTCCCACAAAACTTAAAACATTTTTCAGGCCTACTTGTCTGTTGTCTTTTCTTCAAATATCTTTGCTATTGGATGAATCATTATTAGAGACAATATTAATTAATTTAATCCTCAATCTTATTTTACTGTTTATAAAACATGGACACAGGAAATTTGGAAAAAAAGGGATTTATTTTCTCTAGAAAAAAGTATGTTATGTGTAATTATAATCTACATGAATAAAGAAGATTTCTTGGACTAGACAACCTTTTTGGATGAAGGTGACTTCTTCAACTGCATGTATTTTGGTCTCCAGAAACAATTTAAAGCCTTTACAGTCTCCCTGTGGGATTTTCAGGACTCTACCACAAAATCTTTTGTGAACCCTTTAATTATGTACAGAAGGTCACCCACTTCCTAAAGCCCAAGAACGTCATATATGTTGCCTTATCACAGTTCACAAGAGCCCCCAAAGAATGTAGCTTATCTCAGGCACTAGAGTGGCTTAAAATTAATATTCAGACAAAACTCATGTCTTCAGTCATGAAGCCTGAGCAGCATATTTAAGCAAGTCATTATGCTGTGGTGCTCCTACAGCTATTAATTTTCTAAGATAGTCTTTGCAATCTGCACAGAAAGAAACCTGCTTTGGGAAAGGGCACTGATAGTGGTGGTGGAAGGGGTTTTTTATTATTCATTTTTTATTTCTAGTTTTTAAACATTTTAGTCTTGACTGATTTTTTTTTTTTTTTTAAACTTTTTACGGGAAACTATTGCAATGTGACTAAAAAGATAATGTAAGGGAGGACAAGACAAAATAAGAATGTTTTCCCATTTTGAGACCTCCAATGTTGTCACTCTGACCTTAAACAATGTGTTCTAAAGTAACTTCAAAATTTCACTTTAATAATTTTAGGCTCTAAGAAAACCAAAATTAGCTCAGTTGTTTAGAGCATGGTGCTAATGACACCAAGGTTGTGGGTTCAATCCCCATATAGGTCATTTGCTTAAGAGTTGGACTCAATGATCCTTGTGGGTCCCTTCTAACACAGAATATTCATTGATTCTGTGAATATCAAGATGCTTGATTTTTCCTTATTTAAGAGGTGACACTCCCATCTTCACTTAGCCATTTGTTTTACAGGCAATATTGTTTGCTACAACATTTGTATAGAACCTGAACCGCTATTGTTTGTTGTTTGCAGAACATGCCTATTAGATCAGGCTGTGGAAAACAATTAGGCATAGGACTGCATCACTTTTTTAGATTGTTCTCAGGGATATTTGGGAGACAGGTGCCAAGACTGTCAAAACTGATGTGCTTCTTGGAAGGTATAAAGGCAGCTTTTCAGTGGCAGTGGAACTCAAGCAAAAACTGATATATCATTTAGGTGCTGCCTGATCAAGCTTGTTTGAAACAAAACTTCACTTTATCCCCGTGTTAGGCAACCATAAATACATGCAAACTGAAAAAAAAAAATTATAAATTAGCTAGTTCAAAATAAGGTAGATTGGGTATTATATTTAGCCTAGTCATTGTAGAATTATTTTACCTTATTTTTTGCACAAATGAATGAATCTTGCTTTAAATTCCTTTTTCCGACTGAGGAAATTCAAACCTCTATCTGCCATCTTCCAGCTTACAGGTTCAATGCATTTTATGAAGGAATACTACTATGAAGAATATAAGAGAAAATACATTCATCAATTTTACCATATGTGCAAAAGTTCAAGGAAGGGAAGAATACAGTAGAATCAAATAATCAAAGGTTCTTTGCAGAATGGGAGAACAAGAAAGCGAGACCCAACGAAGCACTCTGTTGAGTCATCTGTAAATATGTCTTACTTGATACAAACTGCAAAGTGTTCCTTTTCCCATGATTTGGGTTTTTTTGTTGTTTTTTTTTTTTTTTTTTTTGTTGTAGCATAAATATTTAGAACACCCTGATGTCTGGATATTACATTTAGTGTAACAGCAGATAAACAAAAGTACTGGAATTAATGGAAGACTTCAGATTATTATCTTCATTGTATTTATAAAGAAAAAGAGTTGAACGAAATTTCAACCCATTTGTCTTTCTGAATATCATTGCAATCATCATTGAGAAGTTCACAGAAGGCGGAAGATTGGGCAAAACAATCTATGTGTGATTTTGCTGATGTTGTATGTAAGGATGATATATGACAATATATGTATAGATAAAAGGAGATACCATGTTATACAGAGCAGCATAAACCTGATATCAGCATATTTCTTAGAAAGTACCATTTAGATCAGAATTATCTGTAGAAATTTTAATAATGACTGTATCTGTGATGAGTTAACCTGTATGAATCTAGCCTCTTCAGGGAAATTACATGCATCCTGTTTCATGTAGTTGCATGTCTATCTTCAGGATAGACAAATTTACTCTTTCCAGTAAAGATACTGGTTCTTACTATGGGTTTTTAGAATCAGGAATAATGCTGGTTATTCTCTAAGGATAATTTTATTCTGTGTGAATGTTTTCTACTTCCTTACTTCTTCCTTACTTCATAAAAGTTATTGGGATATGCAGCTCTAAAGAAGTAAATGGCAAATACAGAATATTCAATGCCAATTAATAATAAGGTATCAGGAAGATCTTTCTTTTTTTTTTTTTTTTCCCAGACTAGATATCTGACCTACTGTGAAACTTTTTCATGAAGGAGATTCATGTACAAATAGTTGTAATTATTCTCCATACCCCTAAAAGGCATTTAAAAATATTGACTTTGTCAGATATTTGAATCCAAACCATAGACATGACGTAATTTCTTTTCTTTTGTACCCCAATAGACTAAACAAAGTGCTGTGGACTTCAGGATCCAGTAAACTGGGAGTGTGTTCAGTGTGTGATGAGGTGTTCAAGACTCTGTGGATTCCAAGTGCATATTAACACAAGTACGTTTTAGGACAGGTCCAACAGAAGCTCTGTTAATTACGATCATAATGAGAGAACGTTTTGACAGCAATCTATTTGTAGAGACCCAAGCTCTATGCTGTTCCAAAAGAAAAGGGGAAAGAAATGAAGAAAATCAATCATCTCAATGTTAGTAAAGTGAGGATCTTAAGGAAGTGCTCCTTCACTCAGAAAGCACTAAAGTATAGGGACCACCCATACCTAGAAATTGATTTTACACCTTTTTCTCACATTCATTTTCATTTATATTCAGAATACTTAGTAGCAGCACCAAGTGCATTTCACATGTGAAGAAAGAAAAGCTAATGTTATTCAAGTTCTTTGGCATTTTATAGAACCCTATATTCATAGAAGCAGGTCCAGAGAGGTGAGACAAAAAAAACCCTACTAGAATTCCCTGTAATTTCAACTGAAAAAGTAGCTCCACAGTTCCTTGTGTGTGGCATTTTTTGTTGCTATTGGCAAGTCTAGCCCATTTTTTATCATCTTTACATCTCTTGTTCTCTTCCCCTCTAATCTCTTCCCCCAGCTCCTTTAGACATTAGGCTCAGTATTCTTACTTCAGACAGGGAATTAATTGTAATGCTAATGTGTTACCATAGAATCTCTGAATGGTTTGGATTAGAAGGGTCTACAATGATCATCAAGTTCCAATAACCCCATCCTGGGCAGGGACGCCTTCAACTAGATCATGTTCCTCAAAGCCCCATCCCACCTGCCCTTGAATACTCCCAGGGATGGGGCATTCACAGGTTCCATAGGCAACCTCTTCCAGTGTCTCACCACCGTCACCGAAAAGAATTTCTTCCTAATATCCAATCTACTCCCTTTCAATTTAAAGCCATTCCCCTTGTCCTATTACTGCATGCTGTTGTAAAACGTCCCTCTCCAGCTTTCCTGTAGGTCCCTTTTATGTGCTGGAAGGTTGCTGATAAGGTCTCCCTCAAGCTTCCTCTTCTCCAGGCTGAACAGCTTCACTTCTCTCTGGCTGTCTTTATAAGAGAGGTGCTTCAGCCCTTGGATCACCTTAATGACTATCCTCTGGACTCACTCCAACAGGTCCACGTTCTTCCTATGTTAGAACCTCCAGAGCTGGATGCAGCACTCCAGGCTGGGTGTCACCAAAGCAGAGCAGAGGTGCAGAATCCCCTCCCTGGCCTGGCTGTCCACACTGCTTTGAATGCAACCCAGGGTACAACTGACTTTCTGTGCTGTAAGTGCACATTGCTGGGTCATGTCCAGCCTCTCATCCACCAGTACCCCCAAATCCTTTTCCTCATGGATGCTCTCAACCCTTTCATCCTCTGTCCTGTATTTGTGCTTGGGATTGCCCCAACCCGTGTGCAGGACTTTACGGTTGGTCTTTTTGAATTACAGACAACAACCTGTGCCTGAAGAGTGAAAATTCCTGTATTTTTCAGAGTACAATTTAGGGACAGCATGCAAGATTAGAATTCTTGTGCACTGGTAAACAGCAGAACTTTTTTTCCCATGGGAGCTAGGAACAGTACATTTATGCAATTTACTGTGAGGAAAGGATTAACTAGATGTCCTCTAACATAATTTCCAAATCTATTTTCCATTATTTATTACCTTTCCTCACCTCACTGCCCCCAGGAAACAGCTTGATGATCCCCAGGGCACATTAATTAAATGCATCAGCCTCCCACAGCACTAACATGTCAGCTGCAACACATGCAACATAATCACATTCACCAAGCCACCACATCACAGAAATTTTCTGAGTTGCAAAGAGTATTCAAAAGCATAAAAACCTGGCTGCAAGTGGCAGGGCATGTGAAGAATTCAAGGCTATTGTTCAAAAGAAGGTTTTTTTTTTTTGTTAGAGTTGTGAATTTGCCTTTTTACTGAACATGCTCCTTCCCTAAAGCTGCAGGTTATTTTCTGCTGGAGATTATAATGTCCACTTGTTGGTTATTATGAATGCTAGCCTCAGGAAGGCACAAGGATTAAAATGTGTAAATATGCATAAAAATTCCCTTCATACACCCTGGTCAACAACGTTCCATGCATTAGCAGGCTTTAACTAAGGGAGATATGTTGTATGTTTTTTGGTTTTTTAAATTCAACTTATCGCCCCCCTTCCTCCAATAAAATGTATTCTTGGCAAATAGAGAAACTGGTAAACAAAATCCACTGCTTATAGTACTGAGTGAAAATTATATATACGATTTACTGTCACTGCAGTTCAGGCTTCCCAGTTTCAGAAAGCCCTTTAGCTGTATTCACATTCTTAATAACCCAAATATATGTACTCACGCCCACACAAATTACTCTTTTACACGTTGTGAAAGATATGGAGAAACAAAACAGAACATTCACACGCCCATTATCATCTTCTCTCCAGCACTTGGGAGTTCTCAGTAAGAGAAAATCCCAGACCCACATTCTTTTTTCAGCAGTCAGTGCCCTAACTCCTTTATCTGTGGCATAAGAGAAAGCTTCTTCAACTATTAGTCCTTTCAAGTGGTCTCTCCCACCCCAAATCTAGCCAGGGAAGAATTCCTTTCCCTCAGCCTTGTTTGTTTCTCCCTAGGCCTGATTGAACAGTAGTATCTTATCTCAACGCCTTAATTTACAGTCCAAAGTTCTGTCTTCAGGGAGGCTTCTTGGTTGTAGCTTCTTTATACAGTTTTTGTTATAATGGACAAAACTTTATATCAATGTTTGAGGCATGAACTATTTTAGTCTTTGACAGATTCAGCCTGATGTCTAATAATAATTGGAGAACAGCCTTTTACATGGTTGGACATGAAATCTATCGAAAATATCACTTACTAGAGCAAAGGATGAAGATAGGATAGAGAAGTAAATATCTTATTTTTTGAGGGGGGTGTTTATTCAGGATTTCTGTATAAAAATGAAACCAGCATGTTCTTTAGCAGTCTCAAAATTATAGCATTCTAAACATGGCTATTCACCTTTTTAAATCATCAGGGGAAAGAAGTGAAGGAATATTCTAGGATAATTAAAATAAATTCTAAAATACAAATATGCTGCCACCTTACAGCGGCTTGAGCAGCCAAATGATAATACCTGTGGCCGACAATAACCCCATAAACTTTAACTTTAAAAACCGAGATTTAAGCAAGCGGTACCATGTGCTTGTCTCTCATTGAAGCTCTCTAGGTGGAGCTCTAAGCCAAACATTCTTGCAGTTACCTTGAATACTTCATCATGGTAATTTTGGAATTTGTTTTAATATCCTCAGTTCACTACATCTGTTGTCATAAAATGAGGTGCAGAAACTGCACTGACTTTATTTTTTGTCACTTTATATTCACTGTTTATGTGAAAATGCAATTGTCATGAATGATGAGAGGATTAAATACAAAATCAGAGAAGCTGTCAACCTAACAGGACTGCTGCTGCAATTTGATGGCACATACAGGCATATCAGATTTGTCATGGTTCACATTTTAGTTAGCTGTGCCATAATGCTTCTGCACTGATGTCTAATTAAATAATAATTCACAAAATATATAAAAAGTCAGTTCTTCAAAGCATATTCAAATTATTGATCTGCCTTAATTGAGCATAACAGATGACCTTATAGACTGTAAAAAAATACAGATGGAAAATGTCAAATTAATTTTTTTAGTTAGCATATATGTATAAAACCATGGTACATAGTGCTTTTTCAGGAAAGATTCGTAGCAGTAACATCTTTTTAATTAAGTCTCAAAAATAATAGTCAGGAATTAAGAAATTAATTGTTTGTTTGTTAATTGGTTTCCTTTTTTTATCTCTACTTTCCCAAAAAAAAAGAAGCTTGGTTTAATAGAAACTTTCTCTTAGAGTTTAGAGAGCTACATGATTTTAGGGTGCTACTGGGTTTTGGGGCATGTGTTTTCCTTCACAGAGAACTCCTAGACCCTAAAAATCAAAAATAAATAAAAAAACCCACCAAAAAAACCACCGACTTTTATCATTCTGTACCTTTTTTTATACAGTGGTTAACACATATATAAACTTTCTTTCATTCAGAATAACATTAAACATATTCTTGGAAAGTTTTGGTAGCAATAGTTCAAGGGAAAATAATGTTATTACAGATATCAACTACCATTGGAAAAAAAAAAAATTAAAAAAACCCACTCTGCTCCACAGGAGAGAAGGGTGGGAGAGAAAGTGAAGTACAATATTGTACTATTCATGGTGCATAAAAATCAGCAAGTTCACACATCTATTAGCTCACATTTTCTCTTATAAATGTTGTCTTTTCATTTATTCTTGAAATTTGGCTTCTTAAAACAACCTATTTCTTTAACTTTTTAGGTCAAGCTATTAGGTAATGACACTTGCTGGATCTGTTGATCTGTTGTATTTTCTTTTTTTTTTTTTTTTTTTTTTTGTCTCTGAGAGATGAGGGAAATGAGAGAGCATGAAAATCACTTTGCTTTATGAAATAATAATTTTGCTACTATAAAATTGAGTCCTTGCTGAGTCCTTAGTCTAATTGTTACATAGTTTGTTTCTGCCACGGGAAGCCCAAGAAAAAATAAACAAATTCTTACTATATTCCTGAAACATTTCTCAACATAGATTATATGTGATTGAGGTCTGATTAAACCACAAGTGCTGAAGTTTGTAGGTACTGTATACATTTATACACTTTTTTTTCTTTTTTTTTAATCTTGTGAAGAAAACCACTACAAAGCCCCAACAAAGCAGGGGAGACAGGGCTCTTTAGTTTACTTTGGTTTAAGTCAGTCAAGAATAGTGTATTACAATGCTTTCATCTTCATAGATGAGTACTCCAGTGCTCAGAATGCACCCTCAGGCCCTCTCAGTGCTTGGACAAGTTTATGCAATCAGGAGTTACAGAGAACCTCCCAGTCCAGCATGGACAACAATAACAAGATGACTCCAAGTCCCGAAAGAATTACACAGGATGGCAAAATGCCCAACATTCTAAACCTTACTGAAAAAGGTTTAAATACTTACCTATCATATATTCTGTTCTGGATGGGAAGTTACTCCTCCCTATCTCATACTGACTACTTTCCAAGACTAAGTGACTAACAGCAAATTGAAATAAATAAAAACTAAACCTATGCACAGCAAATACAGAAGGCATACTGTGGACAGACATATGAAAATGGGAGTAATTATTCTCAGGTGAACATCTTAGACACTTGCCTGTGAAGGTATACTTTTCCTCTGCTTTCGTGGATCTTGACTTCTTCCATGCAGTATCACAGCTTTACCAGGGCCAGTAGAAAGTAACCCTCTGAAGCATGAGTGCTATGAGCTGACAGCCCAGTGTTAAGTTAAAAGATGAGAATTTGAACTTGTACTTTCAGGCAGAAAAAACATTAATCTTTCTTTTACCACTTTTTTGTTTGAGATCTAGGCTGGAAAGACTATACAAAGAGTGTGGGTTTAAGAATGTATTGGAATTTTTGGTTTAAGCTTTGTTTTTTAATAGTGCACTAAAAAAGATGAATGAACTGACAGCACACTGAAAATTTTCAATTCTTTCTATTAATCAAAGAAAGAATTAAACTGTTTTGGAGGCGAAAGCAAGCATTATTTTGGATTGTAAACCTAAAAAGTCCTTGAACAAGTAAGTCATCACAGGAAGTAGGGATAGGTGAAGCACATGAAAGAACAGCTTGGAAAAAATACATCTGCAATAGATAAAAACTTCTAAAACAAGAGCAGCTGAGTTGTTTTTTTTGGTTTTTTTTTTTTTTTTTTTACTTCATCTCCTCTCGATGAGTATTCAACACACAGTTCTTTGTCCTGTAAGAGAATCTCTAATAAAAATCACAATGTTCTGGTTGAGATCAATTTGTCTTTTCGGGTAAAAACCCACAGGAATTAAGTACATAGTCAAGTCCCAGACAGCTGGGACACCACCTACAAAATTCAGTTACTGTCTGTCATGTAAAAACAGAGACGCTTCAAAGGAACAAGGCCTACAATAACAATAAATAAGCACACACCCTAAACCATCAGTGAGCAATAGGTCTACACTATTCACAGATGAAGTTTTCTTTTTCTGACTTTAATGGGCTGAAGAGTAAAGGTGCATGTTTGAAATCTAACTTTGCAGCCTAATCAGAAATATTTTCTGCATTTGACTTTTAGAGCCATTATACAAATTTGCACAGCCAGTGATTTGCAGGTGTTCAATAGCACTGTAATTCTCAAGTAAAACAAAGCAAGGATGAAACATCAGATGTGTGTTCTAAGGTGAAATTCTCTCTAATGTTCTCTCACTAACCACTGACAAGACAGACAGACTGAATGGTACCAGGATTAATGAAAAGCTCTGCAATGTACAGAGGGATACTTTTCCAACTCATGTTCTGAAGATTTGAATTTTCATGTAATATACATGACATATATATTTGGTATGCAGGAAAAAAATATGATCAGCACTCCTTAAAGAGGTGATTGGTCAATTGCCCAAGTAAAAAATTAGAAGTCTGGCTCGAGATAGCCCCCAAGGCTTGTGTTTCTAAACATACATCAGTATTCTGGTAGCAAAGGACTCAAAGGACAATGACAGCAATTAATTGGATACAAGAGGGAATTGCTATCTGCTCATGACTGAGATAATGATTTTTGGATGGACTATGAAATGGACAACTTCAAAATAAATCAGATTGAAAGAAAAATCCATTTCAACATTAAGGATATAAAAGCATTCCAATCAGTTTTTAAATTGACTGGCAATTGTTATACTAAGAGAATATGAGGGTATCTGTTTCAATCTAATAATTCAGTAAAACTTTCAACTTCATGTGAAAGGTCACAGTCTAAGTATATCAGAAGGCAATAGATTTATCCACATTTTTTTAATATACAGATTTATCTTAAACTATCCTGTTAATTCAGATACCCTTTTGAATCTTTATATTAGGATTCCAACATATACTGCCGCAGAGAGATAACAGTTTAAAGATTGTTTATAATTTTTCAGTCTCCAAATTGAATAATTGAGTGTATAAGTAAATACGTATTCACATTAAGACAAGACAGGCTTGATAATACTGCTTATGCAGTGGATCTTTTTCCTCCTCTGCCCCCTCCCCTCTAAAGTATCTATAGTTAATGAACATATCATTCCTTTACATTGTCTGGCATTATAGATTGGAACCAAATAAAATCAAACAATCAAGAAGAGAGTCCACAAAACCCCAAAACAAAAACAAAAAGCAGTAATTCTTTTAACATTCTATGATTCATAGTGGTTAAAGATATTTGTCCTTCCTAAAGGACAGTTGAAAATCAATATGAGCCTTAGGAAGTTACATATTTCATTTCTGCTAAAATGGTGTACTACTTTCAATCACATAGCAGTTGAGTTCCAAAGGGACCTCTGGAGGTCATCTAGTTCAATACCCCTGTTCAAAGCAAGGTCACCTAGAGCCAGTTTCTCTGGGCCATGTCCACTTGGGATTTGGATAATTCTAAGAATGGAAAATCTGTAACCTCTCTGTGAAATCCATACCAGTTTTCAATCATTCTCGCAGCAAAGAAGGGCTTTTTACATACAGGTGGAATTCATTTTATATTTGTGCCCATTACCTCTCACAGGAGAGTAACTGCCTGTTACCGCATACTACTGAGAAACGTATGGCTTCATCTTTATTCCACCCATCAGATGTTTATACACTTTGATAAACTCTTCCCTGAGCCTTTTCTTCTCAGCCTTAACAGTCCCAGTGCTCAGCCTCTCCTTGTTTGACAGATGTTCCATTTCAAGGGAAAGAATGGAATAGTAAGTGCCATATATGGAAATATATGTGGGCCAAGAGAAGAGGAAGAAACAAAGGAAGAAAAAGAGCATGAATTTCAGATTCCGATTAGGACAGACAAACAACTAAATGAGTCTTCCTTAGATGGTCTATATGTTAAACCTCCCATCATCATTAGTGAAAATGTAGTATTTAATCCAATGTCGAGATATTAACTCCTTTCCATTTTCTGCTCTATCTAGGCCTACCTGTACATCTCAAAGAGCCAAGAATGGGGTGCTCTGTACTGCAGTGATACAGTAAGGTAAACGCAGGCAAGGAATGGCCTGAAGGAAGGTGAAAGACAGTCATTTCAGTATAATTAAGACAACAAGGAGAACAATTCACTTCTCACTAAGGCAAGTATCAGAAAGTTGTTTCTGTTGCTTAGATTCTGTCTGAAAATTGGTGTCTTGACTATTAACAAGTTTATTGCTTTCGGTTGATCTGATTTTAATGAAAGATAATATATTAATTATGTTTATTATTATTATCATCACAATATTTTTATATGGTTTAGTATCCTAGTTAATAGCAGTAAAAGACACCAGTTGACTAAACTACAGTGGCCAAAGTGTTATTAAAAATAAAACAGATGTTGCAGGGAAAATATAGATATTCATTCATTGAACACATAGGGTTGTTTCTTCCTCTTCTTCTTCTTCTTCTTCTTCTTCTTCATTTTTTCATTTCACTTTTGATGCATTCTATACATTTGTTGTCCACCTGTCAATCAAAATAGAAGCATGTCATTGATAAGCTTCTTTTAGCACAAAATCATGCAACATATGCATTACATCATGCATTACAATATGGAAAAAAGTGATCAGTCTTCTTGGAAATATAAAATTTTTTTTTACAGGTTTACACAGGTTCAGTATATGTGACTTGTTCACCATAATGTTGGTCTTGTATAATGCCAGTTAGTGATATGAAATGCTGAATTAATTAACTTTGAGTAAAATCATCCAAGAGCAGTGCCTTTTGGTATTTATATTTTTTTTCCAATAAAAAGTAAAGAAATTGTGTTCAGAGATCATGTTGAACATTTTAATTTTGACGGTAATAAAGAATTTCTTTTGAGTCACAAAAATATTTTTCTGTGGTATTATTATGTGTCAACATATTAGAAACAATATTTAGCAAATTTTGAAAAGGTGCTTGCTATACTTTTTATTGGTAAATTCTCTTGAGAACTTGTCTTACAGTTAGTAGATTTACATAACTCCATTCTTCATGTTGTCTTAGGATATTACAGAAAACTTTTGTTAGTTTAATAAATTAGGATTGCTCATAAATCTTACCTGTTCACATTGTTGAAAACTACAATGCAGTAAAATTCACAGGTTTGTAAACAACTACTTTATATCTGTCTCTTATTCAGTAGACCTATTTATACTGTTAAAGTGCTTTCTGCCACTTCAGCGGCTTTGTTAATCTCAGAACAGCACAATTTATCTTTTCCTTAGTTTTACTTTTTTTGCTTCAGTACTTAAATTACATGTTAAAATGTTTTTGGTTTTGTTTTTTTTTTTTCACAAATTGAGTTAATGATTTGTGAGGTAGAGCATTCTTGACAAATTAATGCATTTTTATATGGTTGTCTCTGAACATTTGAGCGTGTTTATATTTTTTAAGTCTCTTACCTAATGTAGGCTTGGATTTACACAACAAGGTATTTTAAAGCAATATAAAAGAAGTAAGCTTATGGGCAGTACTCTCCGGCTATAAAAAAGGTAAAAAAAGGTTTTAGAAATAAACTTGACACAATTCACAGATATTTTATTCTCAACTACATGTTAGGCAGATTGTTCGAATTTCAGAGGAATATATTTAAAAACCCAACCAATCAAACTGAAAGTCACCATCATCCTGTTTATATTGCTAAGCTTTTTAACCTTTGTGGGGCTCTGAAAATTCCTCTCTTGTATTCTACTAAGAGTTTCCTTTTCAAATATAATTTTGTACTGAATGAATAAGAACAGCTTATTGTACAAAACAGTAATAATCTAAGCAGGTATTGATTAAAGAGGTCAGGTTTTTTTCCTGATTTTCCTTCTAATGTGTTATTGTGAATTTAATCAATGTTCATTCTAATACGTAACCCCCAAACAATTTTAAAATCATTTTCATTCTCACCTACAAGTGCAGCCATTCTGTGTACTTAATTCCATTGGACATATACAAAGAAACGTATCAGTATTTTACCACACATAAACAGTCCCAGAATAACTGAATAATTTTCAGATATTTACGTGCATACATTGTTATCCCCACCAACTTCTAGACTGAATTTCAGTGAAGCATTCAGTGGTTTCCTTATGTTTTTGAAGGAGCATAAGACATATATAGGAAAGGACAGTTTTTCTGATATGTGGTTCAGTGTTTTGGCCATGAGCATATGGTCCAACCACGCACAGAGCTCAGACTACAGAGTATTCCAGCTACAATGGATTTAGATTTGCATTAGCTAGTTTTAGGAAAGAAACAGACTAGTTTGGGCAGTTTCTTGGGTTATCACAGCCTGACCTATTATTGCATCTGGACAGTAGTCACTCTTACATTGTTTTCAAAAAATTTAGATATCTTTACTCTGCAACTGTATTATCCACTGCAGACAACCCTAAGGAAAAGTTGGGAGAGCATCTGTAGAAATCGTCTACAAAGTAAACCCTAACCTTATGGACAGTGTTGTATTTTATTTGCTCCTTTCCTTCATAGTTAGGGAAGAAAAAAACCCCACAATGTTTTCCTCAAGTCTTCCCAGTGCCATGCATTCTTCATACAATTTCCTTGAACTGCCTGTATCTCTTCTGGAGATACCTCCACAGAGATTTGCTACAGACAGGCAAATAGATTTATGGGCTAATCACTGGATTTATGGACTATAATCAAAGTCTTATATTCTAAGCATTTTTGGACACAAACTACTTGTTCTCAGCAATGTACAAACATGACACAATGGATGAATTCTTCAACTATATAAATAATCATAATAATAAGCACTGGGAGTGAATATGATGAAGGATGTACAAATTTCTGTCAGCCAGAAATTAAATTTTCTGCCTTTAATAGTAGATTTCACAACTTCTCCTCCAGTTCTGTTTTCAAATTGTGAGGTATGATACCCAAGAGGGTCACAGGAGGATTCAAAGAGGATTATAAAGTGTTTATACTAATTGGGTAGCATTAATTACCCAGCTGTTCCCAGCAATTAAAGGCAGTTAGCTGTTCCCGGGCTAATGGTACACTTGTAGACAATAATTAGAGCAGCTTCTTGTAGCACCTAAACAGCAGCCCTATGTTTTGAGGGGGAAAAGACCAAGAGGTTTAATCTGACATATTTTGTCTTTAAAAATGGAAGGAATTAAAGAGACTTTTGTAAGCAAAAAACATATAGGAAAAGGTGATCTGCTAATGAGAAAAATAACAATAGTGAAGTTACCTTTTCTAAAAATATGTATTTAGATGGGAAACTCTAGTCTAGGTTTGGTCATAAAACTAATTTAAACCAGTTTATAAAAGCAATTTTCTCTGTACAAGCACATTCAGGTCACAAAAATCTTCTCTTTTTACTTCTCTTTTTAGAAAATACTTCAAGTTTAACCTGAAATCTATTAGAACTTCTGTAACATTAAATCTAAACATTAATCTCCCCACAAGACCGAACCTGTTCCAACTGTTTATGAATTAAATGAGAGAAACATTTAAATATAATTTAATTTTCTATTCATTTTAGTAATGCAATCTCTTATGCGATTTAAATGGTATTTACTACTTACAGGACTTTCTATTATGTAAAAATCAGATATCAAATCTCCTGTTTCATGTAGGATCTTAAAATGATATGCAGTTTGAGTAATTAATATTTTTTTCTTCCAGTGCCAGTTACTGCAACAGTAAATAAATACCCAGTACAGTGGCTTCTGCTGAGATACAGCAAAGGGTTTAAGTGACATTTGTGTTATTCTGTTGTCCTGGATCATCCTATTCTTGAAACCTGTTAGTTATTTAAGCATCTGAAAAATAAAGGGGGCTCTCTAGGGTTCCAATTCTCAGCATATGCAGGATCATAGTATTGAATTCAGCACATTACAGGTCTAAATTGATGTTCTTTCACTCTTTTCTCACAGCAATTTTAAAAATGCTTAATACCTGCCATAACAGGTACAAGCATTTTCACTTATAATGGTGTTAATGCTGTACAGATTTTACACAACAAGATAACCCTGTGTGGTGCCTAGTCTCAGTTTTCCCTTCATTCTCTACTGTACCTGCCATGTACATGTCCTAACTACCTGCCTGGAGGCATTCTCCATACTCTTTCATTTACTTTGATTGAACTGTTGAACTAAAGTTTTATTAAGTTTATAGCTCAGTAGGTGGACCATTAACTTTGAAAGCAGGAGTCTCAAATTCTGCTCCTTCTCTGTCTCTTTCAGTTTCTGAATTAGTATCTCAGCTCCAGCAATATTAAACCAATCATTATGTACAAGGTATTGAGCACCACCATTTCTAGCAAAACAAACCAACAAACAAACAGAAACAAATACAAAACAACAACAACAACAACCTCCCTTTTAAAATTAAAGAAAGAAACTATAATTTAAATCCAGAAGGGAATTGGGGGTTGTAATCTCATTTCCAGCAGTGATCTGTCCTATGTTTGCAATTATTAAATCCTCTAGAAATTGTAGATACCATCTTCTGTCTAATGACTAACTGAAGCACCCTTTTACTCAGCAAGGCTACTATTTAAAATGTGGTAAACTGACTTGATGTAAATATCAAATGTCTCAGAAGACTGATTGCTGAATTCCATATAGATTCAGAAAAGACTCTGTACCCTAAAGTTAAAGAGCTTTCATTGAAGTCACTAGACTCCTATTCTGTGTCTACTGTGGAGGCCTTTTGCAACTTCTGTGAATATTGCAATCATATCTTCTCTGACAGATGTAAGGAGAATCCTGAGAAAACCTTCTTGCACATTTCCAGATATCCTTTCAGCACTTTCTACTTTACCACATACAGCTGCTGTGTCCTGTCATGACTAGGTGTGCTCGGAAATGTATTAGAGCAAAACCAGACCAGATCAAATCTTCTCTGTTTATGTCCATGCCTATGCCAAGGTTCTGCATGATAGGTACGAAGGGAGATATCAAGTCTAAGTGCATAACACAAGGTGGCCAAGCCAAAACTGATGTGACAAATGCTTTGAATTGGAACCTTCTGGTCTACAGAGGATGTCTTAAAAGCTTTCAGTCCTACTCTTTCAAAATAATGGACACCACTGCCCTATTCTCCCCTCCAAATTAAACTTAACAGTCCTAGCAGATGATCCTCTTTGTAACCCCACAGTGTGGAATGGCTTACCTAGGACCCAAGCTGTTAAAATTGTCTTCATTTGGAACACAATAAAGTGGATGGCCCTTAAAGTAGATTAGCATTCTTTTTTGCATGAGAAAATAATTTTAACTCTCCAGAAAAAGAAGACATAAAGAAGGCCCAGATGTCAAATAGACTAGCTGGAAGGATTGGATGAGGGCTGACAGACTGGTGCTGAGTGTAGGAGACATGGCTTCTCTCTTGTCAGTGTGTGTCTGGCAGGGATGGGTACATCAGTGCCAGAATGAGAAGGTTGCTTTTCTTTCAGACAGCTTTACCTTGGGTTGATCTACTGGGTAATGATAACTCTGTGCAGTGCGATGTCCTTCACACTAATGGGCTAAAGTCTGATTTCTCTATGAAGTATTTGCTATTGTCATTGACTGGTAGTGCTTTGACTAGCATGGCACTGATCAGTGGATGTCTTGGAGTTGTACAGAACTTGCAAACATTTTATTAAACAAATATGAGTTAGATGAAAATGAAGACAAAATAGAGAAAAAAAATAGAATTCTAGTGTCATGAAAATAATTTTCTTTTTCCCTATAAGGGTGAAAGAACAAGTTTTAGATTACTTTCTTTTAGGAGAATGTGAGAACATTTCTAAAGGCATACACATATATGGAGGTGAAAATAATGGCAGGTTTATCACAGCCTCAAAGGATTGACATATTGTGCTGAACTACCAAAGCATTCAGTTCCTGAGACTTGGAATTCAATTTTCCCCAAAAATATAAAGAATTATTAAATGTCAATTACTGAAAAATAAAGCTTATGTGGAATACTGATTCCAAGGGGATGGCAGAATATATAGGGTCATATTTTACTCAAGGCTTTTACTTAAGAGGTGTTTTTTTCTCTCAAGAGTAATGGAATCACAAAGTGATTTTACTCAAGGTGATTTTGCTCAAGATTGGTGAAGACTGAACATAGAGAACAAAACCTGTACTAACTAAAGCAAAAGAAAAACAGTCTTCCAGAAGACTTACATGGAAATGTTATGAAGGAAATTAATAGTTGGTAGGAGAAAAATTCTGAAGGAAGATGATTTTTTAATTGAGAACACTGCTTGTCCTTGATTCATTCATTTTTACAACAGTACTCAGACCTGCCCAAAAAGGACATTCCAGTATTTTGTCATTCCTAATGGCAGCAAGTCTAATATTGCTTCAATCCATTCCCAATGTCTTGTGATGCTCAAACCATATCCGTCAATTTTATTCAAGAAAAAGGATTTCAACAACATGATACTAACACCACGCCTATTCCTCAGGGAGCAAGACTGTCTATGGATCTCATAGCATGTTAGCATTAGTCTGTTGGACAGGTTGTCCTCTCTTTCTCTCTTCGTAAGAAGAAGCAAGATTTCAGTTTGTCCTGAGGCTACTGAATGAAATGAAAATAAACTTACATCAGATGTTTAAAATCAGGAATGAGAAGTAGTGTTAAGTCAGAAAATATTAATGCCAATTTGCCACATGAAGCATCATTCAGGGGAAAAAAGCAAGCAAAAAAAATACTCTAATCCAGATTTTCTATTATATTCCAAACACATTCCATTATGGCTGGCTTTATGTCCTCTACAGTACCTTTTCTTTGGAAATAATAACCACAAAAACCCCTCTTACAGACTGATTGTTAATGCAAAAACTAATCTCTATTTCAGGTTCCCAGCTCTTGCAGCACTCTAGCTTAAGTAAATGAACTAGCATGCTGTGTTTTTGAGTGAAATGTATTACAATCAGATGTTTACCATATGTCAAGCATAGGTACCTCATTACTGATAAGATTAAAAATATATCTTAAGCAATGCAAAAATCTGTGTTTGAACTTTCTGAACACAAGATACAATCAATAAAGCTTTAAAAACAGGAATACAGAGAGTGGTTTTAGGCCATGTTCTCACCATTTCTGAGACCACCCATGAGCAGAGACACTCTTCAAGCAATATTTTTGAGGGCTTTTTTTCTAAAAAACAGCAGTTTGTTATACAATTTTGATCAGCTATATTTATCCAGTTCTGCTATGCTAATCATGGAGAAGGAATTTCAAGACAACATTATTGTTCTTGAGTATACCTTCTGTTCACAGCACAGGGAAGAGGTAAAGAACATTCATGCTAGGCCTATGATCTTTGAGGTTTTAGAGTCAAAGGGAACGTCCGCAGGCTTAAATATAGTCAGGGTCTTTAGATCAAGGTTACACACTTTATTATGTTATTCATAATCAAGTTATTCAATTAGAAGTCTTGATTAGGTCACAAAAGGGAATTTTAAAATTGGTTCTTCAGTAAGAGAATCCTCTAAGAGTGGAATTTTCAAATAACGACATGATTTAAGAACACCATTTCTATTGACAAATAATAGAAAAATTGCATAGGAAGATCCAGATTTATTAAGATGCAACTAGTTCTCCTGTTTATTATATGAATTGGAGGGTTCTGTCCTACCTCAACAGAAAAGTTTGTGATTAAAAGCTGCAACAGAGACTAACTGGTAGTTTATATCCTTCATACTTTCATATTTCACTTTTGTGCATTGCAGTTAATGTTAATGCAGTGCCAATTCACTGCATGCAAATTGTAAACTGTGTTCCAAACTAGTCTGAGGTAGTGTTTACACTCTAAGTCATATATGCACCTACTGGATGAGGAAATACTGTTTTACATATAGCAATTTCAAAATTCAAGAAAACTGCATTTAGTTACTTACTGCCACTGTCTAACATTTTGGAGAGGGTATATCCTCATAGAAATTAAATCTAATAAAGATAGCTGTAATCTCGCGAATAGTTGATCACTACTTACGACAGCTAAAACTGTAGAATAAGCTTAAGTAAACATGATTAAAAAAATATTATTTTTCCCCTTGTCTTGATGATTAAAGCTATTCTAACATAAATATGGGACTGAGAATCTTTTTGTATTTCTCTACTAATCTGGGACAGAATCAAAATATTAATCTGAGTGGATCAATGGCCCAGATTACCCAAAAAGCAATTTGTCTCATGTAAAATAAAACATGCACAATTACAATTATGGCTTCTTTTTTATACTTTAAACTTTCTCATCTCTGAAACTTTCAGCTGTATCGTAATATGATAACAATAAATAATGGTCCTCTGAAGTGCTAGGAGGTTCTCCTATTGCAATCATACCAAAAATAAGGAAGATTAAATATTATAACTCACCTGAAAAATAAATATTCATTATGTAAAAATAATTGTTGAATATAAAAAACTTTAACAATTATTCTGCTATTGGAAAATTAAAAGAATTAAAGAAAAAAAAAAAAGGGAAAAGCACAGCACATTTCTTATATTTGATAACATTCTAATTTGATTTTCTTGTACATCTCTTTCCAGGGTAGATTGTAATTGCTTATAGTTGCAAGGCTACAGAGAGTTTATTATTATACAATTTGTAACTCTCTTCTTCAACTGAGACATAAAACTACTTCAAAGGGAAAAAAACCAACAAAACCTACTTTGAAATATTCCATGCTGCCAGCACTCAGTTTCCATTGTAGAGAAATGCAAAACAAAGTGTCTCAGCAGTATCCTAGGGTTGTAAAGAAGAATTAACAAGGCACAAGTTTATATGAAGAGGGTAAGGTGAGCTGTTATATATACTACACTAAGACTCCATGTGGCTAAAAAATACCTTAACTCATTGCTAATCAAATCAGAGTAGGATAATGAGAAATAAGAACAAATCTTAAAAACAGCTTTTCCCCACTTCTCCCTTCTTCCTGGGCTCAACATCACTCTTAACGTTTCTTCCTCTCCCCCAAGCACCACAGGGGAATGGGAGATGAGGACTGCGGTCAGTTCATCACAGGTTGTCTGTGTCACTCCTTCCTCCCCAGACTCCTTCCCTGCTTGAGCATGGGGTCCCACCCATGGAAGACAGTCCTTTATCAGCTGCTCTGTTGTGGGTCCCTTACACGGGCCTCAGTCCCTCTGGAACACTGCTCCAGCATGGGCCCCCCACGAGGTCACAAGTCCTGCCAGCAAATCTGCTCCAGCGTGGGTTCGTCTCTTCATGGGGTCACAGACTTCCAGGACCTGCTTCAACATGGACTTCTGATGAAGTCACAGCCTCCTTTGGACACATCCGCTTGCTCCAGCTAGGCATACTTCACGGACTGCAGATGTTCCAGCAGACTTCCCCTTAAGTCCTATAAAGTCAGTGTATTGCACTACAGCTGTTCAGTGCAAAATTAATACACAACAGCAGAAGAATAAGTACTAGAAACATGACAAAAAATATTTCATAAGCTATTTTTAATGGAAAATTAAGGGCATTATCTATTCTTTACTGCTTTGTTTCTAGACAGTAGTTGTAACTTTGAAATTTAGCAAATGTAATGTGATTTTTTTCAGTGTTTTTTTCACCTTGAATTACCTTTGCACATTTTTTTCAAGATGTTACAAACATTCATTGTGTCAAACTATCTTGAAATACTTTCATGTCAGTACTTCTATAATTTGAAAAAAGAACA
Source organism: Pardalotus punctatus (assembly GCA_013400915.1). Lineage (NCBI taxonomy): Eukaryota > Metazoa > Chordata > Aves > Passeriformes > Pardalotidae > Pardalotus > Pardalotus punctatus. Next base: position 45,624 of record VZTX01001323.1, on the reverse strand, counting down.
TAAAGTTGTTATAAAAACACTGCCCAAAGCAGACCAAATTGCATTATTTCTCTTTAAAGCTGATAAAAATTTTTCGTGTGTTGCAATTGTGTTATACTGTACGCTATAGAATTTTTGTGCTTCCTTTGACTGCCACATGACTTATGATCCAGATCTTTCAAGATCATAAAAAGAACCTGTCTCACAAGTGATTTTAGTTTTAACAAAAAGTGAGTGGGAACAAGGTTTGGGTCAATCACTACACAGACTATCAGAAGAATCTATAAAAACTGACACAGACAGCTCTGTACGTGATGGTCTGCAAGGAAGTTATAAACTTAGTTTGGAGAGTTGACAGAAGATCAGAAAGATTTTCTTCTTTATATTTTTCCCTTTGAGATAACTCAGTTTTTCTTTTCATACCATATACAGCTACAGTTACTTGTCTAAAAAGGTGTAGAAAAGTGTTCTTCAAAATGCCAGTTCAAGAGCCTGAAATACATTTGATGCCAATACTAATATATTGTATCAACTGTCAAAGTATGAAGTTAGTAAACATTATGTCAAATGACTCCAAAACAGTAAAGAAATTTGTATGTACACTGAAAATGAAAAACTTGTTTTAGCACATAAAATATATCCATAAATATGAAGAAAACATTTCTGTTGCTATTACATTTATAACTGACATTTTAAAAGTGAAATTTGTATTTGTTTTCCATTTTGTTTTGATTTGTTTGGGTTTTTTTTTAATATATTATTATTATTATTGGTTTTGGGGTTGTTTCGTTTTGGTTTTGGTTTTGGTTTTTTAAATTTTTTTTCAATTTACTTCATAACATTCCATGAAAGGAAGGGAGGAAGGGAAAAAGATTAAATGTTGAATCATGGAGAATTTATGCTGGAAGGGAGACTTACCAAGATCTGTGAGCATATGAAAATACTGCATTTTAAAAGAAAGATCTGGCATAACCACAGTTTAAAATTATTGTCTGCCTATGCCTGACTCCTGAAATGATCATATTTCTAAGTTCTCTCAGTTGTGTTGAGACCTCTGCTCCTTAGCTTACATAGCATTAGGAGTTGGGACTCATTAGGACTTTGCCCACTTTTGACATCACACTCACAAAACTGAGACATTCTTTGGAGGGCTAACACAGCAGAATCCTGGAAATTTCCTCTCAATACGGTTCAGAAAATGTGAAGCCCATTCATTTGCATTCATATCTGCAACCCCTTCCAAATCTGAAATTATCTTAATTATCCATCAAAAAAGATATTTTGCCAGTATCATTCTGGACAGATGTAATTTCTTTGATTTTCAAAATGTCATCTAAAATACACAGCAGAAGGTTCTTTATCTTAAGAATGATAGCATGATACAACACATGAAAAGAAAAAAATTGCTCGAGCAATTAAACCTTGCTTGTTGAAATGTGATGACGTGCTGCAGTTTGGCATTATAAAATCCTGAATGATGTGACATCGAGAGCTTTTTTAATGGGAGAATGGCATTTCTTGTTTCTATGATGATCCTTAGTGTCAGTCATCTGCAACATAAGGATGCCACCTGTTCCATGACATTTTGGTACAACTTAGTTGTGATCTTACTCGAAAAAGCTTTAAAAGGCAAAGCTCTAAAATGCTGTCACAAGAGCAATTAAAAAAATCAAAATTACTAAGGATCTTTAAATTGTCTACCTTAATCACAATAAACCAAGTTTGCTTAATCTAAAAAAAGATTGTGTAATTAGAAAACAGTGTAAACATCAAATTGTAAAATGGGTATTCTGCAAAGAAAGAAAGACGCATCCTTGTTATTTAGTTCAGCTCAGCAGCTTTCTTCTCACACTTGCAACTGCAGTACAAACACCAGTTTTCTTACTAGACCTATCTGATGGGTCTAAGTAATGGGTCTAAGTGATGTTCTAAGTGAGCACAGCACCTTCAGATGGGGTAAGTGCATTTGCCAGCTTCTCAGGGATTTCAGAGACACTACACCTACCTGTGGGAGCAATCCTTGGATGAAACTTCAGTTAAACTGAAATGAGCCATGACATTCTGTTTGACTTGAGTAGGACAAGGACTTGCACATGTATAGGACTCCTTCATTTTATGTAGCTTGCCTCCTGAGTTTCGTGTCCTGAATTTTGGGTTGGGTTTTTTGGGGGGCCTGGAAGAATAAGGGAATTATGGCTGCTTATAACAGAGATTTTAGGTTTTCAAGCCGTTGCAAGGATTTGACTAGGGCTCAGATGAAAATGCATAAGAAAAAGGAGTATAAATGTACTCCTGAACTCCCTCTCAGGTTCCAACATTGCAGTCTTCCAGGTCATCCTGCTGTGTTAAAGCTGTGCTCTGTTCCGCTATTATTTCCAAAGTTTACTTTCATGGAGTCAGTATGAGCTCCTTTTTTTTCTTTTTGCACAGTGTGAAAAAAGTATGTGGAATTCTCCTTTTTCTTTTGCTCTTGTTCAGTTGGGATAGAGTTAACTTTCTTCCCTGAAGCTGGTACAGTGCTGTGTTTCGGATTTAGCTTCAGAATAATGTTGATAACACCCTGGTGTTTCAGTTGTTGCAGAGCAGTGGTCAAGGACTCTTCATCTTATCATACTGCTCTGTTAGAGAGGAGGCTTGGGAGTACAAGAAGCTGGGAGGAGATGCAGCCAGGACAACTGACCCCAACTGACCAGAGGAATATTCCATGCCATATGACATCATGCTCAGTATGACAAGTGGGAGAGCTGTCTTTGGGAACTCTCTGGACATTAGTCAGCAAGTCTTGAAAAATTGCATTGTTCATAATTTGTTTTGTACAATATAACTTAACAGTAACAATTATGATTTATTTTCTATTCTGCTAAACTGCCTTTATCTCAAACAAAAAGTTTTCCTTTAGTTTTCCAATTCTCTCCCTGGTCCCAGTGCTGGGGGCAGAATGAAAAAATGGCTGTGTGTTTAGCTGCTTAGTAGATTAAACCACACCATCCCTTTTTGCCACCCACCATGGGGCATGAACCCATGACCCTGAGATAAAACTCTCATGCTCTACCCAGTGAGCTAGCCATTTTAAAACTGAGTTTCATAATTTTTTTTCCTTATTAATATGGGTGATTTTTTTCTTTCTCACTGTTGATGGGACATAGAACAACCATAGTAGGGATAGTACTAGACAAGAGCAGTGATGATGGAACCAGAACTGGCCTCAGCACACAACAATTCACCACCACATCCTTTCTCTCCTGCCCTGAAGGTCTGCTATTACAGATGGACCCCAAAGTCATTGACTAAAATGAAATATTAAAGAGATAACCCACACACTAAGGGAAAAATACCTATGTGCATATATCAAAAGACAGGAAAGATCATTGTGGCAGTGACCCAGTCCTCCTCCTCCATGAAAATTAATGAAATCAATTGGGTTGATTTTCTTCCTCAGGACAGCGAGCCTGAAGGGGAGGGAGAAGATGAGGCTGTGGAATTCCCCACAGTTCCTACCGTTTCAGTTGCCCATCAAAACCCTGATTTACACCCCTTTCCCCTCTCAGTTATTTCATATGTATTAGGTTATTTTAATATGTATTAGTTTCTGGAAAGTTCTTGGCTCTTTGTACCCACATTGGTTCATTTAAATGTACCCCTCCCCTTGTTTCGTTTCATTGGACACTTGCTCTTATGTAATCCTTCCCCATTGGTTAATCTGTTATTCCTCCCCTTAGACCTCCCTTTCTGCTCCCCTTAAAAACCCTTGTAACTGTCATTTTTTTGTTCTTTGCCCACCACCCATCTCATCACTGTTCTCCTCTTCCTCCTGGGGCAGAGAATAAAGACTTGGTCTCTGTGGTAACTGAATCCTTCTCATCTCCTTTGCCTCCACGGTGTCACTACAATGTTATTGCCTGCTGCCAGACCCAGCTGGGGTCTCTGGGAAAGGCTCCCGGCTAGGGAGCAGAAGCCTAACATCCAGGGACTGAAAGGACACTTAAGCGGCCTCTGCCGGGGCACTCGTGTCCAAGTCGCACGCTGACCACCAGGCAGTCAAACAGGCAGTAACAGATCATGGTGATTAATGGGGATATATTGAGAAGTATGGGACCCAGGCATGATGCAAATTGTACAAGATAAGGATTGGATGCTATATACAAAACAAGTCGTACACAGTGCAATAGCTTACCTCCTGTCCAGCCAGTTCCTGAGCATTGGACCCCAGACATCTTTCTCCACAGTTTATATACTGAGCATGATATAACATCATATGGAATATCGCTTTGGCCAGTTTGGGTCAGCTGTCTTAGGTGAGAGGGGTGGAACTTCCAACATATTTGCATTGAGAATAATTCCTGTTCAACCTGATGATTTTTTGGATTTGTTTTGTAAATACCTATTTAGATACTTAGTTCCCTCCTCTACAGTTAAGAGTGAGAAGACCTATATCAGGGCCATGTTTTGCCTAATGCCTTTGCATAAATGTGTTGCTATGGTGCAGCCCATGTTCGGGGTAAACAGCTCTGGATGGGTTGATTTCCCCTCACAAGATTCTCTCCCTGAGGGCGGATCCAAAGAAGGGTCTGCAGCACAGCTACATCTACTCCCTGCCTGTCCATCACACTACCTCAGGCCCTGTGGCAGGCCTGTGTGGTTGGAAATTCCCTCCAGCTGTACTGTTATTAGCCAGTTTGATTTTGTACCTCACCTGAGATGCTCCTATTGGTTTCATGTCATGTGTCATCAATTCCTGATTGGATAATTATATTGTACCATCCCCGAAGTTGTAACTCCTTAAAAGCAACAACCAGAGAGCAACAGTCTCTCTGTCCAGCTTCCCTTGGAGATAAAAACTCCCTGCTCCTACAGGGCAGAGTAATAAATCTTGGAATGCAGCTAAAGAGAGTCCACTCTTTCCTCCTTATCTTTGCCTCTGCCTAGAAACTGCCTGATGCTAACGGCTCTCGGATCAGACAGGGAAACTGAGGCACGGAACCTCAGTTACCTAAAACACCATCGCTGGTTCGTGTGGGCATCGAACCCCACGACAGCAGATCGGGCCAAAGCCAGGCAGGGCAGGACGGCAGCAGTAAGAGAGCTCTACGCTTTCCCTGAGCCACAAGCAGCAGCCCAGCCTAAAACATAAATGCTTGAACTAAAGCCTAAGCCCTTTATTGAGACATCACTAAGGATTCATCACTTAGGAATCTGTTGCTTGGAAAGTAAAAACAAGTAAAAAGTGCCAAGCTACTGTAATAGTATGTGATGCTTCATTTTTAATATCTGTGTGAAATTATCAAATATTTTTGCCATATCAAGTTATTTAGAGAAAAAATGCAACTTACTTGTTGCATTTTTTCATTTTATAGTAAATATACCTTTTTCTCATAGTTGCACAAATTTTTGAGCCATATTAGTGTGGATTTTGTAGGAACAAAATACATTATATTAGTGCTACAACTTCAAAACATAGCAGCTATAAATAGTATACCATACCATACCAAGTATGTTTAATAAGCACAAAACTTTGGTTACCTAATTAAAACCTCTTAATATGTTTAGAAGTACACAGCCTCTGAGAGAGACAAGACATATAAAGCAAAATGCTTTTTTTTTCTGGTTCTCCTAATTCTTGACTTAATGTCATGAATCTTCTACTTAAATCCAAATATCTTTTTCAGTTTATGACAGAAAAAAGCAGATGGAACTATTTTGAACCACCTGCTTCTTTTGGGTATCTACAGCAGCAAAGAAAGAGGAGACAGTAGCTTTGCCTTCAAGAGAAGCAGCAGCCTGCATATTTAAAATAGTGACAGCAGTCAGCTAGACTGTAGCTGCTTCTTATGCAACTGTCTTGTTCTCTTCTTACTCTGCAGTCTCATAAAGTAAAGATTTGTTCAGAATCAGGGTGATTCTTTGAAACAATCTTTCCTGAAGATAAGGAGTTCAGTATACTTATCAGATCTTTCCAGCACTTGAGCAAGGCGTTTAAAACTTCCCAAATGTCCATGAAGAGGTTTTGGTCTATATAAAAATAAGGTGTACTGAGTAATTTTTATGCTTCCAAATCATTCAAATACCAGAAAGATACCCTGTTTTTTTTGTTTGTTTGTTTGCTTGTTTTGGTGGGGAGGTTTTACTGTTCAATGTCAGCTTACCTTGCTCTTTTGTTTCTCCCTCATCCTTGCTAGCTCGCCCCAGCTTCACATAGCTTTTCAGGATATCACTGGTCTTAATTTGTAGAAGCGCTGATGTTCAGGTGTCTTTTTCTAAAGTCAATTAACCATTACAGATTACAGAATCAAATGGAACTACACAAGTTAAGTGCATCTCCAGTAGGAAATGCATCAAAGGGAAATAAATGCATACATGCAGAAAAATACAGAATATCTCATTCTTCCTCAGCTGCCTGCATGATAAGGGGTGGCAGGCAACAGAAAAAGGTTGTGTCAACCAATAGATATCATGGAGAGATACCAGTCCCATAATCTTAACTGGCTGAAATTCTGATTTATCCTTTACCAATTTACATTCAAATGTCAGAACAGAGGAAAACATAGAAAGTGTTTCGCCATATGGCAGCAAATTTCCCAATATACTCGTAAATTATTTTTGAAAGCCTTCATCTGCTTCCATTGAACTCTATTGTTGTAGATCTGGCTTTTCATTTTACGGTTTCTGTTTTCTTTCCCATTTGATTTTTGTTGTTGTTGTTGGTTTTTTGTTGGGTTTTTTATTTGTTTGGTTTTTTTTTTTTAATTTTTTGTTGTTTGTTGGGGATTGTTTGGGGACTTTTGTTGTTTTTTTTCTCCTCTAGCATGTTTTATGTTCCTTCTACATCTTTTGGGGAGGTCTGTCTTGTTAAGTAACAGGTGAGGCTGATCAAGGCAGACTTAACTGCCTATGATGCTTAAGTGGATCCATTTTGAACCTGTCCAAAAATCCTTGAGAAAAATCTGATATAAAGTGCACTAGCCCTATGAACTGTGCATAAGAGCTAGTTGGTGGCCCTTGATCTCAAACAAGAAGTCAACATTTGACCATCTTATTTAGAAATAGAAACACAGTCTTTTAGACCACATTTACTGAGCTGAATTCTTTGATTTCAGGAAATCTTCATTTAAAATCCTTAAGATAGTTATTTCTCCCTGTTAAACTTTCCTATATCTCTTGCATATTTTGCATCACTGCCATCAGATTTCTATCTTTCTCATTATGTAAATCAAGTATATATGTCTTTCATCTTCTGTTTCTAGCTTTACTTCTCTAGCTTCCTATCAGTTTTTTTTTAATCATCATTTTCCTCACGCCTATTTCCTTATTGAAAATCTCTCCTACACTATTATGTATTCTTTCCTCACAAACTATTCTCCCTATTTTTATGCTTGCTCCTTCACATTGATAATATGGAATAAAACGTCTTGGTCATTTCACTGATTAAATGTGAAATAACAATCTGTCCTTGCACTGGATTTTCACTGGTACATTAAAACCCAGTGATAAATAATGTCTTTTCTGGCCTATCTCCAATTCAGAAAGATTACTGGGTATGAACAGAAATGGCTGAATAGAGGGAAGATGGCAGAGACAGGCCTAAACAAAACATTTAATAAACTGACACTAATATTCTCCCTGACAGTTCTAGACGAGGGAATAAAGCTTTAAGTTTGAATGCCTACCAGAGTTAATGTAATTAATGCTCTAGTCACTGACGTTTGTAAGAGTTCATTATGTGGCAACAGGAGAATTTACTTATTTCTAAGAGTTACAAGATCAGAAAATGTCCTTCCTGAGCGCTTGGAATTTAACCCTGACTTCCTTAATATTGTTTAAAGGCCTTACAAGTGTTTGGACTTAGAAACATAACTGCTCTAATTTCCTGACTCAAGTTCACAATGAAATATAAGCATTTAGCAGAATAAATTTTACTGATTTGATGCAGTCTAATGTTGACACCAATTAAACTAATTCTTGAGGAATTTTGGATGGAGTATACGTAGAAGTAATTATTTAAAGAAACACAAACAAACCTAAAAACATCACAAGGAGACAAACTATATGTATGTATGGTTTTGTGTTTGTGCAAAAAAACACATTTACCAAAGTATATATAACATAAAATACAAGCAAGTATATAAGATAAAGGTTTATAGTAGTTTTTATTTTAATGTTGGCATTCAAAATTTTATTGCCTTTATTTTTCATGAGTTTAATGCCAATAGCCATGCCTTCTAGCATTTCATTATTTACATTTAAATAGATTTCTTGTACTACTAGAGCATGAATAAACACTTAAATAGCTTTGAAAATAGGGTTTTTCCCCATGGCATAATTTCACTGGTAACTTCAAGAACACAGTATCTGAGAGGCAAGTTCAAATTTTTCTGCATAGTTATATGCTGAACTCAAAATTGACAGTATATTCATCCCATTCCCTGCTTGTATAGGACAGCACACCAAACAGCACCTTAAGATTTTTAAAACATGCAATATAGAAGAAATTTGAACTATAAAGGCTCTTACATGGCATTTATAGGTTTTTTTTAATGTCCATGGACAATGCAGAGCAAAAATTATCTTTTTAAGCCATCAGAGTAACTATATAGACTTGTCATGATTACTGAACACAAAGGACAGAAATTACAATATGCATTATAGACCACGCACGAATTTTTTTTAACAGTGATGAAAGTGAATTGATTGCTCTTAGGCTATTCTGGAGAGTGTAGAAACTCTTGACTACTGGACTTTTCTCTGGTGGAAGAAGATTCCTAAAAACTTCAAAATACATGAACGTAGAGTGGACATGGCATACTTCCTTAATTTCCTCTTCTTCTCCAGCATCACAGATGTTCTCCACTGGATAAGCAATCTGTATTGATAAAATACACTGCAGATGACCTGCTCATGCACATTTAAACTTGATGTGTGTGCATGGATGAGTGTTTGAGTAGATTCACAAGCTCTAAATCAACCCCACCAAATACCATCTGTGTGGTGTACTCCTTTAATTATTTCTTTTTTGATTAAGCAGCTGTTCAATATTCTGTCTAAGGAACATTGACTTCAACATCATATCTATCCTAAGACAGTTTCATTCCCAAAACAGCTTGTTAGATTATTTTGCCACTAAATTAAATTCTGTGTTTTACCACAAGCAAAGAAAAACAAAATGGAATTTAAACATACAACACAACACTTTTAAATCTATAGTCTCAAATACTTGAAATTGTCAGAAAATTGTTGTCTTTAAGAACAGGGATCAATTCAGAAACTGTGTAAGGACAAAACAAAGGATAACAGAAGATTTCTCTTCTAAATTTAGGAGGTGGAATGCACTCCACATAATTAAAATGTTGAATTTCTGTCTGTGTACTTATTTTTGTGGAGAAAAAAAGCTGCAACAAGAAAGTACATACTATTAGCTGTGCTCCTGTTGAAAATGGGACAGAAAGAGAAATCAATCTCTTTGCCTAATCTTAGCTGTTAACCCAAGTTTGACTCTCTTTTGAACAGCTCCAACCAGCCTTCCCCAGAACAATACTCAGGCAAGGTCCTAGGATTATTCCATTTTCAGAATGTCATGGCATAAAGCAAACATATGGGTAAATTTCCCTAAAATTCTGTGGTGGTTTTACTTGGCCCAGTTTTTGCTAGTGGGTAGGGAGGGGCACAGAGATGGCTCCTGTGTGTCCTGTGTGAAGGTTCTGGAAGTTTTGCACCCTGTCCAGCAGAGCCACTCTCTGATGGCTCTGAAGATGATGGACATGCTGCTGGCCAAACCTGGGCCAAGTAGAGATGTTAGTTATGCCACTGTGAAAACATATTTAAGAAGAAATCTAAACAATGGGGGCACGCACTTCTTTGTAGCCAGAGGAGGAGGAGGAGGTAAAAATATGTGAGGGAAAACAACATGGAGACACCAAGGTCAGTGGAGAAGGTGGGGGAGGAGATGCTCCAGGTGCCGGAGCTGAAAACACTCTGCTGGCCATGGTGAAGACCATGGGGGGAGCAGGTGGTCCCCCTTCATCCCATGGAGTCCATGGGGGTGCAGAGATCCACCCACAGCCCGTGGGGAGGTGCCCACGCCAGAGGAGCAGGTGGATGCCTGGAGGAAGCTGTGATCCAGTGGGAGTCCCAGCAGAGACTGAGAGTTGCAAAGGCTGTGGACGAGAGAGAAAGGCCTTGGCCCCGGGATGGAAACAGCCTGGCCTCGGCTCGGGAGCCTGCACCCCATGGACAAGCACTCGTGTTTGCAGCAGATTTCGGCCGGGCTGCTGCTCGTGAGATTGGACCCACGCCAAAGAAGTTCTCAGAGGACTGTCTCTCGTGGGAGGGACCCCATGGCTGAGTAGAGGACTCTTCTCCCTGGTGGACTGACCCTGACCAAAGGGAAACCCCCATACCCTGCCCCACCCCGGAGCTGTTGGTTGTGTGAAAGAGGGAGGGGGGTGAGCTGAGAAATGGCATCTTAAGAGGGAGAGGGGTGAGCAGAGAAACAGTGTTTGTAGCAGAAGAATTGTGGTGATGGACTAAGGAAAAACCCCATACCCTGCCCCCCACCTGGAGCTGTTGGTTGTTTGAAGGAGGGAAGGGGGGTGAGTGAAGAAATGGTGTCTAAAGAGCTTATTTTTACCTCTCATTTATCCTCCGACTCTGTTAGGTTAATAAATCACTTTGCAACATAAGTTTCTCACCTGGTTGTTCATGTTCTCGTGCATCCCCTCCCCACCAGTGCCTCATCTCAACTCATGAGTCCAGTGTGTTTGTGTTAGTTTGATTCCTCTCCTCTGCATAGCTGCAGCAGGAGAGAGCATAGAAAGCAGGTGTTGTAGGTCCCTGGCATTTGGCAAGGGTCAAACCTCGACAAATTCTAAATTGTTTCAGATGTCCAAGATGGAAAAATCTCACCCAACCATCACAAAATGTCATAATGGGGGGCAAAGGAGCACTGCCTGACCAGAGAGGATGTCAAATGATGCAGTAATGGTAAAGACAATTTCCTCTAGGATAAAACTGGCAAAAGCAATGATAGCTTGTTTGTCTTGGCTTATTGGAAATAATTAATGGTTCTGTTTTACTTATTACTGTATAGTTTGGGATTCTTGTTCAATGTATGAGGGGCAGCAGATACCTTTCAAAGGCAACACCTGACTTAGACTGAGAGCATTTCCCTATGTCAACCTGGCAATACAGAGAATAAAGTACTTGCTGCCGGTATCTAATCTTTTAGACATAAGAAGGTAGCTGAAAGTTAGGGGCACTGACTCACATAGGCTGTTTCTGCTTTAATTTACCTTTAGAAATATTATGAAAATCACCTAAAATTATTAATATTAATTCATCTTTCAGCTCTGACTGTTGAAACCAATTGATATTTCTCCACAAAAAATTTTCCTTACGCTTTGTAGTTTTCTGTTAATAAGAGTAAATTATAAAATTAGATGTTATTCCCAGTAGAACTAATAAGATTGCTTTCAGAATCTCTTCCACATTAGTCATCTAAGCCTGTTAGTGAATGACATCTTTTGGAAGTAGAACCCTCTAAAAACACACAGTGATCTTAAATAGATTATCACTGAACCATCCATTTTTTAAAGTTCTTTTGCTTACTGATAAGAAACATTAAGAAAAACAGATGTTCTGGAAATGAAATTACAGCATTTTTTTCAGTCTTATGTCTCTTTTCTCTACAAAACTTTTCATAAAACTTCCCATATTACTCCCTCTCCTTATTTTATGTATTTTATGGCATATTTTTTCTCATATGTGACTTCATGTTGCAGATTTTTCCGGCATAGTCACAAGCAAGGTGACTAGTCAGAAGTGCCTTGATCAGCCGCTGGGACTATGATTAATGCATCATTTCCCTCTGTTTAGGGCCATTTATACCCACCAAGCTCTAGGATCTACTGGATCTAGATCTACTGGATAAGGACAGCCAAGTCAAGCCCACTGTCTACAGTCACTAGTCACATCAGTACACAAAGGTGGCACACTCTTTAGAGTCATTGCCTCTTCTCCAAGTCCTTTCCAGAGTCTGGCTATTCCTACGTCATCAACAAATATCTGCTATGTGTTCATCAGATAAATGAAAATACTTAGGCATCAGACAAAATTTCTTTATGGTCTAATGTAACCACTTAACAGTTTAGATTCAGGCTGTATGATTTATTAGTTTATTTATGTTTTCTACAAGACTTTAGCTCTCTTTTATTTGTTTGGAAACACATGCCATATCTAATATCATAATTTATTTTATATTTGTAGACATATATATATTCACAGTTTCCATTTAAAGAAGAAGTGAACTTGTATGGGACATCAAATTAGGGTTTCTGGCCACATTTCTATTTAATGGAAACTGATTAGCATGCCAAAGAAGAAGGAAGGGAGAAAATACACTTAGTGTTCCTTGAATACAGATGACAAACTTGTGTTGTCATTGAAAGCTAAATGATTACACAGCAGACAAAAATAAAAAAGAAAAATAAAAGCCCTAAATTTAAAAGTTGGAGGCTTTGGGGGCATAAATCCTCTTTCAATAGCCCCTTTCAAGGCTGCTAAAAGACAAATTGCTGATCTGAACTGATGCCAAGTGTCAACTTAACTTACAATTCAGGATGCTTCTCTTACACACCACTGTAACAAAGAACTTAAAATAAGGTGACTGTGGATGACATGGATGCACAATGGGAGGCAGATACAGCCAGTGTGCAACAGTTCTCCAAATACAATGGAAGTATTAAGTACAACTCAAAGGTGATAATCATATTAGTCAAATATTCTTGGCCATTGGGCTGAAAGATAAAACAAATTCTGAAACAGCTTGTGCATTTAAAGCAACTTCCAGCAAGGGGCATACGTTTCAGATGTTACAAACTGACCCTGCATTGTAAAAATTTTTAAACCAGCGTAATGGTCACCATTTTGCTTAACAATTCTGCATTTTTTAGATTCATTCCTGCAGTAATTTCTGTGACAGTAGAACCAAGGTTAATATTGCTGTTATTTAAATTAATTGAATACTATTGATTTTTGTCTATGATTTTGGACTGGTGATAGATCACAGGGTCTCCATATCCCATCGTCAATTGATTTTGTGTATTTGCACTAAATCAGAAAGTCTGAACAAAGTACATTTTACTCTTCTTTTGCAGGACAGAACTGATCCAATCTGAAACTTTTTCCCCATAGAAAGTGTAACACATGCAAACAGTTGTAGGATGGAACTGCGCATAATCACAAGGTTCAAACAACTGATGTAAAAGGTTACAAATCTGTTCTACACCCCATTCCAGTGTTTCATAAGCTTCATACAGTGCTACCTGCCCTCAAGTAAGAGATTTGTACTCTTCTACATATGACATCTCTACTGGCCATTGTCAGTACTGAATATCCTCTATAGAAGCCATAAGACAGTCTCATTCACCACCTCTGCTATTTTTGAGGATGGGGTCTAAAGCTGGGCTTTAAAATTAGTCATTAATGTTTGGAAGTGCAGTATACAGACACCCCCCTAGGAAACATCCTTGTGTTCAACAGCCTCATGGTCTAAAGTAACAGGGTAGTCCTGTCCAAGATGTAATTTCCTACCCTAATGGGATAAACAGGCTGGGTTCACCAGATTCAGAAAAGCAGTTTATATTTAAAGGTCCTTGCATTCCTCATAAACCTTTGCCAGCGAGATGCTTTCAGCAATGTAAAACTAGTCCAGCTTTCCTAATTATCTGTCTTTGTTTTAACAATGGATTTTGTTTGCCAGGGCCTCTCTGACCAGCTCGCAGGTGTAGGATCTTCTTTGCACAGGAAAAGATTTTCATGAGGGATTCCTTGGTAGGCATCACAGGAGTTGTCCTTGGGCACGTTCCAACTTGTTTGTGCTCCCACTTTCCCTATTTCTTCTTCTCTGTTCTCCTCAAGTAGTTCACCAATATGTTGATATCTATTCTACAGCCTTGTAGAGTGGGGAACCCAAAACAAATTTTAACTTTAATTTAATTATTTTCTATCATTATTTAAAATTTAGCTATTTATTCTATTAGGTCTTATTTTCAAAATGTTTTATTTATTCTATACTTATGCATTTATGGATACATAGGTATATGGATACTTCTCTGGAAATTTGGAGATAAGATACCTCTTCTTTGTCTTGGTAGAATGTGTCCGAGTACTACTGAAGTAGTAGTTGGATATCTTGAATATATGAATAAAGAGAGTGACTGTGCTTTTATCCAGGAACAGATTTGGAATAGTTCAATGTGAGATTAAGGCTGATGAAAGCTGATAGCAAATCCAAGCACACTTTTCTAGCAAATTTAAATAAAGTAAAATGAAGTCTTTGTCCCTTCTCTGTAAATTTTAAGAAGTTCTAAATATGTGTCTGATGGGTGGTGATAGGTTCTGGAGAGCTTCATATTCTATTTTCAATAAAATGGCTATGACAAGACTGTCCATGTCCTCTAAGTTTGCAACAGCTTATGTCATTCTGTAGTTAGAATGATATGTAAACTCATGGTCCAGAGTATTCAATCTTCTCATAAAGACTTCACCAGTACAAAAGGTTTGTCTGTCTGAATGGACATAGTCTGTTACACAGACATGTCTAAACGCTGCCTATAACACTCAAAATGGGAGCACAGCTGCACAGGGTAAGACTTCTCATATCCATCCAACCAGAAGTTTAAATTGGACAAGCACGCATGTGTCTTATTCTGTCCTTGTAGATCACATAAAATATGGGTTAGCACTGTTCTTTCCCAACTTTGGTATGAAAACTAGTAAGAAATTAATGTTACTTTAGAATTCTGACATAATTGCTTCTTAGAAACTGGCTGTTTTCCTTGCACATTTTTATAACTACTTCTCATCAGTGCATCTGAATGCTTTTGACATCATAACCAGTTTGCACTGAAAAGAAAAATGTATAATTTAGTGACATATGATTGATAACTGCACAAACAACATAGCAGGAGACACCCAGGCTAAACTTATGTGTGATCTAAAAAAATTATTTTCAAAAAGCTATACACCATCAAGATATTAAAAGGAGTACATAAAAGATACCTATGAAATTCTACCTGAATAGGACCTACACTAATTATGGTGTTGTGGCAGGACATCCCCCTTCCCCTGTCCCATTCCCCCCCCCAAATCTCTCACTTGTGGCTGGTGCATAGATAACTCAGACTGAGCCAAAAGCCCATCAAGGAGTTACCTCTTGGCACCCGAAAGTCTGAGATCTCCAACCTTGAATCCATATCTTGGTTTGGAGAGAAGAGGTGAAAGAAATGAGTACATGACAAAAAGACACACTTTTACACTATAAAAGACACATGAAATATCACAGAGGTAGAAGCTTTTCTACATGGACACTGGAGCGTGAAAAGGCTTCTCCCCAAAGTCTGGACGCAGCTCTGGGTTACTTCCTAGGATTGAGTGAGGATTCTAATGTCACCAAATTGGAGTTTGGTAAGATACATTGGTTTCCTAAATTGTATTTTTCTTTGCTAGCAATAATATTATTAATAATAATAATAATAATAATAATACCTTTTCACACGCTGTATGCATATCTAATAGTAGTTTTGTTAATAAGAGGAACCTTTTCACAAACTGCATTTTTAGCTATTTGTAGTTATGCTAAATACATACCTCTTCACACGCTGCACTGTTAGCTATTCGTAGTTTTGCAGTTGTTCTGTGTAGTATGTAGTTTTGTCCCAAGTCTTAAGTCTGTTATTTACTGTGTCTAATAAATTATAATTTATGTCGTATTAGACCTAATCAGCCATCATTAAAGAACTTGCAAATGAGACTGGGTCCAGGGGTGCTGGCCACCCCAACAGTTTAACTGTCAGTTGTCAAAGGCCTAGGTAAAGGGCAGAAACCCATCTACCTCTTTCTCCATACATAACAGGTGTGGTGAAGTATCCCTCAATAGTCACTACAACTGCGCTGTAGTGAGCAGAGTCTAATAATATTGTTTGAAAAGTTCAGTTCACAGTTCAAGTAATCACCGCCTAAAGCAGATGATTGCATTTGTTCAAACTCAGGGACTTTACCAAAGCCTTTGACACTGTCTCCTATAATTCACTCCTGAAAAAGCTCTCAGCCCATAGTTTGGACAGGTGCACACTTCACTGCATTAAGAATTGGTTGGCTGGCTGGGCCCAGAGAATCCTGGTGAATGGTGCCACATCCAGCTGGAAGCCAATCACAACTGGTGTCCCCCAGGGATCAGTGTTTGGCCCAGCCTTGTTTATTATCCTTATTGATGATCTGAAGGAGGGGAATGAGTCTATCACTAGCGAATTCACAGGCTACAACAAGTTGGGTCACAGTGTTAATCTGCTGGAGGGTAGGAAGACTCTGCAGTGGAACATGGACAGGCTGCATTGATGGGCCGAGAACAACGGTATCAGGTTCAACTAGGCCAACTGCCAGGTCCTGCACTTTGGTCACAACAGCCCCAGGAAGCCCCACAGACTGGAGGATGACTGGTTGGAAATTATCCCAACAGAAAAGGACCAGAGGGTGCTGGTGGACAGCCACTGAACTTGATAAAGAAGTGTGCCCAGGTGACAAAGAAGGCCAATGGCATCCTGGCCTGTATCAGCAATACTGTGGCTAGCAGGAACAGGGCAGTGACTGTTCCCCTGTACCCAGCACTGGTGAGGCCACATACCAAGTGCTGCATCCAGTTCTGAGCCCCTCAATTTAGGAAGAACATTGAGGTGTTAGAGCAGGTCCAGAGAATGGCAACAAAGCTGGTGAAGGAGCTTTGCTTATGAGGAGCACATAGTTTATAACAAGTGGCTGGGAATTGGGGGTGTTTAGTCTGGAGAAGATGAGGCTCAGGGGTGACCTTATCATTCTCTACAACTACCTGAAAGGTAGTGCCATGGTGTAGTTCACATGGTGGTGTTCAGTCATAGGTTGAGTTGGATGATTTCAAAGGTCTTTTCCAACCTAATTGGTTCCGTGATTCTATAATTCACAGATAGACCTACCTTATCTGGTATAGCTAGTTTGGGCTACCAGTTCAAATTCAGACACAAAAAAATAAGTTAAATTAATCCTACCCTCACTGAAGAGTTTTGTGAGTATTTAGCATCAAAATCAGAATCTGCTCAATTTAATAAAACAAATGTTATATCTGGATGATAATCTGTGCTCTTTCTATTGTTATTTGATATCTGATGGTGAATTATTTCAACAGTAAAGTAAAAGTTATGAATGATGGGTATTATGAAAAGAAGCAACATGCCTAAGTTAATAACTGTCACACAAATTAGTTCTGTTGCAACAGGTCGAAATCAGCCTTACAAGCTTTTTTTTTTTTTTTTTTTTTAAAAAACAATCTTTTGCTTAGTTTTGCCCCCCCCCCTTTTTAAC
>VZTX01001323.1:2261-26911 GCA_013400915.1 Pardalotus punctatus | reverse complement strand
TTTTTTTTTTTTTTTTTGTAGCAAACACTGCTTTGGACAGTTGTGTCCCCCTCCCATTTTAAGACTTTTGACATTTTTATATGGTTGTTTAAACCATCTTTCATTAAACAGATACATGTGCTATCAGACAAGATTGCTTTAATTCATAATAACAGCTACAGCTCCTGAAGTCACAAACATGCATTTCTTATTTATTTATTGTTTTATNTTTTTTTTTTTTTTTGTAGCAAACACTGCTTTGGACAGTTGTGTCCCCCTCCCATTTTAAGACTTTTGACATTTTTATATGGTTGTTTAAACCATCTTTCATTAAACAGATACATGTGCTATCAGACAAGATTGCTTTAATTCATAATAACAGCTACAGCTCCTGAAGTCACAAACATGCATTTCTTATTTATTTATTGTTTTATTTGTCTTTGTGTTCCTATTTGTTGGCAGAACTCCTAAGGTCCCGCAGCAGAGAGACCGACTGATGTCATCAGACACAGTGCATTGTGATGGATGTGGCAAACTTGACTCTTTATTACATTTTAACCACATTTTAAAGTCTGCCTGATGTGTTTCACAAAGTCAGGGAAAAGATGATAATAGCAGATATGGGGTTGACATAATTTGTCATTGTAAGATTGAACTCAATACACTTTCAAGTCTCTTTTTTTCCCCCCTCCAACACTTGCAGTAGAGTGTTTCTCTTGACATATGCATTCTATGCCAAAGTCCCTAATACAATGATTTAAGAAGCTCTAAACCCAGTACAGACAAGGATTTGCCTAATGAGAAAAAGTGCATTTTGGCCTGTTTTCTCTGACTCTTGGCCATGCCTAAGATGACAAGATATGTCAACTAAGATAATCAACAAATAAAAATAAGTAACACTCTTCATCTCCTTCAGTGACAGCTGTCAAGAGACTCTCCAAGAACCAGAAAACCACTGAAATGAAAAGAAAATGTGTTCAAGGTCTGTTTAAAAGATCTTATATTTCAGATTACTTTCTGCATTTTAATTACAAGGCAGCAAAAACACTTGTCATTTACCACAAATACATTAAAAACAGGAAACAGTGAAAATCAAAATCACAACACAAATAAAACCAAACACAATAAACAAAGATAAACAAAAATAAGAAAAAGCTGTACCTACTGTGCCCACAAAAACTAGTTGATTCTCCCAGAATCATGCTATCTGTCTATGCAATTTATAGTTCTGGCATGAAATTCACTTGTTACCACCTGCCAGGTCTCTAGTAAATCCGTAGACAAAAGGCAGTAAACCATTTTGCAACCAAAGTAATCAGACTAAAGCATGTAAACTGCATTTAACTCATAGGATTATTCATATTAATAGTTTTTTTTTGGTTTTGTGTTTTTTTGCAGTGCTATTACAATGCAATACAAAATTATTTCAAAACTTGATTTTCTATTTGTCTACATGAAAAGTGTAAACATTTTATTTACTTGTATATAATTTGTGTGTGTTAAGCATTGAGTGTATGAAAAGTGAGTGGATGGAAAGCAGGAAGGATGGATTATAAGCTTATAGGTCTTGCCTAAAACAATAAAATTATTGAAGAGTTAGGGATTTTGATTCTTCATTAAGTGCATTCACAGCCTAAAATTATTTCCATATGAAATAGGCAAGGAGAATAAACAATAAAGTTAGCCAAAGAGGAACAGTTTGTTCAATTCATCCACTGCAAAAAAGACAAGTGCAGGGGTCCTGGCCTTCAAGACCATCAGAAGGCTGGTTTTCAGTCTATTTATTTAATCCAGTTTAAGAAGAGATGTAGGGTATAATTATTAGTATAGTACTAGCAGCAATAATAATATTAATAATAATAAACAATAATAATGTTTTCTTGGTTTACTTTGTAATTGATGTTTTAATGAAACTTTGAAGACTTTAATGTCATTAGTGGTGTCACTGTCTTTCCAAAAACCTTAGCTATTGAATGTGAAAAAAATTACAAAGCTAGGTTGTATATACATTTTGAAAATACTTGAGAAAATTAAAGTAATAAAGAGGGCACATGCAAAGGATAAAAACAGCATTTCACTACAAACATATATGCTATTACCAATTATTTTCAAGAGCTAATATCTGGAGCAAAATTAAGTGATGTGGAGTCTTTAGAGCATGTCTTTTGGGCTTTGCTAACTGAGAGTTTAGGTAATTTTGTATATTTTGAAATTTATTCAACCAACACTTTCTTTAATAATTAATTACTTATACATTTACAGACACCAACATAAAAGTTACAATTGCAGACACCATATTTAGCATGCTATTCACCTCATCAGAATGTATTCTACAGGGCTTTATAATGTTATATCACTTTTTTTTAGTGCCATATAGACAAAATTAGTTACATTTGCAAATAATTAAGTCGTAAATTACAACTACCTTAGAATAACAGTCTGTCCCAACTGAATTCTACACCTGCCAGTATAGTCAGCTTCAGGCAGAACACAATTACATAAATAAAGACTTCTGGTCTTCAGCTCCAGAGAGTGATTTTTTCCTGTTAGACCTGTGTTATATCTTTCAGACCTATGCAGATCTCTAGAATGAGACTTAAAGAAATTAATAGTATTTTAAGTGTATACTTCAAAGCAAACTAAATAATAGTGCTGATGGTCTGGACTGCATTTACTTCAATATCTAGTTGTTCATCAACTCTGTAATGAGCTGAGATACCTAACTAACCTAGAGACACCTAAATGTAATTCTTTTTCTCTCAGACTCATTTCACCCTTAGATTGATACATTTCCAACTCTCTGTTACTTTCACATTTTATGTACTCATTTCCTAGCAATCACTATCTTCCCCCTCCAGGGTAAAAAAGGATATAATTTACCAATCAGATGTAGACACCTACATGGCAGATATCTTTACTTGAGCTAATAACCACAGACTCCCTTTGATATCCCTAAGAAAAGCTATTGTAAGATTTAGTTAATATCATCCTCATATAGACACCTCAAGATAATTCAGTTACTTCTGTATAGGTGTCTAACGACATTAAATGTTCTCTGTGATATCCTCTGTGATATCCCACCTGAGCTTTATCTGCCAGTTAAGTAAGTAATTTGTCTTGGTTTCTTTCCCTGCAAACCCTGTGTGGATTTCAGAAGCCTCCTAAGGGATCTCAAATGGTAGCTGACATCAATTCTGAAATAGCAGAATTAACTTGCTGAAAGAAGTCATGTTTGACACAGAATTGTCTGCTGCTTTGCATGGACTGTGATGGGCACATAGGACAATTTTCCATTTGTCAATGTCTACAGGGTAGGCATTTGATTTTGAGATTTATATTGAAAGTTCATAATATTTTTTTCAAGTTCTGATGATCTCTAAAGTCAAAAACCTTTCTTCATAAGTAAAACTTATTACAGGCAATAAAGCTTTCTCTTGTGACTATTATTTCTGAGCATGAATGTTCTTTTGCTATGAAAACGACTCTTTAGAAAAAAAAGCTACTTCAAATACAAGCATGAACTAGAGTTCTGTCAAACTGAAAAGACTTGAAATGAAATAAATAAGTTTGCTATCTGCTTCAGCAAAAATTAAATTAAACTGAAATAACCAGAGCTTCATGACATGATGAAGCTTTACCACTTGGTTGTCCATAGTTATTTATAGGAAGATTTACCAGAGAAAACTAAGACTCTGATAATTGTTAGCAGCAAATTCTGATGAGTTTTAAGAGATATGGATAGTAACAATGACATAATGAAGATGTCTGCTGGAAATTTTCATGAGCATATAAGCAGTCAAATTCAGAGACTACTATTGAAACACGTAAGTTGGAATTTTGTCATTTTTTAGGTACGTTTGCAAAAATAGGTATATATGTATATATATAATGCTATTCAAAGTTTTGTAAATATCTTTGAATTCACATTGAAAATAATATTTCTAATGTATTATTTCCTGTTCTATAAACATTATCTTTCAAAAATATTAAATCAGTATTATAAATGTAGTTAATGCAGCCTAAAATTCTAACCCAACCTTCCAGCTGACAAGCTTCAGTAGATATGTTGACGGCCAAACTGGCCCTCATTATGTCCAGTTTTCTGATTTATTTGGTTTAGAATTTATTTATATTTATTTAGTTTAGTATTGAAGGATTTAGCAATACCTTTAAGACAGCAACTTAATTCTTTCATATGAAACCAGAGGAAAAATAAAATATTAAATACTTCATTTTGGAAAAAATAACAAACCAGGAACAAACCACAAGCTTATAGGAATTTCTTCTTGCAAGTTTTTTGCTGTTAATCTTCTCTACTTCAATCCAGAACTGTTTGTGCCCTTCTCAATTCTACTTATGGCTGATGGTATATTAATAAAGACACAATTGGCAGTTGTTGCCTTTTCCTTTCTTTTTTTGACATGTGATTTTCTTAAAGACTCAGAATAAGATGCAAGCATTTCAAAGGAACTGAAAACAACATAGTTCACAATATCTTCCTTTGCAGTGTTTAAATTGCTCCTTCTGATAAGGAAGAGAAGTAGCTTTAGCAGTTCTCATTTGTAGCATCCATAAGCAATTCCATCTGACTGTAGTATGAATGAATTGGTAGAATCTCCAACAGAAAATGCCACTATTAAACAAGTAGGCAAAATGTAAGGGTGAAATCAGAACAGGCACAAGCGAATTTGAGAGCAGGGAACTTGATTTTTCAATTCTCATTCAAGGTCAATACTGTGTTATTTATAAAGGACTTAACTGATTTATTGGGGCTTTTCTCTGGCTTCGGCTCTGAAGGCAGAAAAGTGGTGGAACCAGTCCCAGAATAAATTATTATATCATTGCTATTTCCACAAATAATTAACCTTCAGAGAACATTGATATAAGTTACACTGATGCCAAAAATATATCCTCTAATCCTTGGAGAATCAGTGATACGAATAAGCTTGTAGTGGATTTTCAAACACTGGTGCATGAGAGGTAGGTCTGCATTAAATGCAGAGAATAACATGCAACCTACTGCGGGTTCTTTTCAGTAGTTCAAGTATATGCAAAGTTTGTCAGACAATTTGGCAATTTGTCAAGTATATCACTTTTTGAATTAACTGAAAGAATCATAGAATCTTTCAGTTTGAAAAAGACCTTTAAGATCACTGAGTCCAGCTGTTAACCTGACACGACCCTGTCTACCACTAAACCATGTCCCTAAGTGCCACCTGTACCCATTTTTTAAATACCTCCAGGGATGGTGACACAATCACTTCCCCAGGCAGCCTGTTCCAAAAGACAACCCTTTCAGTGAAGAAATTATTCCTAACATCCCATTTAAACTTCCCCTGGAACAACTTGAGGCCATTGCCTCTTGCCTTGTCACTTGTTACCTGGGAGAAGGGACTGACCCTCTCCTGGCTTCAACCTCCTTTCAGGCAGCTGTAGAGAGGAATAAGGTCCCCCAAGCCTTCTTTTCTCCAGCCTAAATAATCCCAGCTCCCTCAGACACATATGAATATTACTCCAGACCCCTCATCATCTTTATTTCCCTTTTCTGAACACACTTCAGCACCTCAGTGTCTTCCCTGTAGTGAACACAGCACTTGAAGTGCAACCTCACCAGTGCTGAGTACAGGAGACAATCACTGCCCTGGTCCTCCTGGCCACACTATTGCTGACACAGGCCAGGCTGCACTGGCCTTCTTAGCCACCTGGGCTCACTGTTGGATCATGTTCAGTAGGATGCTGACCAACATACTCAGGTCCTTTTCTGCTGGGCTGTTTTCCAGTCATTCATCCCCCAGCCTGTGGCACTGCCTGAGGCTGCTGTGATACAAAGGAAGAACCTGGCACTTGGCATTGTTGAACCTCATACAATTGGCCTTGGCCCATCGATCCAGCCTGTCCATACCCTTCTGCAGAACCTTCCTAGCCTCCAGCAGATCAACTCCCCCACCCAAATTAGCATTGTCTGCAAATTATCAAACTGACATGTAATTTAAAATAATTTTTCACAGGTAATATTAACTGAAAAAACCCAAAACTTAAACAAACAAACCAAAACCCCCAAAATCCTAAACAAGAAAAACAACCCAATCCAAACCAGCAGATATCATCAGCAGTAATATCTACCATTCTCCAGAGAGCAAAAAACCTTCCACATACCAGTGACAATTAATTGGATTCCTTGTCGTTACAGTTTTGTCTTTTAAAGAAATACTACTGCAGCTACCAGTTCTAAGACTTACTGATAACATATTTTTCAAAAAAAGTAGAATTTTTTTCTCTGAAATATCAAATCTACACTGTTAATCACTAACCGTGCCATTTTGTAGTCTTCCATTTTTGGAAGACAAACAGCAGCAATACAGAGGCTTTTTAACTATACTTGTATAATTTAGCCACCAGCATTTCCATTTGAGGGAAAGATACTGGAGATTCCAGACACAAACATATTTTTAAGCAAATGTGAAAAGTGTTCTGAAAAGCCCTTTCACTCAGAGTTTGGAGAAAATAAATATAGACTTATATTGAGGGTATGTACATCACCAAGAATCCAAATGTTACTGTAAGCATACTAATGGTGCGCTTAACTATATGATATCTTTCCTATTTGGGGGGAAGTTATTGGCAGCTATAAAAGATGACTTCCAGTCATGCAAAACCATGTGTGCTGCTTCACTCTCTTTCCAATTCACACTTTTTGCTCTACAGTTACATACACAAGGCCTTGTATTATGCTATGCACAGTCCAACTCTCCTCTTTCTTTATGGTTATTTTGCTTGCCTCAGAAGCAAACCTACGATAATAAAAAAAAAAGTAAAAAAAGGTTAAAAAAAGTAAAAAAAATTTGTCTTCTCATTACATTATAATTTTAATACTGAATAAATAAATACTGAATAATGAATTCCAGTTAGGCTGAAATTGTAAGTCTTTCTCTACCAGTAAGGCCATTCAAAAATAATGAAACAATAATGCCTAAAATCCAGGTACATCCAGGTTTATTTTGTCAAGTGTTTTTTATACATTTTTCCCAATGTCATGAGTTTTACATGCTGTCTGGATTGAGACACTTCTAGAAAAGAGTAGGATAGCTCCAGAGCACAAATAAGATAATTAATATGGGCTTTGGAATTACACCTCCTTTCCCTCTCTCCCTATGATGTGAGAAGCCAGAAACACAACATTTTTAGAAAAGGAATATTACTGTTCAGAAGAAAATTCCTTGTGAAATACTGATGGAGAAATTGCCTGCCAGCCTGGGAACTGTGACCATGGGAACTGGAGCTGGGAACCAGAAGCACACTTGGAAAAAAATAAATAAGCTCTCATCTTTGAAGTGCAGCTGAGTGCCTAGAAACTGGACACATCCTAACTGCAAAACCAAGGAACTGTAAAGACAACTAATAGTCTTAAACAGATTAAAAAGAATTGGTTTGTATTAAGGGGTAAAACATCCTGAGAAAGTAAGAATCAGTACATACTGTTGGCTGTTCTAGCTCCAAGAACAGGGTAGCAATTTAAAAAAAAAAAAGCTTAGTCTGAAAGAACAGAAAGCATCATCACTTAACTACCTGAGGTGAAATATAAAAAATAACAGCATCTATTTGCTTCTTGAAGTCGTGGTGTTCTGATATTCTATGCTTTATTATGTCTGTTTGGGACAAAAAGGACCCAAATTTTATCCAAAATGGATCCTCTCTTTGTGAGACCTTCCTGTGCTGTGAATACTTTTATTTTCTTAAACAGGACAATTTGTCTGCACAAGCCTTCTATGAGGCCTTGGACCCTCACTGGGCACACCTGGGTGACTCCAAAACCTGTGACATGGATCATCTTTAAAGTGAAATTGATGTCTCTTTTTTTCTGGGCTCCCTCTGGGCTCAGTTCTGGGGTCAGTTTGATTTGTCCACCTTCTTTAGGGTGGTTGAGTCCCTCTTAGAGGATAAAGCCTCCATGTCTTTATGTATTACAGTATACAAAGAAGTGCATAATACACACTTGTAGGTTCAATAATCGTTCATGTTATCACATCTTCTAGGACAACAACTGCTTTTAGAGAAGCAGTTTTCCTTGTTGGCTTCTGAATACCCTGCTTGTTATGACTGAAGTAGTATAAAGGTGGAAATTCCATAAAGGTAGAAAATCCACCCGTTTTTCCACTCTTCTCCTTTCAAATCATTATGTGTGGGATCACTGTCCTTATGGCACCTCCAGAGGCCAAATCTAAAGAACAGAGGAAACATTTTTGCCACTGCATTCTTTGATATGGACTTTCAATGATATCCTGTGCCTAATATTCACTGCACGTGCTTTGTATTTTATTTAGTAGAGCTATACATTTTGAATTATGAAATAACATCCTGTGCTATAATGGAAGGCTGTATTTAACCATCGTTTATATTTATTTACATGTTTACATTGGTGCCCCCAAGCTAAAAACAGGTATATAAAACAAATGAGATAAATTTAAAAGCCAAGTATACAATTGTCATCCTGATTCAGGGTGCACATAGCTATCATTAGGCATATTAGCATTCATCACCAGCCTTTGAAAGATGCTGGATCACTGTCTTAGAAAAGCACATGACTCATCTCTCTGTCTACATGTATCTGTATATACAGAAACAGAATGCAAGCAGTTTACAAATTCTACATCTGTGAAAAGCGAGATGGATCAGATAGTAGCATATCTGCAAACAAACATCAAGGTTTATTCTCTGAACTCTTTTTCATCTCTCTTATGAAGTCGGAGAACTATATGTAAAATCTAGATCCCCTTCTTTCAATTTATTTTGTCTAAGTGAAGCAAAGTGAAGCCTTTAGTGTAACTAATTGATGTTTGTTTTTATCAATTCTGTAATGATTTTAAGGCTGAATTTTGGGGAAAAAAAAAGAAAAATCTATTTTTTTCTGAATAAAATCAAGAATTAGAACATTTAAAAATAATTAAAGATGTTACTTTTCTTAGCAAAGTAGCAGTTCAGTGACAAAAGCATCACCATCAGAACTAAGATTGTAGCATGAGCTTCTAGTGCTCAGGCCATCACTAACTCACAGAACAAAGAAAAGGACAAACTTATACTTGGAGTGATATTGTCCTATATTTTTCTGCTGCTTTTCTTTTTTTTCTTTTTTTTTAATATAACTTTGCAAACCACATCTCTAATACCCAAAGATTGCTCTTGCTGTTGATTTGTTTTGTTTGGCCTTTTCTGTGGCTAAGATGACCTTTTGTTAATCATAAACTTCCTGATTTCCTGTCACACTATCTCTGGAGTTCTGAAATAGAAACAAGAGCTCTATTTGCTGTGCAGCTGCTGAGAAAATAGTGTCAAGGCAACTGTGGTTTTGGTAAGATTTCTGAAGTGTTTCTGAAACCTAAAAGTAATGAGACTGTGTAATGCCTCCACCCTAGAAGGTGTCAGACATAAGCTCTGCACTAAATCTGACTCAATAATAGGTTTTGAACTTCGTGGGAAACTTTCTAAAATCTGGGTTTATTCCAAAAACAGGCTGAAATTAGCAAGCAAACAAAGAAACATAGCATTTCTCATGGACTAAGCTGAAGCCGTCCCACAAAAACGGCATTCCTAGGCCAGTATTGAGCAGATCAAAGGTAAATGGCACAGTGTTGTACAGTCCAGCTGGAAAAGAGCTATAGAGCATCCACTTCTGCTTCATAGCATGATCAGACTTACCTAGCTCATGCCTGTCAAGTGCATTTTCAGGCTGCCCTCAAAAGCCTTCAGTCTTGAAGACTCATTATATTCTTTGGGCAACCTGTGCCAACTTTCCTAAAGTCCAAAATCTCCATTGTGGCTCTTAAGCCTCCTATTTGTCCTGGACATGAAGATTGATTATATCTGTGTGGAGACATGAAAATCAGAGACATTGCTATTTTGACTGTATTTATTGTTTTATACATTTTTGTTACAATCCGCATTAATCTCTATTAATATAGATGTTGATATCCAATATTTATATATGGTTATGAGGTTTGTTTTGGGGGTTTTTGTTTGTTTGTTTGTTTGTTTGTTTTTTGCTAGGTTTGGTTGGTTTGTTTCTGGTTTCCTTCCTTCCTTCCTTCCTTCCTTCCTTCCTTCCTTCCTTCCTCTCTCCCTCCCTTTTGCAACCTTTTATAATCTCATTTCATGTAGTGTTTATGTAGATCTTAAAATGAAACTTCTTGGTGAACATGCATTGAAGATGGTTATCAATTAAACTATTTTTACAGGCTTATATTCATTTTTTTTCTCCCAAGCCATATAAAATAACAAAGTCAAATTCTTTAAAATTTGTGACAAGAAGATGCACATTTTACTGCTAAAATTACTTGATAGCACAATGGTTATCAAGCAATGTGAAGTCATTACAGGACACTTAAGCTTGATGAAAGCCAAGAAGTAAGAGCCGCTCATATATGTATATTAAGCCAAGGTTTCACTTTTAGTAAAAATAAAATAATGAATCTAAACTTCATTAGTCTAGATCTAGTTATTACCAGAAAAAAACAAACAAACAAGCAAACAAAAAAAGCAGATAAAATCACTGTGCACACACTTTTCAGATTCAGCCCCTATTCCAAGTACTGTGACCACCCTTCCAATGCTCCTCTGTGCTCTGAGGTTGGTCTGTATGGGTCTGTTGCAGGTGAGGAACTTGGCTGTGAGTTGTGGACTCCTGGAATTCTTTCCAGGATGGACTATGATGTTCAT
This sequence comes from Pardalotus punctatus, assembly GCA_013400915.1. Taxonomy (NCBI): domain Eukaryota; kingdom Metazoa; phylum Chordata; class Aves; order Passeriformes; family Pardalotidae; genus Pardalotus; species Pardalotus punctatus. Next base: position 16,222 of record VZTX01001323.1, on the reverse strand, counting down.
GTTGATGGGTCTCCCTGCCTCTGTTTAAGGGCCCAGCTGGGGTAACACTGACATGTTTAATAACCCCCTTTAACAACTTTTCTCTTTCTTCATTGATCTGAAGCTCCATGTAACATCCAAATTCATTATGCATTCACATGCTTTAGATATGGTTTTTTTTTTCCTTATTGCCCCTAAAACCAATATTGTCCAGTTCCATGACAGAATTTCTTTAACTGACCGTGGGTGAATTGTTCACAGTTGTGCTGTCTCCGGTGCCCTGTCTCTGCCCGGTCTCTTACTATGCCTATGCCTGAGCTCCTCTGCACCATGTCCTGTGTCCTGACTTCTCCAGGTCTCTCCTGTGCTACAATACCTGTATTTCTCTATGTTATAACATTGCATTAGAGCTGTACATATCTGTGCAGAATAACTACTTACTGCAACTATGGTTGTGCTGTTCTAAAAGTAGAGCAAATCAGCTGTAGTCACCTGATCAAATAGAGAAATTTCTGTCACTGCTAAACCAAGCAAAACAAATTTGCAGGCAGGTCAACAAAAGTTCAGACGGAGCAGGCTTGATAAGCCCCAGCCCTGGGGCCTTACAGACTTCCAGCATTAGCAATGGCATTGCTGTCTTGCAGTGCTACATCACTGCAAACTGTTCTGCTCACATGCTCCTTTTTTCTTAAGTAGAAAGTCATGAAACAGACGTATCATGGAGAAATTTAAGGTTGAGGTAGCCACAAGGACAGAACCCCAACAGCCAAATGCATTGGATTTTATTTTGGATATTAGGAAAAAATTCTTCACTAGAAGGGTTGTCAAGAATCGGAACAGGCTGCCTTAGGAAATGATTAAGTCAGCATCCCTGGTGTTCTTTCAAAGATCTGTAGCTATGACACTTAGGGACAGAGAGTTAGTGGTGGATTTGGCAGTGTCAGGTTAACAGTTGGACTCAATAATCTTAGAGGCGTTTTCCAGCCAAAATGATTTTATGATTTTCCTATTTATTTTTTTTTTTTTATGAAGGAATATGAGTATGGTGGGTAAATTATGGCTTCTGTTCCATGATCTCTATCCTACAGCAAATCCAATTTCTGCATGGAATACAAACTCACGGAAAACACTGTGGTCCAGCTGCGACAGTCAAGCACCACAGATTTGAGGAAAAAGTACACTCTCACCAACATATCAGCATGTCTGACTTGGCTGGTAACTTGGCCATCACCCACAGGAACTCAAACTCAGACTCAGCATTCTTCAAGGTTTTGGTAGTCTGTACATTTATTCCCACCAAGGGGCTGTTGTTTTCATTGTTTTTTTACTTTCCAGCTCAGGTGGTAGCCATATGCTGACAGCAGGTTATTTGTCACATCACCCCAGAAAAGCAAACCAGCTGGTTTTAACTGGTTTAATATTAAAGTTTTGTCTCCCTCCCCAAACATGTTATAAGACTGTAAGCACATTAAGAATTAATTTGTACTTCTTTTTTTTTTTTTTTTTTTTTTTTTTTAATTTCCTGTACATAGATGTATATCCAGGTTTTTGGTGATCTTGTCCATAATAATTGTTTTTCCAGTGGACAGTTTTGACCTGGACAACTTTAATTAATATCTCACTTATTGAAGCAGTGCCTTTTACCCCATAACAACATTTTTTAAAAAAATAATTTCCGTGCAGCCCAAAACACATGAATATATATGCATGATTGCAATACAGTTTTTTCACAAATTATTTGGGACACTTTAGTAGATTCAGAGTAACTATCAAGCATCCACTTTATATTTGAAAAAACAGTAGTTCCTCAGAGAACAATGTTTTATCCTTGCTGCTCAATGAAAACGTTTTTCCTCGTTTACGTAAATTAAAACAAAGGTTTTAGCTGCATAAGTTTAGCTGTCAAGCCCAGCATCTTCTAGAATTTTCATAATCATCCTTTTCTAAATATTAGCATTGCAACCTATAATTTGCAACCTATAACCATTCAGGCATCATAGTAACTGTGCCACATAGAAAAGGGATGTTGTAAAAGGTCTAGTATCACAGTAGAAAAGTAAATCTGACAAGTGGCTGATAAAATCAAATCACCTATAAGAGACAGAATTCGCTGAAAACACGGTATTTCGACAGTCCACCAGAATGGAAATGTTATTTAAAAAAAACACAGAATCTCAGAATCACAGAACTATTTAGGCTGGAAAAGACCTCCAAGACATGATCAAGTCCAACCAATGACCAAACACCACCTTGTTAACTAGACCATGACACTGAGTACCACATCCAGTTCTAGGGACAATGATACCCCCACCTCCTTGGGCAGCCCATTACAATGCTTAACAATGCTTTCCACGAAGAAATTCTCCTTGATGTCTAACCTGAACCTCCCCAGGCAGAGATAGTGTCCTCTTGTTCTGTAACTTCTTGCCTGGGAGAAGAGACTGACTCCCACCTGGCTAATGCCTCCTTCCAGGGGGCTGTAGAGAGTGATAAGGTCTCCCCTGAGTCTCCTTTTCTCCAGGCTAAACAATCCCAGCTCCCTCACCAGGATACTTGAACTTCTGAAGAAATAAAGACACAACTATTTTTCTGATAATATCTGTTCTTCAAACTAGAAGAATGATTTTAAAGCAACCAATGTGCCAATCTCTACAGTCTAAATTCTACTGATGAACAACTCTCTTCTCTGTTGTAATTGTTGTTTTTTTTTTAACTTGACCCTCTACAAGATTTGGAAATGTGTGTATGTAATTACTCAAAGATACTTAAAGGTGTGTGATATCTCTGTGGCTCTTAACTTCCATACATTCCAGGGCAGGAAGCAGATAATAATTTTGCCTATCTTTTATAGATATATTCTTTTTAAAAGACAGATTTTTTTTTTCAACTTAACAAAGTTATTACAGAATCCAAGCTACCATGAAGTGAGAAAATAACTTGTTTCCTAAGTCTTGCAAAAATGGTAAAAAAAAAAAAGTAAAAAAAAAAAGAAAAGAAAAGCTTAAATTTATTTTAAAAATAGCATGTCAATGAGAATTCCCAAGATAAAAAATTCAGGGCGTTGGTGGGGTAGAGGGGCTGGTTTTAACTCTAAAGTATTGACAGAAAAAAATGGAGAAGAGACACATTTTTCACACATCTTTGCCAAAGGGGAAAAAGTAAAAGATGCCTGAATTTGGAATACTCTATAAAACGGAAAGGTATTGTAGGAAAAGCCAGTCCAGCTGCCAACACTGAAAACTTACACAAAGGGGAGATATGAATTAAAGAATAAAGAGAATTCAAGAAAAAGATAATCTCAGTGGATTGATTCAGAGAGTATTTGGAGAGTTGTTTCATCAACAAAATGCAGAGGAAATCATAATTGACAGGCATTGTACCTTCTTCCCTCTAGTTCTGGCAGTAGGCCAAGGTATGTAATAGTGAAGTTCTGTTATGACTGCCAAATGCAGGTCATTAGAAAGAATGGAACTGAGTATAAGACACTTTCAAGGTCATATAAAGCAGTATGGAGAGAATTTTCTGTCTTGGTTTTTAAAATGGGCAAGACACCAAATGTAATAAAAGCAGGCTTCAAAGAGGCAGACTGATGAAGACCATGAATTTTACTTGGAGATCTTGCTCATACACTGTGACATAGTCTGGCATATTAGCAGGAAAAAGGAGAAAATGCCTGAAGTGTCTGATTCCAGTTTTTAAAAATTAAAGCATAGTAAGAAAAGCAGAAAAAATCATCCAGAAGTGAGACAGGCATGGGTTGATTGAGAGCCAGTTAGAGGTGGAAGCAACTAAAACCCCCACTCATGTCTGCTGTACATCTGTAAGACTGAATGGTTGTCATAAACAGACTTCCTTTCTCCCAGTTTTCTTCACGCAGTAAGTTAGAAGTGTTTCCTCATGGTTAAGTAATTGTTTGTGTCTAGAAACACAAACAATTCTAATTTTAAAAGTACACATATTTTAGCTCATCATTTTATCATCTATATAAGATGTCCAGTGGAATTTTCAAGGAGAGGTAAAGAGGAACACTAGGGGAAAGTGTAACTCCTCTGCTTAGAAAAAATGCAAAAAAACCAAAACAAAAAAAAAAAAAAACCCCCAAAAAAAAACAAAAAACCCCCAAAAAAAAACAAAAAACCCCCAAAAAAAAACAAAAAACCCCCAAAAAAAAACAAAAAACCCCCAAAAAAAAACAAAAAACCCCCAAAAAAAAACAAAATACCCCCAAAAACAAACAAAAAACCCCAACCAGATAGAAAACAAGGCATTTTATTAGGCATCAATTTTTTTTCCCCACTATATATATAATACAAACCTTGTAAATGCTGTAGAAAAGCCATTTTAATGCAATGCAACACAAACCCAAAAATCCCACAGATCAAGAAGAGTGTAATGTATATTTATAATTTCTGTAGATTTCTCTGAATTAAAGAAAGGGGGAAAAAGAAAATTTGGATAAACTAATGAAAATAATGGTTTACTGTATGGAAAGATTAGGCGAGCTGAACTTTATTTGCTAAACATATGACCAAATTAAATACTCAGCAATATCAAAAAGGAGGGATACATGCAGTAGATCCATTTAAGCAGCAAGAGTTTTGAATCACATAAGCTATATCTCAAACAAATATTTTGATTTTACATAATGGGAGTAATCACAAAAGAGAGGAAAATAATGCATTTTCATAAACAGAATATCTTTGGTGAATGGAGGTGCTCTTCAAGTTTTCTTCTAGATTAGTTTGGTAGTGAAATACCAAGAAGCAGTGCATGATCCAGTCACAGTTATGCTAATATTCTAATAAGCAACAATTTGTACTACAATGGGCTTTACTGTAAATATGTAAGCTGGTGGATAATTTATGCTCTGTCATTATTAGGATCATAATTTTATATAACAATATTCAGCTTTACAAATACGTGCTTATGCTGTATTTTCTTAGCTCATAAATCAAACCCCATATTACAGCTTCTATAAATCTACGCTGTTGGGAGGAATGATAAAACGTGACACCTACAATAGATGCCTCAGAAATTTTGTAAGTGAGGTAGAGCCACAGATCTTCCTAGAGCTCCTGGCTCAGCGTATACAGATTTTTTAAACATATATGAAGACATATGCTATGAAATTACTGATCTAATATCCCTATTTTTATAATATTTGGTTTAATATTGAAACTTCTGAGTTTACCATTCTTCTTGCTTTCCTGGAAATATGAAAATGGAAAACTACATGTGTGGTTATTGTAAAGACTTCTTTTTCCACAACTTGTCTGAGGTTTTAATGAAGAAGCACTAGAGCTTCTTAAAAGGGAGTGTGAAAGGAAATGAACTGAACATTAAAAAAAACCCCAACAGCTATGAGGTTTAAGGTTTTGTTGTTTTTTGGGTTTTTTAAAAAAAATGGCTGGTTTATGTATGAATAACTGAAAATCTTTTTTTTTTTTTTTAAAGTGAAACATTTTAAATTGAATTTTCACAATGAAATTATATTTTCTTCCCACAGAAACTGTCTTGATTAATACTCATTACTTATGCACTGGGGCAAATGATGAATTGTCTGATAAAAAGAACCCAAGCAATACAATAAGTCAAAGGTCAATATAAAGATGTGAGTAAGAAATTATGATAATAAGAAACCTTTAAGAGGTGAGCAGAATGATTGGACAAAATCATTTAAGACACAGGAAACTTACACTTGTGTTTCTTCATAGGTTTTTGGAAGAGGACACTGGGAAATGTGAATGTTGTGACAATTTTGTTATTTTGATATTAAATGCTATTTCACATTGAAATTATTTTTTAGCAGACAGTATACTTAATAATATGATTGAATGTGAATTTTTAAAATCCATAAGATCCCTCCACATGTAAAACATCTTAAAATAACGGGAATAGCTTTGGTTGCTCTCTCCCTCCACATTAATTACAGAGAACAAAGAATTTCTTCCAGAAAATACCCTATGTCAAGCTTGAAAATTCTATGTGAGCTATTGTGCAATTTTCAGTTATCCAAACCTGGATGTCTAATCAAGGACTCCACACAGAGAAAATTCCTTAACTTATTGTATCCCTAGATAGGTTCATCCAGTGATTAATCATCTCCAAGTTATGCATCATATATATTGTCTTTTGTTTTGCCTTTTTCAACCAATAATTTCAAATTTGAACTGACACCTATTTGCAGATTCTTTTGAACATTTTTGATATGCTCATTTTTTCCACTGTAAGTCATGTTTTAAGAAGTTTCATGAGTTTCTCATGTAAAAAAATCTTAGTACTCAGATCATTATTGTAGTACTTTTTATTGCCCATTTTTGACTTGAATTTAGTATTCTAATAGTAGCTTCTCTATTACTGCACACAGAGTTTCTGCTACTTTCCAGATCTCTTTCACAGTGTTTGGAAATCATTCTGCTTCCATTAACTGTGATTACGGCATGGATTGCATCATTATCTGAAAATTAAAGGAGCTTCTAGATATCAACTCCCATTTTGTGGGAATTGGGAATATCAGCACCATCAGTTCAAATGAACTGCTAGCAGGTCACTACATGATTCTGAAATTCATAAAGAACTCTTCTGTGCAATCCATTGTAGCGGTGGTTCAAGCCCAGAGAGTTTCTTCCCCCCTGAGGAATTGGTGGAGACCTAGAGAATAAAACCCCCCTGGGATGGAGTCGGGGGTGGCTTGCCCCAGAGAGGGGTCGAGCTCCCCCTGTCCCTCAGGTCATAATGGTATTTTCGTATCTCCCTCTTTCCTCCCTTCCTCCTTCCCCATTGGCCCCTGTCCCTTGTCCCTCCCTGGTTCCTCCCCTGTGCCATTCCAGGATTGGTTGTTACCCTCAGAATAAAAGTCTGATGCCCGGATGAGGCCGGGTCTTTCGCCCTTGACCCCAAGCACCTGACCACCGTGTGACTGCGTGTCTGATTGGGGGGTCCGGGCGAGGAAGTCTGTACCCGGCGGACGCCGGGGGTCTCTCGTCCTTGGCCCCAAGCACCTGACCACCGTGTGACTGCGTGTCTGATTGGGGGGTCCGGGCGAGGGAACACTCTCTTTGCAGCACTCCGGCTTTTGGGGATAGCGTGGCTGCCGTCAGGGAATCGCAGCTCGCGGCTGGGGGAGACGGTCCCCGACTGCAGTGAACCTGGTGCTCAGGAACACTGGCAGAATCCGCTGACGAGCGGCAGATCGGCTCTGGTGGTCAGCTGGTCCAGCCCGCGAGATCAGCGACAATCCATGGCTAAGATTAAACTTTATGACTGTAACTCAGGCAAAAGTAAGATATTCATTGTACACCCAGCTTCTTCTTACATAGGTAATATATAGGGAACTAGAGAAAACCATCTATTGTTAAATCAAAATTCTGATATTGTCAAAAATGGAGTACATCTTTTACCTGGAAATCAGAATACCTGGTTAGTCCAGTTAAAAAACTCCCACAAAAAATAAAGAGTACACATTAGAACTGTTAGAATAATGCTAATATTCATATCCTGAATTTATAGAGAATAGCTCATTATAACTAACATTAAATTTGTCATACAAGAAAAGTGCCTAACACCAGTCTTGCTTTTCTAGTACGACATGTGTCTGCCTCTTGTACCTGAGGTCTATGGACTAACAATGCCAGTTTCCTGTGGCCCAGGAGTGTGGGTCACTGACAGGGACAGCATGCTATGGCTTGTGCTTTGGCAAAAGCAGTGTCTGTGGAATGTACCTCTGGGTCCTTCTGCCCAGGACTATGCTCAGAGCTTTGGGGGTATGTCGCTGGAAGTACAGAATGCTGTGTGTTGGTCCCAGGATACTGAAAATCAGATAGGACCTTGGGAGGCCTCTACTACAAACCGGCTCAAAGCAGATTTATCAGGTCAGGTGGCTCAGGGCTGTGTCCAGTACAGTTCTGAAGGTCTCAAAGGACAGATATCCCAGAAACTTTCTGAGTAAGATTTGACAACCCTTAGAGTAACATATGCTTCATCATATTTAATTGGTATTTTACAATGTTCCAACCTGTGTCTATTGCTTTTTATTTAACTTCTGTTAAGAATCTGTCTCTGTCTTCTCTGTACCTTTTTATTTGCATACTTCCTGAGAATGTACTTCGCCTCACTGCCTAGGGGGTTAATGAGGATAATAGACAATACCATTCCTAGCACTTAGGCCTGAACAGCTTGTCATTTTCTGGGCTTTAAACCTCTGATCACAACCCTTTGAGCCCAGCAGTACTACTAGTTTTCCGTGTTATGCACTTATCCAGCTCATATCCCACCAATTTTATGATAAGGAGCCCATTGGAGACTCTGTCAAAGGACCTGCTAAAATGAGGGTATATAGCATGACTAGAAAGGAGCATATAGAAGTTACATATTTATATGTTTTTTCATGCTAGAAGTTAATATACTTGCAATGATTAAGCTACATTCATCTTTGAATCTCTGTTCACTATTGTATTCAAATAAGTATGGTAAACAAGTGATTTAAAGAAAATAGTTTTACATAGTATTGAACTGAGAATTCTGACAAAAAAAGTATGCTGCTATAATTTTGAATATTGTACTTATATACTGTACTTATACATCATAAATAATAACCATGGCAAGACATGACACATGGGTTTGAAAGCTAATTTGTGTCTTATTCAGTCAGGTAGCAAATAAAAGCAAAAGACTACACTTGAGGCTGTCACTGACAATACCTCAGAGCAGAGATCCTAACCTCTTCTCCTCCTACTAGGCAGTAAGCATCAGGACTGATTAGTTCACCCATTTCATTGTTCCAACAGTACAGAAGACAGATGATTCATATGAATCATTGGTTCTACAGCAAATTAATCTACAGCAGAAGAATAGCAAGGTACTATTAAATGATTCCTGTACTACTTTCTTCTTCTTCTACATGTATCCCATTTAATGAATAGACATTTTGTAAAATCTAGAACAACAGCAAAAATATTGTTTATTGTCAGTGATAATTTATACTTGGCTAAGTCTAAGACTGTGTAAAATCATGATGTAGGGATACTATGGCAGTAGTACTAAAGATCACTTCAGTGGAATGGTTAGAGCTAAAAATAGAACAACAACTTTATCTACATATGAGAGATTTTAGTTTGGATTACCTCTTCTCTGGTCACATAGAGTAAGAGTGCATTAGGCAGACACCTGGAGCTGATTTTCCATTTTAATATTTTCCTAAAAATTTCAGATAGCTCTCTAAGACTGATTGTGCGAACATGAGTATGGTAAGTGCAGATAATCATTGTCTTCATAGGCAAATTTTGCACCTAAAGTACAGTGTAAATAAAGTTGCACATGGTCAAGACTGACAGAGATGGTCCTGTTTAGTCTAGAGAAGGCAAGATTGAGAGGTGGTCTTGAAACATAGTGTTTTCTTTTAAATACTTAAATGTAGAGATTTCAAATAGAAGTTAGTTTTGTTGAAATCAATTAGAATAGAAAAGACACAGAACTTATCTAGAAAGAAATTAATGATTAAGTATAAAATAGCTTTTGACTATTTGATATTTACTCAGATGCGCCTAGAGTAGACAAGTAATAATTTTAAGAAAAAGAAGTTCAAAAGAGAGCCTAGACAGTTACAAATCTTACCCAGATGCAACTTATATAAAAACAATAGAATGGAGTACTGAGAGTTTTCCAGGGTCAAATGTATTGTCGAAAAACAGCGAGGTAAGAAGGTCAAAGTGAGGAAGACAAGTTTTCCTTTCTCAAAAGCCACCCCCAGACCTATTCAAAGCCCACCAACTCAATTCCATTGCAAGAATTGCACATGCTTAATGACTTTTTGCTAATTTCCATACAAAGCGGGGAATGGGAGGCACTTATGGTATGAATATGTATTTGTATTTTAAATATGCATTATTGTTATCGATAAATAAGTTTTGTGTTGCATTATTACTTTGGAGCTGTACATTTGGGAACTATCCCTGCAGCTCTCCGGCACTGAAATAAACATACGCTTTCTAACCTTAACAAGTTAGAGAGTCTTTGTTCGTCTCAGGTGGATATCGATATTAGATCTATATCCGCATTTTAATAATTCAGTCTCATGAATACATATAGATATCTCAAACATGTGTGTCAAGAGGTTGGTACCACACTCTTCAGTGGTACTCAGTGGCAGGACAAGAAGCAATGGCAGCAAACTTAAACACAAGAAGTTCCACCTCAACATGATGAAGAATTTCTTTACATTGGGGGTGGCAGAGCACTGGAAAAGGCTGCCTGGGAAGGTAATGGAAATATCCCTCTCTGGAAACATTCAAAAGGCACCTGGACATATTCTTGTGTAACCTGGTGACACTGCCTTGGCAGTGAAGTTGGACCAGATGACCTCCGGAGGTCCCTACCAAGCCTAGCAATTCTGTAATTCTGTGAAGATACGCCTTGTTGCTGCCCGTTTGACTGCCCTGATGGTCAGTGTGTGGTGGGAACACACGTGCCTCGGTGGAGACCGCTTTTTGTGTCCCTTGTAATCTGGTGGTTGGCTCCTGCTCACAAGCTGGGAGCCCTTAGCAGACACATCAGCTGGGTCTGACAGCAGGTGATAACTTTGTAGTGACACTGTGGAGGCAAAGGAGACAGGAAGGGTTCAGTTGCCACAGATAGCAAGCCTTTGTTCCCCAACGGGAGAACAACAACAGGACCAGTGGGGGGCAAAAGAACAAAGAAGTGACCATTGCAGAGGGTTTTAAGGGGAACAGAAAGGGGAAGTCCAAGGGGAGAAACAACAGATTAACCAACGGGGAAGGATTACGCAACCACAAGTGTCCAATAAAATGGAACAGGGGGAGGAGAACATTCAAACGAACCAAGGGGGACACAAGGAGAACAGGACTTTCCAGAGCATTATGCATATTAAAACAACCTCATACATAAGGAAATTAATAGGAGGAGAAAGGTGTGTAAGCTAGAAGGAGAAAGGGGTGTAACCAAAGCTCTGAAGGGCAACTTAAGAGGCAGGAAATGTGCAGAATTCCCCAGCCTCGCCTTCTCCCTCCCCCTCAGGCTCACTGTCCTGAGGGGGAAAATCCGCCCAACTGATCCCATTGATCTTCATAGAGAAAGCAGATTGGGTCACTGGCACAACACCTTTTGAACTTTTTTCACTTTCATACATAACATATATTACAAAATAGAATGATTTTTCTGTCATAAACGTCTAAAAATTGAGAGGAGGAGCAAGAAAATATCAATAGTAAATGATAAATCACCACTGAATGGTATGCAAGCAATAGAGAGAATCTGTACAATAAAGCATAGGACTTGAGTACTTCAGCTCTTCATGTTATTCTAATTCCTTTTCAGCAAGATATTGTATATTGGTAAAGGCACAAGTGTGTTTTTAAAAGCATCCCACCTCCTGTGGGGAAAAAGTGCTTTTTGACATTTTAAATCCTACTCACACTATTAACTTCTACAATACTTGAAAGCAATAAATGAGCTTTTCCAGTAGCATAAGCAGAGAAAACATACTATCTATGACAGAATAGATTACTTTTTACTTGCACAGTAATTTTATTCTGAAATCCTACTTAATTCAATTTTTTTTTCCTTCTTTTCAGTGAAGTTTCTAGACCAATCTTAACAATTAGGTAAAGGATAAAGAAAACTGAGTTACTAATCTTGCTTCTGAAATTTTTGTAATGAGAAAAAAAATAACCTGAATTTTAATCTCCATGTGTTTAAAATAACTACTGGTATATTTTCAATAAACAGGAAAGAAAGGTGGTGTATGGATGTATGGTTTGCTTTTCTGTTATTCGTGGGATTTGTGGAAGCAGGTAGAGAGGTCAGGCAGACAGGCTCCAAGATGGCGAAGAGGAGGACTTTATTTACAAGAAGTTCTTTTTATACACACTAATAAACAATTGTCTATTGGCCAAAGACAATCCACCCCCAAAGACCTACTGGTTATGGCTCGTACACCTCTAACACTAAACACAGAGATTAAGAAAGTACAGTTTATCTATATTCTCCATGAGAGAGAAAGAAAAATCCTAAAACACTGCAACTACATGGATGCAAAAACTGGCCATCAGAATAGCATTTTCCATTGACATTGCAAAGAGAAAAATTCTGTCTTAAAAGCAAAGTGTGAAATCTTAAACTCCTTACGGAAAAAACAGAGCTATCAAACACATTCACTTATTATGCTCATTTGTTGGTGCACATATTATTGATGCTGATTTTATCTAGTTAAAAAGATTAGGAGTAATAAAAGAAAGCTCTCTGTGATGATAAAAGAGAATTGAGGAAGATTAATTAGAAAAAAGGAAAAATAAGAGAAACACATGCGTAGAATAAACAAGGAACTAAAAATGGAAGGAAAAGCATCCAAAAAAACACCCAAAAAACAGAAAAACAAAAAAACACCGGCCATGAATTTTGTATACCTGGCTCGCATGGAGCTTTGCATTATCTTCTTCACAATAACTTTTTGATGTGCAGTTCATTCTTCATTTACTGTGGTTTCTAATTACAAGAATGGATAACATATAAAGTGGAGTTTCAGCAACTTATTTATTAGAGAAAAAGAACTTTAAGTATCTGATTCAATACCACATGCAAGAAATAAAAATACAAATATATCCAGGAAAATAGTTTATATGAATGTAGGAGGAATTTCTGTGACAATAAAGGTTATCTAGTTTGCACTGGAGAGTTTGCAGGTTTCATGCCAAATGTCAATAAAAAAGGCACCAAAAATATTATTTTTTAAATAATAAGACAAAAATAGGAAGCAAAATATGGATAATGAATAACCATTATGTCTCTTCAGTTGTTGGGAAACTCACTTTCATGCAGCTTTCAACATATGGTGGACAGACAAAGCATGCTACACAGAAATGTCATCCGTGGAGGGGTTCAGACTCCTTTTTAAAACATGGTGCCATTTTATTTAGTGTAACAAACAAAACTCAATTTTTTGCCTTGACACATAGGAGTGTTGTCTCTATTTGTCCACCAGAGGCGTGGCTTACCTGAAAAAAGTGTGGAGTTGGCAATGTTGGTACCCTGAGCTGATTGCCTTGCACTGCCTATTTGAGTGCCGATGTCACAGGATCTGTAGGCTCTGCAGATCTCTGAACCCTAACCCAAACCCAGTTCCTCAAATGCAGTATATTCCATAATGCTCTTAATACAATATTGTGTGTAGAATCAATCAATATACTGCAGAAAGATGCAAACCCCTTAAATATAGTCTTTTTCCCTCAAATATATCCCCTTTTTCTTTATTACAAATATTTATCAACAGTAATAATCTATAACACCTGTGGAAATAAATGTATGGCTGTGTTTTTTTTCCTTAAGTTTGAAATTTTATCAAAACTGTAAGCTAACAGAATATATATGTATATATATATTTGTATATATATATATATATGTATTCATTTTTAACCAATTCCTTNAAATTGTCAGAATTCAGTTTTCAGCCAGGTACTTGAGAGAGACAATTTTCATAATTACCTTTTCTGTGTGTTTTTGTACAGAAATGCAATTTTGTTCTCAATGAAACTCATATCTCTCCTTATTTNCCAAACCCAGTTCCTCAAATGCAGTATATTCCATAATGCTCTTAATACAATATTGTGTGTAGAATCAATCAATATACTGCAGAAAGATGCAAACCCCTTAAATATAGTCTTTTTCCCTCAAATATATCCCCTTTTTCTTTATTACAAATATTTATCAACAGTAATAATCTATAACACCTGTGGAAATAAATGTATGGCTGTGTTTTTTTTCCTTAAGTTTGAAATTTTATCAAAACTGTAAGCTAACAGAATATATATGTATATATATATTTGTATATATATATATATATATGTATTCATTTTTAACCAATTCCTTCACAGGCCTTTTCTGAAGTATGGAATTTCCTAAGTATATCATTATTGTCTCATTTATTTATACAAAGTTCTGTTTAAGAAAAAGAATTTCTCATTATTTGAGCT
>VZTX01001322.1:9926-39544 GCA_013400915.1 Pardalotus punctatus | reverse complement strand
TCTTGAAGCCTCTCAACAGAAGTTGCTGTAAGTTTAAGACCTGCATTTCCAAAGAGTTAACATTGGATATACAGGCTTTCCTTCTCTCTCCAGGATTAAACAATCTGGAACTCAACAAAAACCAATCATGCTAAAAGTTTTAAATTTAAAATAATACTTACTTTATTGTTCATAAATGCTTTGAGGCACTGGATGAGTTTATGTTGATTTTTCTTATCAATACTTTCTTGCCTTGAAAGGAAGGAGGAAAATAGCATCAGGAAAATCTTCACAACCTCCCCACCCCTCCCTTCCAATGATCCAGGTCCTTACTGTTTCTTGTCCAGAAGCTTTTCCAATGCATCCAACAGAAGTCCAAGACCTTCATGTCCAAAATTATTAACCCAGCTGGAAAAAAAAAAAATTAATTATTTTTTAATCAAATGCAAAATTTGCAAAGTTATTTCTCTGTTACTGCTTGTGCCTCCCTTCATAGACTCCACTTTGGGTCTCACTTCCCAAAAGACCTGATCAGCCACGAAGGCAAAAAGTTCCAACAGGTACAAATTACCAAAAGCCACTGTGAAAGGTGAGGAGATGCTGCAGACATTTCACTCACCCTTTTCCAGGCTGCTGAGGGCACTGCTCTCCTGTCAACAAGTAATTTCTCTGCTTTCAAAAAAGCCCAAGCCCCACAGCTGTCTCTGGCTTGGCAAAAACAGCACGATGAAAAGCACGGCAGGACTTGCTCTGCTCACCTCACCGGATTGCTGGTTAGAGACACTCTCAAGGACTCCAGGCAGTTCAGAAGCTTCTCATCTGAAATTCCAGATCGCAGCTCATGGATATATTCTTGTGAGGACAGAGTGCATTCGTGCTTGCTGTTTTTCAGTCCACCCTAGCACAGAAGGCAGAATGCTGCTTAGTGTTCTAGAGATCACACGAGTATTTAGATAAAACAGAAGACTAATATTTCCATATGAATTTTCAAATCATAGTACAAGTATTCAAGACACCTGACTTGGATTTGTCATCAGTGTTTAATACTTGTGGTTTTGCATCACAAGGATAACTGGTTTTTTCTGGGATCTTTTTTTCACTTCTTTGAGTAAAAGTGCATTGAAGAGAAAAATTTAATTCCATCATTCAGTTATATTAACATGTTAAATGAGAGTGCATTAAACATCTACTTCATAACACTGTATTAGAAACAATCATAAACAGACACATAAAATAACCCCAGTTCATCCAATTTAACGACTCAATTTCTCACTGTAACATAATCCCATGTTTGGCCCCAATAGAGATCTCTAGAGGACCTTGTTTGCTGCAAAAAAAATCATGGAGGAGATTTGACAAAGAGCTCTCTCCAGCTGAAGTGCCACTACAGAAGAATAACTACTTACAAGGTATTTCAGTATTAAAATACCTGCATATCAGTTTATAGAGCTACAGTATTCAAAGCTGTGAACAAGACAAAACATTTTTCCAAAAGGTGCAACTAATCTTCTGTAGAGCTCTGACAAGTTGCAGCAGGCTTATCTCAGAAGAGTGGTTATGATTCATTTGCAGTTCCTAAAGCTCCACAGCTCTGAAGGGTCTGCTGAAGAGAACCTGATAAAGATGTCATGGCTGTAAAGGCAATAGCAAGTGCCTGACCTAGAAGAGGATTTATATGCATTTGGCTTTAATTGTATCAGAAGCTTCCACTACAAACGTTCAAATTGTCTCTCACAAAGTGCCACTTCTTATGAAGTTTCTGATCTGCTCTCTTCAAATTCTTACCATTCACTTTCCAAAAATACCCTAAGTATGGCTGATGACAAAACGATTTGTCTAAATTTAAGTTAATGGCTTTGACCTAAAGAGACTTAATGCACAAAACAGAATTAAGTTCACAATATGCCTTCAGGTTCAGAACAAAAATACGACAGACTGTGACTGCATTGAGATAGCAGGGTCCTCTGCACTCTGCCAGCTCTGAAGATGTTTCTTGCTGACATGCAGAGCACCTTCAGCTGGGCATCACATGCCAGTTACACATCAAAAGACCAAGACGAGTAAGTAGGATAGAAAGGAAATAGTATCGGTCACCATCAACCTCCTAAACAAGGAGATGCTCTTCCACCAAAATAAAAAGAAATAAATGGGTGGGGATTATCTTTGTAAGAGTAGGAACTGACTGTAAATCAGGTGAATATACCAAAAATCATCACAGTTCAGAAAAGCCATCTCTCTGAAGGACCATAATGTAAAGAACTAGGGAACAGGAACAGCTTTATGGCACTCATTGAATGGATGGACATCAGAAGAGATGTGATGTGCAACTAATGCACATCATCTACACAACATGACCTAACTGGGCTCAAATTGGGTCATTTCAGTCATTCCCCAAACTGCAAAAGAAGTGAACAGAAATACTGCTGAGAGGCACAAAATGGACAGAGATGAGACGATGGCAACTTCAATCGAATGGCATTGCCTGTTAAGCTAGACCCTGAAAAGCACTCTAGAATGCAAGACATTAGTTTTTCCAAGAGATGAGTTTGTCCTTCTGCAGTCTGCTGCAAACTCCAAAAGGGACTCCAGTTCAGCTGGGGCAGCCTGAAGTGTCTGCTACTCTGTCTCACTGTAAGCCAGGGCAGGATCGTGCTGCTTTGCTCTCGTGCACACAGGATATCAGTGAAACACCTCTGCTCTGTCCAGCCCCTCGTGCTCAGAGCTCCCCCAAAAACAGCCCCAGCAGGTCAGAAGTCCCAAGAACCAGCAGCACGCTCTGCTAAGGCTCCTTGCCATGCCATCAGGACAGGCACGTTTCTTCATGGCTTCTAGACAGGCTCTCAAGTGGCCATGGGCAGGGAAACCTCTTCTCTGCAACAGTACTGCCAGGATCATCCCAAAATTCCTCTCCTCCCTAACCACAGCCCATCTGTAAATCTCCAAGGGAATAGCTCCACGTGCTGGCAGATGCAAACAATTCCTAAAGGATGAATCCTGGAAGGAACACACTGAGGTGTGAGTGCTCCTTAAGCAGTGATATGCAGAAGCCATGCTCCAGGCATAGCATTTCTTATTTTAGTATTTAGCAAGTTATTTGCACAAAAACATGCTTATAATGCAGAGCTATTCTTGCTCTCTATCAGACCCTGAACAAAATAGAAAACAGAGTTTCTCCCCTACCCATTGTGGGAATATCAGCTTCCTTTATAAAATCTCTTCACAAAGCAGCTGTTCAGGCTAATTCACACCATAAGGAAATTACATGGCAGCAGGGATTATTTGAAACTGGTTTTAACACACACTGAGCTGGAAAATTCATTATTTGTCCCTTCAAAAATCAAATACCTTTAAATACACAGGCACAATGAAGGTATTTTCCTCAATCAGAGAAAGCACCAATACTGTGTACAAAACTAAAAAGTACTGGTGAACACAAACAGAAAAGTCTCTTTAAAGGCCACTCTGAATAAAACAAAAGGTTTTCATCCTACACACTATATTCTTATACATTTGACTACATCTGAGGCAATGATTAGACAGCTTAAAGTCATAATTGCTCTCTTATTTTTACTACAGAAGATAATTACTGAATATGACCGAAGTAAAAAGCCTTGCTGTACCTGAAAAGTCTGTTTTGGCTGTAATCAAAAATAAAGTCCATCCATAAAAAGAACATCTTTGCTTTCAACCACTATTTTAAATGCGTATGTAATTATTTTTTAAAAATCCTTTTTTCCAGGAAACAAAAGCTTGCTGAACTCCCTCCAACAAATTAAATCCCAAATATTTGTTTACAATATTAGAATTCAATCAAGACAACATAAAATGTAGATGAGTCCTTAATAAGAGAAAAGTTATGCTCTCAGTGATCTTCTCTTAAACATACTGACCTTCTGAATCCTCTAAATTAATCTTATTCTCACATTGATCTGCAGCAGTTGGCATTTCCAAGATAAGCTCTGAATAATAACAATTAGGACATAAAAACCTTCCACAACTACACAGAATGAAGTAAGCCAAATACTGTCAATTTAAAACTTCAAGTGCCTGCCTTCAATAAAAAGCAAGACAAGCTTAAATTCTATTTGTTGTTCACAATGAAGAGATGAGCTCAGCGAGTCTGAAGTATTTGGAAATAAGACTCCTGAAAACTTGCAGAGATCCCTCAAAAGTGTAGGCAATGATCTTATACTGCTAAGATAAACATGACTGAAGTGGCTGATAATTATTTGGATAAAACAAGGACTCAGTTGTGCCCACCAAACTTTTAAATCCCAGATAAAAGTCAAAAATATTCTATCTCTAAAAAGGGAAGTGTATTCGTAAGAAAAACAAAACTATCATGTTCGTACTCACCGGAACTTTACTTCCGACTATCTGCATGCAGTGGCCAGCCAAGAGAGGTTATTGTGTAAAAAAGATAATAATAATACATAAATACACAGCAAAGAACTTAGTAGGATGTAGTTGCACACACATTTTTCAGTGTTTAATCATTAGTAGTAGTGACATTCTTTTATTACTTTATCAAACTTTAGGGGTTAGAGCTTCTCAACAGGAAAACAGTAGCTCTACTGTAGGAGAAACAATTTCAAATTCTTATGTGCTGCTGCTGAATCATCATTATTTGACACATTTACCAATAAATAACTACATACCTGGCTTGACAGCTACATCTTGAAAGATTAAGTATGCCATTTGTTACAATTATCAGGTCAGATATTCTATATATGACACTGAGAACACTACAGAAGACAATAATGGCATATTGACTCCCTTGTATGTGTAACAACTGCTTTTATTGTGGAGCTTTTGATCTGTTTAGGTGATGTCACCACTGAATTTAATTAAGTTTTTGTAATCAAAAACATAGCCTACAGTTATAACTCCAACTCGCATTTCAGAAAACCTCACATGACATTTTTATTCAACCGCTCAGTATGGATGCTTTTAATTACATGGATAATTAAACAGTGATTTTCAGAATGCCATTTTCTCTGTGCCATGGAACAGCATCTCTCTATACTCAAGAATTTGACCCTGCACAGAGGGAAGGGGGCAGGAGGGCAGCACAGCACATCTGTGTTCTGGGAGCCCCAGGAGCACAGCCCTGGGCTCAAAAACCCCCCAGGCCCCTCCTGCCAGCTCACTGCTGCACTCTGACAGCTGCAGCCACTTCATGGAGAGCCACTCATCTGATCCAGATGTGCCTCTGACATCTCAATTTGACAGAATTTCACTGGGTCTGTCCAGCCTCCACCTGCTTCATTTTCTACTCCTACCTCTTCCATGATTCCTTTAGGAATTCTGTTAGAAACAAGTCCCTGCAATCTTTCACCATCAACACTTCTCTTCCTGATGAGGTTTCTCCTGGAAGGGACTGCCACCATCACACAATCTCTTCTCCTAATTTGCAATCTTCTTCTCTCACCAGTGTTCAACTATTCAACAGGGCATGAAATGTCACCAGGTTCAGCTGTGAAACTGAATTCCAATCCTTGACCAGTTCTCAAGTATAATTTCCATGGTCAACAACCTTTCTCTTCAAGTGAGAGAAGGAATGAGAAGCACAGAAAATCACTTCCCATGAAAGCATCCAGCTCATCAGCTGCTACACATCCTACACCCCCCAAGGAAAAGGAAAACTTTCTTCACCCAGTGAAACCCAAAGTTCCTTTCTCCCTCAGAACCCTGAAGACAAGTGTTTCAGAAAAGCATGGTCAACATGCTGCAGATGGCACACAGGCAGAGAAAATGAAGCACCAAATTTAAAATAATTTGGTTAAGACAACGTCAGCAAATGAGAGTGATATTTTCACATGAAAGGAGAGAGCTCAAAAGCCTAATTAAAACAAACATGAAATGAACTGCAAGGAAAGTCACATCGACTGTTAAGTGTGTTTTGTGAGCTCTAAGCAGAAGGTCCAAGTATTTTCAGTGTAAAAAAGGAAAACAGATCTGTGACAAAAGAAAAAGGTAGAAAACTTAAAGACAGATCATTTTGAATGCAACCAGCATTTTCATGGAAGACAATCCTGAAGAAAAGAAAGTTTGACAATTCACGATGCAGTAAAGATTGATTAGGGCTTGAATTCATCTGAGCAGAATAGTAGTTGCACTAAACAGAAGATGAAATTAAAAGTGAAAATAAGGTGTTGTGCTATTGTAAGATCCCAATCAACGTTTTAAAATTAAGTGCTGTATTTCAGATTTTTTTTAAACAATCAAGATGCTAGCTATTTAAAAGTTAAATTAGGATAACATGCTACAGAAAGGTAATGTATATTTCTGAATGATTCCATTCAAATGCTGTGATTCAATTACAAGAAGGATGTACTGAAGCACACAAACTTCAATACGAGCAGTTTTTCCTCTAGGAAAAACACTTTACATGTGTGTAAAACATCCACACTGGTGCCAACTTAAGTTCAAAGTGCACATTCATGTACGAGGACCTTTTAGGATGACTTGATTTTAAATTGTTAGTACTTTTGGACAAATACATTCCCAGTACTGTTAAGTTTCCCATGCTGCAGCACACGTGGGGCAGGAATGCAATGCATCACAATTTCAGCAGGAAGCCATGCAATGGTAGCCATGCTTTCCTTACTCAGCCACACAATCCTGGCACTGGGAGCAGCTACATTTCAACAGCAGTACATGAGACACATCACCATTGCTCAATTACTTTTTGGAAAAAAACTGCAAATACTTCCACTTCTACTTTTGCTTTCTACTGCCTCAATGAAGTATTTCTGCATACCAAGAAAAATTTGAGATTTTATATTGATCGTCAAGTGAAGACAAAAGCCTTACCAAGCATAATTAATAGTTCCCAAAGACAGTCTAGTTCATAGTTCACAACATTTACTGCATAAGCTTGAATAATTCTCCAATCATTTGTGTGTTTAGTTAGACCCTGCTTAAAGCACTGGATTGCTTCCAGCACACGCTAAAGGACTGTGGATTTTGTTTAAGATGAACTCATGCAGGAACACCACTCCTCTCACAAACTAAATCACCATTTTCATTACCATTTCATCACCATTATAACACAAGCTTTTCCTCACTGAAGTTTGTAATGTTTCATGCAAGGCATTTGCATAATAATTGCGTGTCATTGTCATCTTAATTTTTTGAAATATAACTCTGCAGAGCTAATTTTCAAGGTTAAAAAGAGACAGGCCAGCTGTACTGCTTGCAGTCCACACTCACAGATTCCTTAGGCAGACACCAACACATTTTATTTGCCAGGTTATTTCACTACAAACAGATCATTCAATGCTGTCTGTACTTAGCACTCAGCTCTGCAGAAGTGCTGGCAGCGCTGCCACCGTGTATTTGAACATGGTCTGCATTTCCAGGAACCTTTCAGAGCTCACAGCCACTTGAGAGTGACAAAAGGTGAGATTTATCCCAATTTCCAAATAAAATCATGTGCACTACCTAATTATATTGAAGAACTAAGCTGACAGCGAGTTTTGTCACCTGAACATGCAACTGTCCCCTGGATACACAGAGCTTCCCCTCACCAATGCTCCCAACACTTCAGGTCATTCAGCTCCTCACAATTCCCCACTACCTTCCTTAAAACTCTCCACACAACAAAAAAGGGAGCAAATCGGGACAAAATCTATTTCTGTACTTACCACAGTCAGCTTTTAACACACACAAAGCATTACTGTTGTCTTTGGTAACTACTTAATACTAACAGTTCAACTGCAGAAAATAAACTGCAGCTCTTCACTACTTGAAAGTGACTGGATGCCCCAAGATTTTTTGGGGTGGAGCAATACATTTTCTTATACTTGTACCCCAAAGATAACAGACTTCCAAAATTCTGTATGAAGGGCTAGTCAATCAATTAAACTACAGAGAATAATCAACATGAATGAAAGGTCAAAATATTTTTTTCTATTCAAAATGTAATTTGAAACTGGTTTTAAGACCATATTTTCAGTAAAGGAATCTAGTACATAGCTGCTGAAGCCACAAAGACAAAATCTTTTGGTACCAAAAATTCCTAAGAAGAATTGCACAGAAATCTGCTCAGCTTCCATTCATCACTCTACATCATTGGATCTGCAATTCCTTGTAGCTTACAAGAAAGGATCAAGTTTTTACATTGCCCAGCAAGGGAAATACAAACTAACTCTTCAGATGCAGCTGCAAGCATTTGAAAGTGTGTCAGTAAGCACACATTTATTTTTTCCTACTGCTCAGACACATCTAGATAAAAAATTTCAAGTTTCCAGCTTGAAAAGCACAACACTCAGAAAGGTAAGCTTCTTACTCAGGTCTGCCCTGGACAGGTGACTACTTACGGATTTGGCAGTTGCAGAAATGTACTGGACAACCATCTCGCGTTTTGTGCTCAAGTCTTTATCTCTTAAAGGAGCTTTACGTTCCTCGTTTAGGTTCATGTCTTCCTGTAAAGAAATAGACCACACAACATCAGGAATGTATTTCACAATTTTGATTAGTCTTGGTCCTTTTTTACCTACTTTTGTTAAACAAACAATTAATGGTCAAACAAACAGAAGGGACTTTTTCCAGTTTATCTGTGTGTGTTTGATTTGGCCTACCCGATTTTCTCATTTAATTCTGTCACCTCAAGTGTTCACTGTTTCTGAGACTTAGCCAAAATTTAAATTGCATCAAGGGTAGTTCACATTTGTGAAATTTGGCTCAAGTAGTAAAACTAGAGGACAAACACAAAAATTCTACACCTCAAGCTGATACAGAAATGTCAGCTCTGGTGGTGTTCCTGTGTTTTTAATGAAATCTTAGCACCATGGCCACCACTGCTGCACTATCTGATCAGAAGGCTGTTATTACATGGACCATTAACTTGTGGAAGGGGTAGATGTGAAACTGTTCTAGCACAAGTATTTCAAGCAAGCCTAAAAGTCAAAATGCTCTCTAGATTAAATCTGTTAAGACACCTGCTTTAATTTAAGAGCTGCTTGAATACAATGCAGTCATTACTGGTTGTGACTAGGCTTGCCATTGAAAGTCCAAGTCACTTCACACTAGCAAGCAAGCCCAGCCAATGTGAGTGCAGAAACTCCTGGTGAACAGCTTTGGAAAAAACTGTTCGGCTCTGCAAGACAGAACTATTGTCTGCTTCAATTAACATGACTTGGAAAAGTTAAAAACTAATCCCCTAATCTAACAAGCAAATCAAGCGAGTGTTAATTAACACTTATCCGATCCTTCAAAAGACATTCACAGCTCCACTGAGCAGAGCAGAACTTTATAGTTGAACAGGACAGTTCTCAGACCACACCAATACCTTACCATCATTTTTTCAAAGAGATCCATAACTTCTTTTTCTGATAAATTCATGCAACGCTCATCAACAAGCGCCTGGGCATGTGGGATCTCACTAATGGAAGGCTGAGAGTCAATAGGATGCTGGATGAGAGGCTTCTCTTTCTTCACTGCCGATTTTCTGAAGCTTGTAATTCTGTCACGCTGCAAAGACATTCATTCAAAAATAAGAAGAAATAGAAATAGAGAAAAGCAGCCAATTAGATAGCAGCAATGCACGTGTTTTTAGTTAATTCAAGCAGCAGAGTTAAAACTCAAACTGAACTGTAAGTAAAAATACTCTAATATTCAGAGATTACTTCGCACAGAGACAATAACATATAAGGTAAACTCATGACAGGTCACATGCATAAGGGATATAAATATTTCTCGTGGATTCAAAACTATACCAGCTAAGTTAAAGTCTTAGCATTTCAAAATCTTCAGCTCATCTTCTGGCATTAGTCTCTAATTATCCCGATAGTGAGTAATTATGGTACTGCAAAGGCAATGTCCAAGCATTCCTTCACTTGGAGAGCTATAAATCTTTGGAGGACAACTGAAAAAGCCAGCATGGGGAAGGAGGTACTCACAAGTTCACCAGGCTTATAAAAAAATCCTGCTAAAGTAAAATAAAGTTTGTAGAGGAATTAATGCTCCAAGCACAGTTCATAACTCCCTGAAGCGTTTTTGCGCAGGAACTCCTGAAATTAGTGGTGAGCTTTAGGAAGCCAGGTGATGGATTACTGACACAGAAGCAGCCACCCGTGGTTAAATACAGACACACATTAGTGACAGCGGCTCAGACACGGCCAGGGCTGCCCTGGCTCCAGCTGCTGCTGGGGCTCCCAGCAAAGCCCACCTGAAGCATGCTGCACTCTGACCGTGTTAATGCTGGGCAAAACCAGCAAGCACCTTCCTTATAAGGCCATTTTTCACTGTACATAAAACATAACTCTATTCTGAACACAGTCTGNTAAATTTTATATATATATATATATATATATATATATATATATATATATGTATAATCATTCTGAAAACGTTATGCATAAAGCCGTTTTCCTCCATGAACTGTTTGCATCCACAAATACTCCTGTATTTGTTTCAGGCACTGAACAGCCTTATGAAGATGTGCTTTCACCCAACAGCAGCTTATGTAGGGTTACCAGGATCATTCATAGCAGTTATTGTCATCTCCACCAAAATATGCAAACCAGAATTTTTATTTGCTACAATTCAACAACCTCGGTGAGGTGCGAAAAGTTTGATGGAATATTTTATTTGCAAAAATTTTGATTCATTTTAGATTAGCAAGTCCAGAGTGCAGAAACTGGAGCAAGTGGTGTGGAATATGGAAAAGAGAGATTATTTTTCTGTTGTTTCGTTTCTTTTTATTTCTTCTTCTTCTTGTAGTTTGTTATTTTTGAGGTCCTATAGAAATACCTTAAATTTTTGAATGAAAGTGCCCCCAGATAAGCTGCATTCCCTTTGAATTTCTTTAGAGTTTGGTTGTTTTTTTTTTGAGGGAGGGGTGGTAAGGGGGTTTTTCTTCTTCCTTAGAAATTTTACATTTGTGGACAGAAACACAATACCTACAAGGATACTGTTAACATCTTGAACAAAGCAAGAATATTGCTTTAATCCCCTTATTTGAATAGTTTAAATTATGTTTTTGGAAACTAAAATTAGGGCATAGCCTGGTCAAAAGGCCAAGGATACATCACAATGCCTTAAAGGCAGTATCCAAATTTAGCCAATATATATCAAATGCAGTTTTACTGTTACTTACATTAAAAAGCCCATTCATCAGTCACAAAAAGTCATTTAAGATCCAATTTCACCATATTGTCATCTGTTTCAAGTACAAGTCATTACAAACAAATTTGTTTAATGAGACTGCAATGGTGAGATCACTTTAAAGCCACAAACGGATCTTCTACATGATGACCACTCACAATTTCCTCATTTCAGATGTGCAGACAATCATTAACTAAACAGCCAGTGTGGCTTTATTTTATATACATATATAATACAAGGTTGTAATCTTAATGAAATCGATTTTGATAGAAGTTTCTGAAGAAATACTTTGCAACCAGTTTCAAAGTATTCAGCTTTATCAAGTTAGTGCTACTGAACACAAACGTGTTGTTCGGCATTCAGTGCACATTTATTACCCAGAACGATCCCACTTGAATCATGTGGCAACCAACTTGGAAGAACCACTGCAGATCATTTTTTGTTAACGAGAAGGTCAAGAGAAACAACACTTGAACTGTTGAGTAACAGTTTCGACATAGCCACAGTATTACTAAAGTATTTAAAACGTGGTTAAGGAAGTTTCTCCAAATAGAAATCATTGTTAGTCTTCGACTGAAGTCACAAATTAAGATCTTTAGGAATAGTCTCTCAATTTTCTGAAATCTAATGCTTAATATCCTTATAAGAATGTTATTTTGTCCACAACATTTGAAGTAAAGTAGCATGCAGCGTGGAGTTACCATTGCAAATTAAGATGCTACAAAGACCTTACCACATCATCAGCCAAAGTTTTTATTTGAATATTCTAGTAAAAAAAAACAACAACACACACAAATCAAAGAAAAAAAGACAGTGTTACCTACTGCTTCAGATAAAGAACTCGGTATTTAATGTATTCAAACATTAAAAGCATTTGACATTTCACCAAGTGTTCTACCAAAACTGTAAGTGAACCTGGAATCTACTGACTTTTCTGTGAAAAAGCAAGCTTGTATCCCATTGCACCTTATCTTTTGAGTATTTAATTCATCAACCTGAAACCTGCATTGCTGTAGCCCCCCCAGTGTTGCCCAAAAGTGCAGCAGGGTCTCTCTGAAGGGTTTCCCAAGCAAACCCCAGTCTCTCTGAAGGGTTTCCCAAGCAAACCCCAGTCTCTCTGAAGGGTTTCCCAAGCAAACCCCGGTCTCTCTGAAGGGTTTCCCAAGCAAACCCCGGTCACTCTGAAGGGTTTCCCAAGCACACCCCAGTCTCTCTGAAGGGTTCCCAAGCAAACCCCAGTCTCTCTGAAGGGTTTCCCAAGCACACCCCGGTCTCTCTGAAGGGTTTCCCAAGCACACCCGGGTCTCTCTGAAGGGTTTCCCAAGCAAACCCCAGTCTCTCTGAAGGGTTCCCAAGCAAACCCCAGTCTCTCTGAAGGGTTTCCCAAGCACACCCTGGTCTCTCTGAAGGGTTTCCCAAGCAAACCCCGGTCTCTCTGAAGGGTTTCCCAAGCACACCCCGGTCTCTCTGAAGGGTTTCCCAAGCAAACCCCGGTCTCTCTGAAGGGTTTCCCAAGCACACCCCGGTCTCTCTGAAGGGTTTCCCAAGCAAACCCCGGTCTCTCTGAAGGGTTTCCAAGCAAACCCCTGTCTCTCTGAAGGGTTTCCCAAGCACACCCCAGTCTCTCTGAAGGGTTTCCCAAACAAACCCGGGCTCCTGGAGCGCCCTGCAGCAGCAGAGCTGCCGGACTCGCTCAGCTCCGATGGCGTTGGGGACTCGGGGCTGGCCACTGCCCAAGCACCTTCCGGGGCCCAAAATTGTGCAGCCCCCCGCCCCTTTCTCCTGGACACTGACCAAGGGCAGGCTGAGGATGAGCTGCTTGAAACCACTGAACTGACAGTGCACAAACCACTCTCCCTCCCTTGGACCCCGTCACTTCTTCCCCAACGGCACAAAAATCCTGCTGACAGCAATCCCCAACGCGTGGCCAAAAAGGTCACCCATATTGCACAGCCATATCACTAATCTTTATCAAGGAAGCATTTGGTTCATGAACTTTGCTCAATTTACACAAAGCAGTCATGAATAGAAGTCAAGGTGTAGAACTTATGGGGGGACAGAATTTGAGAAGCGTTCAAAAGTACAGGGGACAGCAGAGTGGGCTGTCCCTGGCTGTCCCCACACAGCCACTTGCTCATTCCCTCTCAGATCATGCTGCCAATCCAAAGTACGAAAGCAAGAAACACTTAATGGTTGAGATATAAAGACAATGTAATAACTGAAGGGAAAAAAGAAAATAAAGGACGCAAAAGCCATCACTCATCACCAGCAGGCCAATGCCTACCCAGCTTCTGAGCAATGGCTAAACTGGAGAAACCTCCTCCTCCCCACGCTGCAGCCCTGCCCTTAGTGCCCAGCACATGGGCTATGGGCTGGAATCTCTCTGTGCTCTCTGTGGATCAGCTGTCCTGGCTGTACCCCCACACAACCTCCCACCAGCCACGCTGCTGCTGGGAGCTCACAAGAACATGAGACTGGGAGGGGCTGCTCAGCCAAAGCCGAGCTCTGGGGGTCTTTCCATCACGGCTGTGTTGGCCACAGACCTGGGACACAGCACCACACGGGCTGTTCTGAACAAGCTCCACCTCAGCCCAGCCCGGTACACACATCTGCACATCCAGATGTGGACACCGACCTTTCAGCTCCACAACTGCCACATCCCAATGCCCTTCCTTACACCTCTCCTGGATTCTCGTTGCCTGGATTTAGTATAGAATTTATAATCTTGAAATCAAAACTAAGATGTCCACTTACCACTCTGGTAAACAAACCTTTTCCTTGAGATACCAGAGAAAAAAAATAAGTAAAGCCCAACCATGTTTTCAACCCAGAGACAGCCAGGCAAGCAAGAAATTCAAAAACTCCATACCCGTTTTAGGAGCTGCTTATACTAGAATTTTTTTTTCCCCATTTCATTTAAGTACTGTCAATCTCTCCCAGAACCTGGAACAGGATCATCTACCCCATCTCTACACTTATATTGCATTTGTCACTCAAACTCCTCTGGGCAAAACACAGAATACTAAAACAAAATAGCACCCAGCACTTTTTCAGACCCTGCAAGCACTCTTCCCAAATATCCTTCTGGTGCACAAGCTACACTGCTGCCAGCAGCCACTCAAGATAAGCAGCACATTTAACAGGTAGGAGAGAAACTACAAGTAGCTGGAGGCAAAGTCAAGGCAGCTCTGTACCTGCAGATCCTCACACAATTTTGACAATCTCTTGTACTAACAAAGAAATCACACTTCCAGGCTGATTTCAGAACATAACCCAAAAGTACTTTACCTCCCTAGAAGGAAGTTCAAGATATTGCAGATTTTGTAGTCCTCTAGCACTATTCTTTCAGCCATCTATGAGACAGCCTGAGCAACACAAGGCAAAAAAAGAAATCTACATCTTCCTAGCTTGTTAAAGACACTGACTCCCTGTTTTCAGGAGCAGCCCAAGGGAAAAGGTTTTGCAAAAATCTCTATGAGGAAACATTTGCAGATAAGGGATAACAAATTAATATTTATATGTATAAATACATATAGAATTTAAGACAACTGTATATCACCTCTCTCTCCTAGTTTTTAATATCAATACAAACCACATAATTTCCTCAGCATCTATGCCTAAGAGCTACTTCCTACTGATTTACTTAGTTCTTTTACTTAAATCTAAGTGCTAGAGCTTCTCTCTTTCAAACATAGCATTTCCAGTCTGTCAATAGTTAATATGATTTTCTGTTCACTCTACCCAGTTTTAGTTTACTCTACATATCTGAATACTTTCCTAAGTACAGGCCGATCATGACAGTAAGGCACACAAAAATAATTGTATATACTTAATGCAACTGCACCAGACAATTCTTTATCTCAAAAGGTGAGTCTCAGCCCTCTTAATATTCAGAGTAATTGAAATCATGCACATGAAAACAGCAGAAAGATATTCATAGTTCACTACATTTATTGATATAGAAATCATTATTTCCTCATGCAAGCTTAATGCAGGCTACAACAGCAACAATGTCACATTCACAGAATTAAATTACCTGAGGTGATTGCATCAACTTTTAATACAAAATTCACAGCGAGTCTACGTTTTTTATTTCTTTTTCTAACTTGTGTTTTAATAAAACCTTCCAAATCACTTAAGCTGGCCATGAGTTGTAAACTGAGATGTGTTTACACGGATTGATTATATTTAAGTATTACTTTGCCATGTTCTTAATTGTTATGCTCAGGATTCCCACTCCTACCACAAAAATCCAATCAGCAAGAACTCCCAGTTCACCACACGCAGAATGAACCATGTTCAGCTGGGTAACTTCTAAACTTAACAGCAATTTTCACTGCACTGCCCAGGCAAATTGGGGTGTGCTGGGACAGCCGTTTGTGCACGCGGCTGCAAGCGCAGGGAGCAGCTCCCCCTGCTCCCAGCAAAGCTCATTTTCTAGGCTAACAATCAAACTTGACCTCTTCACTTTCATGGGTTATTTGAAACTGAGCTGACATGCCTGTTTTCTAAAATTTACTGCTCCTTCAACACCTGCGAAAGCCTCAAGGACAAGTGTTTTTAATTTGCATACAACCAGGAAGGGAAGAATTTCCCATACGAGCACCTGAACCACGGGAGTTCAAAGGGACAAAACCCCAAACAGGTTAATATCTGAAGAACAGAAAGCTGTCTGCAACTTGAATCTAGGTCTTAGTCATAAAATTGAATCCACTCCTACAACCTCTGTTCTTCAGTTCAGAGAATGAATAATGTTCCCATCAGACAATTTAACCATCTGTTAACATATTCAATTTTGCAATTAAATCTAAAAAGGCACCTAAGAAATTGTGAAAAGATACCCAAGTCATAAATGCTGAAGTCAGAAATGAGGACTACACACTCATTTAGGCCTTGCAAGATCTTTATCCATAGTGAAGTAAACCTGACATTTTGGGAATTATATTTTTACTAATGTTTCCTTTAGTACAATATTTTTCACACTTCAAGGAGCATTCACCATGCTTTCAGAAAAACCTTGAAATGACTGTTGCAATCCATCTGCTGTCTCAAAACCACTTGAATTGAGCAATACCTATAGTTTTGTTACAATTGTTGCACATTTACTCTTGGTCTATACGACACCAGACAGAAAAATCTTGTTTGCTTCACAAACTCCATGAACGTACATTATTGAAATTTTTTAACTAGGGCTTAACCTAGAGGGTAACATTTTCCCTGGGGTTGCACAGATGGAGAGCAAGGATCCTGGGAGCCCTTTCCTTCCACCAGGCTGCCAAGATGCAGACGGAAGGTGCTGGCAGCACAGGGTCAGGGCTGCAGTGGGACAGGATGGAAACCACCCCAGCCCTTCCCTGGGCTCTACTGCCCCCTCCATGCAGGAGAATGACCATCCAGAAATGAGCAACGCTCCAAAAATAAGTCTGACAATTCCTCATGCTAAATAAAGCCCGAGGGTCACCGTGGCTGGGAAATCATTAACAGCAGAGGGCACCAATTCTTGAATTGCAGTGCAGGGAGATGCAAAAAAAAAAAATAAAAACAAACCACTGAAAACAAACTTAGTCAATTTCATCAGATTTGAAACTGAAGATATGAAAGGAGTTGAGGAAAATAACTGATCTAACTTTTTTTATTATTATTTGTAGCTCAGACTGCCATTACTGTTCTGAAAAGTCTGTTTCAGACAATGATTTCTTGGTGTTCATTGATAAGCAAGCTTTAAAAAAATAGAACAAAATTAAAAGCTTTTTCAAAACCTGCAGTTCCATGTCAGGCTAAGCCAACAAAATTGCTGGTTGTGAGACAAAGGGCAAGGGTGGCAGCAGGACAGTGAGATCAGGTTCAACAACTGCAGAAACAGCTCCAGGGAACCTATTAGAACAGGCAGTTCTCACATTGGCCAGTGGAGAGGTAAATAAAGTAAGTTCTGGCATTTTGCAGCCACAGCTAAAGTCCAAACATTTTCCATGTTCCACCACAGCTCCCACACCAGCAGGGTTTACAAGTGCAGCTACCCAGCTCAGAGTTCTTTGTGCAGCACTCGCTACAGCCAGGATCTGGGTCCTGTTCCTCTATCTGGTGATCCTGCAAGACAGGCTTTGCTCTGAGCATCCTGAAAAAGCACCTTGTGACAGCACACACTTCTCATTACAGACAGCACGTTTTTCATTACAGACAAATGCAGCCTCTCCTCAGAACGCTCTAGAGCTTTTGCATTCCTCACGTCAAACCAGCAAGCGACGGTTTGCTGTTAAAACTTCACAAACTACACTTTGGGAAGAGCCAATCCTAACTCCATTCATGAGTTTCCCAACAAATAACCATTGTGATGCTGCTTTGATGAAGTGCAGCTTGCTGGCCTCAACGTACAGGTTTAATGTTCTAAGAGATATTTAATCAGGATCTTCACAAAGGTTAAGAGATAGGGCAAACCCTGCTCTTACAACAGGCACTGAAAACCTTTTTAGTTTGACGCTTCCACTGTTATTGAGAAATTCTGCCTGTGGATTTTAGTACTAAATTTCGAAATGTGAGTGGCACTGCACATCCATTAACCAACAGAAGGTTTAGCATGACACATCTTTAAAAGAAAACAGCAAAACAACAACAAACAACTGCCCAAAAAACAACCACCAACCAAAAGCCACCACCCACAGCTCACAGAAACAAGTAGGTACAAAACTCCAGACACTCAAAAAGGGCTAATTAA
The DNA here is from genome assembly GCA_013400915.1 of Pardalotus punctatus. Taxonomy (NCBI): domain Eukaryota; kingdom Metazoa; phylum Chordata; class Aves; order Passeriformes; family Pardalotidae; genus Pardalotus; species Pardalotus punctatus. Next base: position 21,741 of record VZTX01001322.1, on the reverse strand, counting down.
GAAGAGCCCACTTTAAGCATTCTAATAAATAAGCATAGCAACAGAAATGGGAAGTTTCTGCATAAAGAGCTCCATGTACCCAAAGGGAGACCTCATGTCCTACAGGCAGTGCCTCAACCACACCAGGGCAGGTAAGGATTTGCATAAAGAGATAAGGAGGAGGGAATCATATCTGTCAGTATGCAGACAGCATATGGGACTGCACCAAGAGTCAGTGTAAATGGGGAAATAAGGACCGCAATTACACTTCTCCATGTACTTGGATCGTCAGGCTGAACATATACACTGTTGCCATATCCATTTAAAATTTTGGTCATCTGCAGACTAGTATTGCATTTATTTTGGGCTTAAGTTATTCACTTTCAAATCTAATAATCTTGGTAATGGAGACTTTAATGGCATTTCTTGAAAAACAATTTTTTTAAAAAATAAGATTGAGATAGTTGAGTGCCAATTACATTTCATGCTTTGCTTGATAAGTAAGCTTGTTTCCAAAGCTGTACCTCTTAAGCTTCCTTTAGTAAAACGCTAGTAGATTAGGAGTGCATTGAAATAATTTCAAAAAATTCTTTGCAGGTTTCCACGCATATATTTGGTGCCTTTAAAAAGTGTCAGATACACTTTATCAGAGATGAAGCCATCTGTCCAAGTCCTTGCTACTCTACTGGTACTAGGCAGGACTGCTTGGCAGCATCAGCATAATTTGTTTCCTGCACGTACAGCAAGGATATCAGTGCGTTTGGAAGAAAATTAGAAAGTGGTTTTTCCTAGGAAAATAGACTGAGCAGTTGCTAAACTTGTCACTCAGTCATTAGAGTGACTTCTGGGACTTGATAAAAAGGAGCTCAGAGCAGCTCCCAGGGTGGTCAGTGGATGTTAAGGGGCTCACTGCACTGCCTGCTGCTTTCCTGCACTGTGTGCATGGCAGAACCGCAGTCAGCACTGCATCTCTGCTGCTTTCCTGCACTGTGTGCATGGCACAACCACGGTCAGCACTGCATCTCTGCTGCTTTCTTGCAGTGTGTGCATGGCACAACCACGGTCACCACTGCATCTCTGCTGCTTTCCTGCAGTGTGTGCATGGCACAACCATGGTCAGCACTGCATCTCTGCTTTCCTGCACTGTGTGCATGGCAGAACCACAGTCAGCACTGCATCTCTGCTGCTTTCCTGCACTGTGTGCATGGCAGAACCACGGTCAGCACTGCATCTCTGCTGCTTGGTTATCAAACATGGTCTGTTGACTTCTGAGCGTTGAGTTCTTAGGGACCTCGGCTCTTGCTTTTTTGGCAAAACTTTTGAAACAATTTTTTTGAGTTCAGCTGGAAGAGTTCAGCTGGGAAAACTATATCCAAACAATTCCTGACGTAGTAAGTGCAGACTTTATCTGAATTTTATGCTTAGATACCAGCAGTGGGTTTGAGCTCTTTGCTTTCATCACAGCAGCTGCACAAAGCAGTTTTGCTGGGTAGCAATACCTGATGTGCACTGAATTGCTGCTCATCTTCTGCCCCTGCCCCAGATTCTCCTGAGTGCAAGTGCTGAGCTTTTCATACAGGCACATTGTGGAGCTGCTGAGACTGAGTGAAAGCTGTTCTACAGCTCTGAGTTGGGTCAATGAGGAGTACTGAGAAGAGACCTCCTCCTTTTACGCCTCATCTCCTCAAGAGAGACACCTTTTTATTGTGACAAGATCCACCTCGGCTCTTACTGAAGTGCAATCTTGATTTTTACACTGTCAACTACAATCACATGCTTTGAACCTGGAATTAATCTTCTGTTGCAACCGAAGTATTTTCTCTCAAGAGGAATAATGACCAGCTGACTTGACAGTTACAGTTGGTTTGAAATCATCCTTAAAAATGAAGCAGAAACTGCTTGGTGAAATTTCTTCACTTTAATACTTGTGCACATTTTTTCATTCCTGCTTACTTGCTTCCCCTATGACACTGTGTGCAAGTATAGCCTAATACCCCTGCACAGGGAGAGGCTCAGGTTCTGCAAACTTCTCTTGTTTTTACATGCAAAAATAGCTTAGGTAAGATTCTTAACTGCACGTTGGTGGTTGTACAGAACATCTCTTGCTCTTGTGGGTACAGTAAACACCGAAATAAGCGTCGGACTCCATTTGGATTTTCCTCTGAAACCATTGAGAAGTTAAACTGGCAGAATGCATCTGTTGGGAGAGCATCGATACACTTAAAAATAAAGCAGAACACCCACTGCAAGTTGCAAGAGCTTCAGTGGATACCGGGCAGTTCCTTGAAAATGGAGTATATTGCCTTTGATAGACTGAGGAAGTGAGAACATGTGTACTTGCTTTGTTTGGGTTGTTCTGCAAGTAGTAAGAAAACCCTCACAAAATGCAACCAACCCAAGACAGCCCACAAACAAACTGGCAGCTGAAGGGATGCAGGGAGCCAAAGGAGCTGGAATTACTTGTGAAGACTATTCATGTGTCTGTACTCAGCACACTTGGAACCTGCTCACAGGGATCATGTCAACAACTTCTTAGAATAATGCTGTCTGTCTTCCAAGACACAGACCTACTAGTAAAGAGCAAGCACTTAATCAGAGCAGTATTTGATCCCTACATTACGATAAGTTGATGGTAAAATCACTTTTTCTCCCTTAATAAATGATGTGGTACTAAAACTTGGAAAAATGAGCAGTGCTGCTGTCACAGCAAGGAACTCTGGCTTTTCCTCAAAGAACAGAAATTCAAGATTGAATAATTTCCACAGGCATGGATCATAATCTAACTCAACAGCCAAAGAATACTGGGTTAAACAATGTACAGCTGCTGTGTGACATACAAGGTCTTTCTGTTCGTTCCCCTATTCTTTCCTGTTTATAACAGCATCCTTAAAAGATTATTTGTCCTTTGGGGAAGTAGGAAATGAAGCCCCAAGTGACCAGAGAGGAATTACATTGTACTGAATAATGAGGGAGCCCATGGTATCATTTGACTTCAGTACAGGTGAGAGTCCCTGTTAAGGAAAAACTGGAATTCAGGACAATTACAGAAGCTTGTAATAGGTTATGGTGAATCTGTTATCTTCTGCCAAAGGAGATAAGCAATGAAAAAAATGGCTTATCTTAATATTTAAGTGCTACACTTGCTTGGGTTACCCCAGAATACTTACATGAATTTTATAAAGGTTCCTTCCAAAGCAATTGTTTTGAAATATCAAATGTTAACTGATGGGATTGCTGCTTATCTTACAAGTCATTCAGGAATTAGTTTGAACCACAGAATACTATAAACTAACCTTAATGGATTTAGGAAGCTTGTCCTATCCACCCAAGCTTTGTCTGAAGTTCTAATGTGAATGCATATTGAAAATAAAAATTACCTTTCTGGTTTACAGGCAGAAATTCTACCAAAGCCTTCTGCTGTAATTTCACCTTTCTAGTTTGGGAACACCCCCATCAAGGTGCAATAAACTGGAGAATGAAAATGAAAATGCACTGCTGTGAATTTGTTAGTGTAAATGTTACTTCAGTGTGTAAAAGATGAGATGGCAAAGTTACAGTGTAGCTCACAGAGAGGGACCCAGCCTGAAGGATCTCAGTTCTCTGAGTTCACGTGGCAGCTCGTGAACTTGGCCATCAAACACGGGGTCACCCTTTGAGTTTCAGGTTCCCCACTCAGATCTTTTGTTTTTCATTGACCCACTAAATGTGGCTGGCACAAAAATTGAAACATATATGGCATCAGTGTATATTCTTAGCCTGATGTGCTGTTGTCTTCTTTCTTCTTTATGGAAATTCTTACCTGTTCTAATACAACTGGAACATACAACCACTTCAGCTATTAAGAACTGTCAAGTTCTCATCTGCTCATGTACTGATATCATTACAAATGCAGACATGCAGCACAGTTCCATAATGAGCCCAAAGTATTCCAGAAGTTACTCAAATTTAACAGACATAAAAATAATTCACAGCAAGAGAAAGAACATGAAAAATCAAAATATAGACAGGAAAGCAGAAAACTTTATAATGTAGAAGAATTAACTACTTATAATCTGTTATTAGTAACCTAGAATCTAATGAATCTCATGTTGGCTTTGTATTTGTTCCTGACAAAACTACACTCATTAAAAAACACAAAACCACAGGCATCTTTAAAGGTCATTATAACAGCCATCATTAGCTCTTACCATATTAAGAAGGAGTAATGAACTGCAGAACTAACATTTTTCCTGAGCAAAATACTTATTTTGTCTGGTTCCACCACACCGAGAGCCCAAACTGAATTTTTACAGAGCCACTCAGGATGACCCAAGTAACTAACTGTGACAAAAAGGTGTCCATGGGGACATTTAAGCTCTCTGGTTATTTGCTCTCAGCTTCATGCCTGCACACGTAGTCTGGTGCAATTTTGTTTCTGTGATTCCAGCCAGGACAGAGTTATTAACGGCTGACTAACGAACCCCCGAGCAAAGAACCAGACCTGTGTTCCTCAAACCAACCTGCATCCACCAGCCCTGCAATTCTCTCGGCCTTTCTAACCTAAAATTACAGCTGCTGCTCTCCTGGCTCAGAGCAAGAGTCCTGCAGCTCCAGGGGTTGGGATTCTGCAGCCCCGTTCCCCAAAGATCTCAAACTTCTTTATTTAGAATTTTGTTCTAAACCGTGAGGTAGCAGGGCTCAAAGTTTCACAATCCTCAAGCAAGTTCTCCTGTATTTATTCTCACTCAAAAGAACAAATTAAATATGTTAATGGGGTCTTGTTATAAAAAGAAAAGTTCCTATTTCCACTATAAGCAGGGCAGCAGGAAGTGTGTTAAGAAACATATTTACACAGAGAAATCACTAAGGAATACAAGACACTACTTTTTCCAGTGACATTTCTTTTTTAAACTCTCACTTTTACACTTACAATCTCCACCTTTGAAACAAGTTTAAACTGTTACAAATTGAAAATATTTTTTACTAACACTATTCAGAGAACACCTGCAGACAGCAAACACACATTCACCACATCTACTATTTCCTCCAATACCATCTTGTGTGCAATGATTTACTCTGAGGATCACTGAAAGGAAGGGAACTTTACAATAAAGCCACCTGCCACAAGCAGCACCTTGACATTCCCTTCTCTCACTGCAGGGTCAGTTTCCTGTTTACACAGGAGGAGCTGTATCTATTAGAAACTCTTTAGAATATTTCTGTCTTATGTAACAGGGAAGGTGTGGTGAGTCTACAGAATGCACTACACCTTAAGGCCAAATATTACCACACCCAGGTGAACCAAAGACCTTCAGGAGCAGGGTCAAACAAAATTCCCATGTGTGGCTTGTTCCAGAATTGAACTTTCAAGGTATTTCTCAATTTCTAAAAATCAGATGAGCCCATGACTTAGATCATGATGTACATTACAAGATGATTTCAGTGCCACAGCACATCCTTTTCAGATCTCTGCTGCTTTCACACTGGATCCAACTAAACAACTCTTAGGAGAAGAGGGCTGAAAAGCAGACACAACTCCATGGTACTGGAGAACAAACTTCAGCTCAATTAGTACAAAAGGAGAGCTATAACATGCCATAACCAGTGTTATTAGCTCTAGCAGCAATCAGAGAAGAGCCAACAGCCAAGGAGTGGCTCTGGCAGGTTCACATCTGTGATCTTGCTCGTCCCACTGCCACACACAACATGTCAGCAGAGCTCCAAGGTGGGTATGGAGAATGCTTAAACCCATACTACTCCCCCAAAAACGCCAATTCTTTAATTGTCACCCCTTTCTCCCATACACTTAATTGTTACCAGGTTAATATATTTCCCTTGCAGACTGTGGTAGTGCTACTTTTGTCACACAACACCCCACTTATCTACTTGTTAGGAAGTTAGAAAGTGGGAATCCTTGAGGTGCTCACTCCACCAATAGTGTAGCAAAAAGCCACTTGATACACAAGATCTGAAGTAAACGATCAGTTTGATACAAAAACAATATGTGAGTTTAAGACAAGTTAGCTTTGTCAACCTGGAACTTTATGAATTGCTACACAAATACTAAAAGTTTTGCAACTGTAAATTTCTCAAAGTTACCTGCTCTACCACCAGAGCTGACTTTAATGAAAAAAAAAACTTATTTCCTCTTAAACAAAGTTACTATATTAAAAAAAAACCCCAAAACTGAATGTAAAGAATGATGTCATACAAGTTGCAAGCAACAGCATAAAACCATTCATTTCAGTAATTTCCTAACTTCTTGTGGTTTTAAGGCTGAACTGAAATTGCCAGTTGCTTCAACAGCCACTGGCATTGCTTTACTCTAAATTTGAACAAGGATGAAAAGAACTAGAGGGAAGTTATTAAACATTATTACTTACATCTAGAGAACTGCAAGTGATGCAGAAAATATGAAGTCATCTTGTAACCCACTCCAAGTTTTTGGGCCTGTCTTTTCCTTTTACTGGGTCACCAGCAATGCCAATATCATCACAAGTTTTCCGGCTACGTGTGACACCGAAACAAAAGTTCATCCTTAAACACTTGGATATTCAGCACCACGCTGCCTGAAGTGCCAGAAACCACCATTCTATCGGCATACACACTGTCAGGTCTCACAGTCGCTTTTCCCTCTGCCTAGGTGGAATCTGCTTTGTTTGCAAAGCTTCCTGTAGTGTTAGAAGTGCTCCACATTTCTGTCTCACAAGCAGCAGCTCAGGAAGTTTCATTACCACAGACAGATAGGCTTATCACAGTCTCCATCACCTCATTTCAAGTGTCAGTATCAATTCGCATTAAAAGCTACAGCATTTACCCAAACATCACACCCAGCATGCCCTACCCTCCCATGGCAGCAGCAGGGCCTGACCAGAATCATTCTAAGCAGCAGAAGTTTCATAAGACATTAATTTTACTCTTCAGTAATGGTGGCACCCTAGATAACTTCACCTGCTGGAATATCCTGACTTTGATCTAATAAGATCAGGACTCTTTTAGAACACAAGCATTTTGGTGCACTTCTTCCTCAAGCATACACTTGAAACAAGAATTCTCTGCAGGCATGCACAGATTTCACTCAGAGACACTATGATCTCAAATGTAATACATTTTATTTGATTGCCAAAAATCTTCGCTCAACCTGACTCATAGTTCATGTATGCAGTACACAGATATCTAAAGGAGTCATGCAAAAAGCACACAGCCTTTTTTTTTTTTGTAGGTCCTGCAGCACACAGTCTGTCTGACAGAGACAGATAAGGACAATTTAAATCACCCCTTAACTCCTGCACTGATATGAGTGGTGCAACACAACTGGGAAGCCTCTTCCCAGGCACATTCAGCTTATTTCTGTTTTAAAGCTACTTCATAAAAGCTTTTATCCCACTGTTTGATGCTAGGTTATGGCACATTAGTCAGAATGTTGAGTTCAGAGCTTTTGATTCATCTCAAAGAGGTTTAAAAGACCAAGCACAAACAACTATTAAGCACAAACAATTTCTGCTTTTACAACAAAATATGAGATGCTCCTTGTTGAGTGAATCACCAAATCCACTTGCTCTCCAATTAAAGGAGCTCTCTTTCCCCTAATGATTTCTTTCTCAAGTTACACAATATTTTTCTGCTAATCTACCCAGAAAGCAGCCCCTTTCAGAAATGTCGTTTGTAGTGGGATATCCAGCACTGAACAGCTCCCACCCAGACCTGAAGGCAACCTGGGGCTAAAGCAGCAGGAGTTAGCATGGCATTGGCCACATGTGCTTCTGCTAACCCTAAACTGACACATTATCAACTTGAATTTTAAAAAAAAAACACTGGCCACGGTCATTTCTAGTTAGTTAGGGAGTGTTCTAACACTCCCAGAGCACTATAAATCCTGTTACAGCACCTCTTCTCATGTGCTGACTCAGAATCACAGATAGCTGAAAGGATCTCATTCTTTTCTCTGTGCAGTCCCAACTCCTGCCCCAAAAAGCAGGGTCACCCACCAAATTCAAATTGGCACATTAAAGACTCTGCCCAGGTTTCCCACCTCCAAGAAAAGTGATTTCAGTGTTTCTGATTGACAAATACTTAATCATCCATCAAATTATTTTCCCCCTTATATTTAGTCTCCCCTTCAGCAACCTCTCCTGCTCCTTTTTATGAGCTCTGTCTCCCCTCCTTCTGCCATAAACTTCTGTAAAAAGTCTGACTTCAACTTCTCAGCCAAAAAGATGCTGAATTTGCCAAGTCCCTGGTAAGATACACCAGCTTTGTCAAAACAGACCTGACACTTTTGAGCACTTCCCATTTCCTATGTACCAAACAGAATTACCTATTTCCCAAGTGATACTGAAGCAGTGAGGAGAGCAAACATCTAAGTTAAGCATTAGCCAACAGAGGAATCCCAGCAATCTCCCTGACAACCTTAATTTAGTCTGTTTTCCCTAGCAGAGCAGGCATACTTTTAAACAAGCAAAACAAGCAAGTTGCCAAACCCATGTAACTGCTCTCTGCCACCTCATGCCAGCCTATTCTCAGGGCTGACGTGAGATCAGATAATTGTTTGCCAAAACAATTCAGATTTTTTCCTGCCCATTTCACTGTAAAAATAATGACAAAAATACCAGGCACTTATTCCAACCTTTAGTCATTGTGCCAGCAAAAATGAGGAAGAAAAAAAGACAACCCAAGCCACCAAGCCAGAGCTCCCTCAGCAGCAGTTATGGGTACAGGTGCTCATAACACAGACACTAAACTTTAGTAAAATACTCCAGTTTACACACTACTACTATAAAAACAGGAAATAAATTCTCATTGTGCAGTTCTGTCATATTCAACAAACTGTATGAAGCCTGAACACCTCTCACAACTACCTAAAGCAGGAAACAACTGAAATAGCAGCTCTGATATAGCTCCACTTGAATTATTTGTGTGTGTACATATTCATCAATTGTCTTGGAAAACTACTTTAAAGCATTGTTTTCTTTTCCAGCACAGATTGTCTCTCAATAGCCCAGTCTTACTTCCTGTCAATCAGGAAAAAGTGCCACTGATCAGGCTTCAGCCCTTAAAAGCCCCCAACCAAACAAACCACTGCACTTCTGCAGGCCAAGCACCACTGCTCATCTTTTAGTTTCAGATGAAGGGAACAGGGAAATAAAAACCTTCCACCTTTCTATTCTGGTTTCCCTTCCCTCAGGATAATGACTTCAGTTCCTGGCCCTGTGTCACCTAGAGCAATTTTTAGTCTATCATATAAAAATCATTCCTCTGGACTTCTTCCCAATGATTCGCCTAATTTCAGCTCCTGTGCCAGGAACCAAAAATACCTTCTCTCTCTGTAGCCACACACCCTCTCCCACCAAGCCCTTGCTCAGCACTCCCCTGGATGTGTGAAATAAGTTCTGGGAAAGAGACACACTCCTGTCAGCACACTTTGAGCTCCTTGAATTACACCCAACACATGACAGAGTGCAGGTTGATTCATCTCTGGAACTCCTGGAAATTGAATTATAAGTTAGGAAGATGAACCAAGAAAATCTCCACACTCAGCTCTGAGGAATTTTGTGTATGAGCTCGGTGACAGCTCAGCACTGGCACAAACAGCGTGGCTCCTTCGTCACAAGTCCCAAGCACACCTTTATCTTACGTGCACAGTGAAGAGAACAGGATGAGGTGCAAATAAAACTGCTCTCCCAGTACCTGGAGATATTGCCAGCCTCAGCAGAACCAACTCCTCATTCAAAATTAAAGCCAGCAAAATTTAGTAGCATTACTCTCCTGTATAATGGGTGAAGCCTTTCCCTAATTAAAGGCTTGTTCTCCCCTTACAAACCCATGGTAATAATTGATAAATCTGGCTGTCCAGTCACACCAACTCAACTGAAAGCACACCTGAATCCCATCCCTTTCTTGCCCTCGAAAGTAAATCTCTGTTCACATCAGTTTTATACACCATTTGCGTACATCATGCCCAGAGTGAAAAAAGCCTGCCTTCCCATTCAACCCACTCACTCAATTATACCATCAAAGGCCAGCCACTTATCACAGGGCAAACTGTCTTTCAGAAGGCTCTGATTTGAGCAACACATCCCTGCTCTGATCTGTGGTGCTGCTGGACTGTAATCATCCACCCCCTCAAGACACAAAAGCATATTGCTGTGAATGAAGTCAAATATTAGCATAATGTTCTTTTTTCCACTAAATGTGACAATGAAAGTTTATTCTAGTGATTCTAGAATAACTGAATTGACCACGCAATGGAAATAGTCATCCTGTTCAATCCAGTTTTCAGCTCATTTCACTTTGATTTTAAAATTATGTGTTCCTATCCAAACAGAGATTTCTCTTCTGCTAGAGCAAAATTCAGTTCATGTCCACAACTTCCATAGAAGCACCTCCCTGGGTAATTTTTGAAACAATTCTCTGCATGAATCTTCAGGAAGCCTTCTTAGCTACTTTAGCCAGGAAGTAGTAAAGGTATTATAAACACAAGCAAACTTGTTTATGTGAAGTTTATCCTATGAAAGGAAACACGAGTTTGTTTCCAATGACACCATGAAAAAAAAAAAGACACCATATTTGCTTATCTTTCGCCAAGATACACATTGTCACTTAATACAAGTGCACTTCCAAGTCATTCAGGCTGTCATCCTCTGAAACAATTATAACTTTCAGTAACTTTTCTGTGCCTCATAATTATATATTTAGCAACTTCCCCATAGCATTTCTAACTTCTTTTCCAACAACAAAAAAAAAAGAAAAAACAAACTCCAAACAAACAAGGAAAACCCAACCTTCAGTTCTCAGGCTGATTATCTAAAGCTCTATACTCACTGAAAAGCACACAAATGGGAGAACTTGAACACTTAGTTTTACCAGTATATGAAACACTTGCAACAGCTTAAATAAAGTTTGTAACTAGAACAGTCTCCAAGGAGAAGACTTAGGAAGTTTTAAGTGTCTGCTACACTGTTGCTCTTGGAAATAAAGCCAGAACTAGCTACAAAGAGTAGACTCAACGTCAGGCCACGTGTAAGTAACAGATGTAAACAATCGAAGGTAAACCTGACATATTAACTGGTTTTACTGCCATAACATTTATGAACTATGATACAACCCAGTGACGTTGCTCTGAACCCTACCTGTACTTTAACTTATCAGGTCTGTAAGCAAAAAATCAGAGTACAGCCATAATAAACAAACTGCAGTCCTAAAGAGCATTTATGTTCAAACCTATGTCAAATCTTCCCAAAAAAGGCTAGAAACCAGGCAGGTTTTTAAATGATTTTCCCACGAAGTGAGCAGTTCCATTGGGAAGCACGTGGCCCGCATCACGATGCCCAGGTTGTGGATGGACCAGCCCGCAGCAGCCGCACCCCGTGCCCGCCGGAGCGGGGCAGAGGCTGCAGGAGCAGCGCTGTCCCTGTCCCTGTCCCCGCCCGAGCGTGGGAATTCCCGGCCCCACGGCCCCGCCGCCACCCCCGGAGCGGCCCAGCCCGGCTGGGACCCGCAGGGGCTTCTGCGAGGAGCCCCCAGACCCTCCGGAACCTCGGGGGGCTCAAACGCGGAGCGTTTAACCCCCGGAAAGGCACCCGAGCCCCCATTCCCCAGCGGGAAGCGGCATCCGCGCCCCCTCCTGCCGCTGCTGGTGCCCGCCCGCTCCCGCCCGCTCACCAGCTTGGGCTTGTTCCGGCTCTCCTCTTCCGCGGCGCGCCCGCTGCGCTTCGGGTTCATCCTGCCGGAGCTCAGCGGCTGCTCCTCGCCGCCGCCGCCCGCGCCCGGAGCCGCCTGCCCGTCCATCCTGCCGCGGGCCCCGCGCTGCTGCCGCTGCCGCTGCTGCCGCCGGCCGAGCGTCACTCACGGCCCCATG
>VZTX01001319.1:0-49347 GCA_013400915.1 Pardalotus punctatus | reverse complement strand
TTTTTATTCTCTGTGTCCACGCACCACTGCTTTTTTGACGCGAGAGCATTGCATAAGTGATATATATATATGTGTGTGTATGTGTATATATATATATATATATATATTTAGTCTCATGTATCTTAAATTTTAAAAGGCATGTATTTTTTCATCTCTCAATGATTAAAAACCCAAGTGGTTTATTTTAAAAGGCTGTAGGGAGCAAGTTGTGGCCTTGTGGTATTTTATAGCTAGCCTGTTTAAATTAAGACTAGTAAGCTGTTTGTGGACTGCATATATGTATGAAACCTAATATTACATAGTTTCAACTTCTGTAAACTTGAGAGCTTTTTAATGAGCATGCTCAATATTAACTTTGGTTTTGAATAAATGCGAGAATTTGTCATGCTATATTTAAGCTATTCCATATTCAGTCTGTGTAGTCGTGTGATGATGCTGCTCCAGAAAATACATGAACATGGTAATAACTACAGAAATGTTTTTTTTTTGTTAAAAAACCCTCAGATTGAAGGGTAAAAATGTAGACTGTCTCAATATTGAAGAAAGTTGTGATATCTGAAAACACTCATGGCTGAGAGAGTTGCAAGATTTGAATGACCTGAAATATAAAAGGCAGTGCAGAAAGTTGAAGGTAGCTCTACCTACACATAATAAAGGTAATTTGAACATGTAAAGCCAATATTGGAAAAACCAAGACGCAGAAAAGAGTGTAACAGGGGACAATATCACACTCCTAAACAGCTCCCATTAATATGAAGTAGGGTAAAAGGTAAAAGGTTAGGCGGCCATCAGAGAAAGCTATTGGATGGCTGATGCCGGGAAGGACAGTATTTTTAAACCTCTTTTTGTTTGGGTGTTCACTTAGAAAGATAGTTTCAATGAGCTGTGTTAAGAAGTGTGCAATTACTGCCTTAGATAAACAGGTTAGATAAGTATTTAGGTGAGTTAGATATTTTTGAGTGCTCTAGACCTGGTAAAGTTCAAATACCTGAAGAGAGGCTTGCAGCAATCTGAGATGTATACAGTTATCTTTGAGGAGAAGTGAAGTGCCAGTGAGGTTTGTAGACAGTGTTGAGAGACCAAACAATTGTTTTATGGCAGTTCATGATGCCATTATATTCTTTTGACTGTGTCTAAATAATTCTCAGTTTCTTGGTCTGACCCTCTCTACTGCCTTTTAAAAACTTGATTCTTAGTTGACTTGGCACACTTGCATATTAGGTAATGTCTCAAGCATGTCTTACTTAATACAACTTATTATTTGAATACCTGGTGTCTCTTTTTGGGGCAGCTGTGTTAGTAAGATGATACAGGCAGATAATTGGCTTGTTTGTGAGCGCACAAACACTTCTTGCCTTTTTTTTTTTCTTTTTTTTTTGTGCTACAACTATTACTATAGTGCAAGACAACTACTTTTGCATACCTTGCCTTGTCTAAGTATGGCAGGTGCAACCTCCCAACCCCCACACAAAATAGTAACTTCAATTTACTTGAGGGATGCATAATGTCTAGTAGTTTTTGCTGTCTTTCATTACCTATTTTACAGTAGATGTCAGTAGAGGAGGTTATTTGGCAGACACTGATCCTCAAAGACTTACAGCTAGTGTGTAGGGGGTATGCTTAAGCAGAAATAATTAACAGCGCAAACACAAGTGGGAAATGACTAGCAAAGGCAGTTGTTTGTATTAAGTGTTCAGAGGGGCTCACAGTATAACAATGGTGTTGGAAGAAAGCAGAAATTCTGTTAAAATAGGTGAACAGGAATGTTGGGTACTGATCAGATACTAGCTAAGATATTTGCACTTTCTAATCTTCCATTTCTCTCTCATCCGATTTCCCACCACTGCCCCTTTTTATTTACAAGACAGCAGAGAGTGATTAATTAGGTAAAATCTGCAAGATTTTTATGTAGATTAATTTTTTTTCCCCTTTAACTTTTGTTTACAACCATAACAAAATTTCAGTTAGGGCTCTTTGGTGAAATAGTTTCCTAGATCTCTTTTTGCAAGCTGAATCCTTGGTAGTAGATGTTGGTTCATGCACTGAAATTCCTGAAGTTTTTTGAGTATCTAAAATTAAAACTATAAACCTATTTATTCTGGAATTTTGACAACTGTTGTATTTTGTTGAATTATTTTCATTGTCCAGGGATCAGCTAATATAAGAATTTGCTTTATAATCTAGTCTAAATAAATCCTAGACTTTGCTATAGGTATTTATAAATGTTCTGGCTTTTATTATTGTTTTGGCTGGTAGCCTGCATGTTTAACCCTAAATGTTTATACAACTCCAACTACTTGTATACACTGTTTCCGAGGTTGCTTAGTTGCGTAATTTTTAACCGGGCATTGGGTGCATTTCAGTCATGAAAACATCCAGTTGCTTGCAACAGGAGAACACAATCCCTGCCCAAAAAACCCCAACTAACCATCAACAAAGCTAAACAATCAAAACTTGATGTATTTTCTGATTCTTGCAATTAAAATCTACTGTCAGTAGGCAAATTGACTAGCTGTATTACATCCTGCAAAGGGTTTGTTCCCTTGTTTTCCTGCATCTGTTTGTGAGGGCTTTTGGTTTTTTGCCTCCCATCCCCAACAGAACCATCAGGATTCAATGTAGTTGCACTTAGATCTGCATTTCCTTGCAAACAGCTACGTGTGGTAGAGACTAAATTTTGGTAATGAAAGACAGTACTGACATGGTCAGTAACTGTATTTTGAATCTTGAGCATCAGAGTTGGTTGCAAGCTTTACAAGTGTGGTGGCTCTGGAAATATTTTCTGTTCACTGTGGGAATGTTTAGTCTATCTCTTGGTCTCTCAAGTGTAGGAAAAAAAAGGTTACATCAATACACAAACCTAGTGCTTCTTTAGTAGCCTTTTGTGTGCTTTGATAGCCCAATCACTGTGATCAGACCCTCAATCAAGTTTTTTGTAAGTAAACTGTTACATTTTAGTAAATGTGTTTCAGTAATTTTATACTAAAATTCAGATGCCTGGAGTTCTACTAATGTATATTTCTTCTAGTTATTCTTAAATAAAACATGAAACTTTTTAATTGTAAAATCATAAGTAAACCAGTGAAGAATTATTTACCTCACTTCCAAATCACACCATTTAACATAGAATTTTCAAAGTGGTCTTGTTTGAAACATTATTGGTTCCATGTTGATTGTCTACCATTATGATATTCTGAGGTAAAATGAGAAATAGTTCTGCTGTCATAAAGTGTTGTTTGTAAAAGCTTAAGGTTATCCTTACTCACTTTGCAGTACTTTGTTTTTGGATGCATCAGGGCTGCCAAATTGTTGAAGCTTAAGTTACTGTGCCTTTGCGGAAATGTGGCACATGTCAGACCCTTGATAAATGAGAGGGAATGTTTATGTAGCCATCAGTGAAAGTGAAGAAACTCAACCCAGTTAAACTGCTTCATGTATCACCTAGTCTTACAGTTTCCTTGTGAATGTTTTTACCTTGGCTCAACTGACATGCAGAAATTGCATGTAGTGCCTGGTCACTTCGTTACAAACCTGAACCGTTGCTCTGGATACCATTAGAATAACTTGCCATGAATACAGTTACAATAAGTGATATCTTCTTGAAGAAGCAAATGGGGTGTTTTTTTAATGATAAAATGGTCTCTGCAGAGTCAGCTTTACCAGGGAATAAATTTAGAATGGACATGAGCCAATAGTATATAAAACTGTCACCTTGTTATTACCTACAAAGACTATGTAGTTCTAGTTCCTAGAGTAGGTATAGACAGCTGTTGGGAATGCTCTCTTTGCCTTTATATTTTTTTTTCCTTTTCTGTTGTTCCTGGCAATATATCTGTATTTTAAGGCTTAGCGGCAGCATTATCAGCTATCAAAAAACATCTTTCTGCATGTAGTATTCCTCTGGAGAGGCTGATGTTAGCATATGTCAGCTGTGCATCAGAATTCTATGAGAAAGTGATCATAAATTTTTGCAATGAATAAATTAAAACATTAAAAACTTCATAGTATTTTGTGAGCCCTACAAGATGGATGTGTTAGTTTACCTGATCAGCCTCTCTATATCAGTTCAACAAATTGAGCCAACTCTTCTAATGTATGCAGTTTTGAGATTTGGGTCCAATTTTCCAAAATTGGTGGTACTTTGAACAGTTGTTTATTGCCATTAGCACTATATAACTGCAAGAATATTTCTTGCAGTTGGAGCTCTTGTTTCCCCATATGTTTTGCTATTTTTAACGTGTGTCCCGAAAGAAAAGTATTTTTGGGTCAATTGAATCTTCATTTGCAATCTCAAGTTGTGTTCCTTTCCAGGCCTGTAATCTGCTTCTGGTTTCTGGAATCTCCTTTATGCCCCTTTATCAGCAGTATCAGGTGTCTGTTCCATGAGCATATGTTAATGCTATACAACTAATTTGAAAGTAACCATCACAGAAGCTCTGTTCTTCTTGTAGGTTTTGCAGAAAGCATTGCTTTGGACTATGTGCATATTTTTTAAGTTAGGGGTTTTCTGGTCCCAGTATTCCCTTGTTAAGGCAAATGTTTGATGTGAAGTATATTGTAAAAGTGATCTTGCAATTCAGATTTTCTTTTTTCACACTATATTGAATTTCTGTCCTTAAAAATTAGATTACTGAAATGCTTCCGTTGAACTTTTGTAAGCCTATAAATAAAACTGGCAAGTGTAAGATCTTTTGAGGGCTAAAAATTCACTTACATTTAATGTTGCTACATTTCTACAAGCATAGGAAACAGATGGCTGAGGAAAAAGAAGCAAACTTTTGGTTTCAAAATGGGTCCTTACAAAATGTGACAGTAATTTCCAGCATTTTTACTTTGAGTAATCTTATATTATTTTTCAAGGACTTGCAGGCTCCATGAGACAGTCTCAGATATTATTTTGTTGCATGGGTGAACAGTCTGGTCTTAATTATCTTTCTTGGATAGTTGGTGTATAGATTGTGGATCTCTTCCACAGTAAAGATTTTGAGAACCACAGGTCATGGACCTCTTGGGTGTCCCACTGTGAAGGAGAAGGGAGCACCCAAGATTTGTAGGTACTTGAGGTCAAAAAGAAACAACAAAATTCACTGTGTCTCTAAAAATGTTAAAAGTTTTATTATTAAATTATACACATAGCATGGAAGTTTTTGTATGTTAGTCCCTTATAGTGTAAACACATGGTGGTAGATCTTGGATAAGGGATAGGGTGAAAGAGAAGAAAGAGAGAGAGAGAGATTAAAGCATCGGACAGAGGAAAAAAGGGTGAAAAATCAGCAGTCTGAGCTCCAGTGTCAGTGCAGCTGATGGGGTGTCCAAGGTCCTGGGGCACTTGTGTGCCCAGGGTTCATGTGAGACCCTTTATATAGTTAAGGTTTCCCTGCTGTGGAGCTAAGTTGCTTGTTTTCTGTGCAACTGGGTTATTATGTGCAGTTCGTTCTTCTAGACCTTCCTGGAAAAGGGTCAGAGGGCTTTGGGGGGTGTCTGGTGGTCTTGGTTGCTCCATACTTGAGTTAGCTTAGGTTGACAGTCCATGACTGATTCTTGACCTCATTCCTTTGCTTGTGCTTGGCTCTGGGAGCCAGAACATGGACCTCTGTCCAAGTGTTCTGGCTTAAATCTGTATGGGCCCCTTTTCCTCCTACATACTTTTTTTTCTCATGAAAGAACAATTGTTCTTACCAGCAGTTCTTGGTTGGCTCCACTGCTGTCTGCTGTTTATGTTTGTGCCCTTATCTTCTGGGCTTCTGTAACCCACTGATTCAGACTTTGGGACTTGCAGTGTGTATCACTATTACCTTGCTTACTGCAATTTTACTTGTTGGCTTCTTTTCTTTTAGGAGCTGTAGCACTGAAGAATCTGGAAATAAAAGAAAATGCACTGGTAAGCTAGTGAAAATAACAATACTTGCAAAAATAATTGCTGAAATCGGTTTTGGGTTTAATGTGCATTTTTTAGTTCTTGTTTTAGGGTACACTTTCTTTTGAGTGAAAGCTTACTGATTTTGCTTTCTCTTGACCTATATGGATTATCTGATTAATTTGAGATTAAATTTTAAGGTGGAAGTATATGCTCTTTTTTTTTTTTTTGTCCTTAAGAAGACTCTCAGCAATTGCTAAAAGAATGTGTTTAGGTCAAAAGCAGAAGCAAAAAGCGAAAGACCTTTTTTTTCTATAGCTCATGAAGCTAGAGACTTTGCTCTTGGGAGTGTATTTAGCCTGCATGGCTTAACAGTCTAAATTGGTAACTGAATGTTTGCTTTTCCAATATACTGAATTCTTTTTCCAGTGGTTGAAAGGTAAGTTTGTTAAAGTCATCATAGTATCTTTTCCTGCATTGGAATATTTCATTAATTGCTGAACTGAGCTTAAATTTTCTAAACTTCTTTCAGAGTCAGTTGGATGTGCCATTTAAAGTTAAAGCAGGACATATTGGTAAGTTACAATTCATCTTGCCTGTATGCAGGAGTTTCTACGTACTATCTTTCCTTGCAAGTGACTTTAGTCATCCTAAGCAAGTAATTTCCATATGTTCATTGATTTGCATACTTTGTACACTCTGAAGTTCATCTCTTCTGAAAAAAATCTATTTGAAAAAGCTCCTTTTGATAAAAGTATACTAGAGACTTGTTTAATCACCTCAATATTAATGAGAAAAGAGCCCAGCACAGCAAAGATGAGAAATTGGGCAGGACTGAATCTCATTCCTTGTCTTAACAAGACGCCACAACTGATTTTTGCCTTTCACTTGCTTTTTCATCTCTTTCCTTGCTTTTGCTAAAATAAAAAAATTTCTTATTGGAAATCGATTGTCTTGTAAAAGTTAGTAGTTTTTAAAATAAACTAAGTCTAAAGCCATTATGCTTCCTTTAAATCTACTCTGGTATAATGTATTTTGCTGTGACTGATTTAATATTTTATGAAAATTGGCACTCGGGTGAGGAAGGAGAGGCATTGTAAGCTCAGCATCCCTGTGTTCATAAAACATAGTATTTAGTTGACTGATGATGTGTGAGCTGCCCATGTTTGTTTCTGAGGGTGCTGCAGTGGATTTTCAAGGAGAGAGACGTTGCTATTAGGAAGGAATGTATTTCAAGGGAGTAAGGAAAGCCTGTAGTCTTGATAGTTAGTTCTGCTTATGGAAAAGTTTCTCATGTTTGTTTGTGTGTTGTGTAAAAATATACGACCCAAAGGACTTTTGCCTCAGATACCCTGAGTTTTTTTCTGTCTAGTATAATAATTGTTCAGAGATCTTGTGTTTATTATCAATTATCTTTGTATTTCTTTTTCAGTCAACTGTTTAATGGTACACCTCAACCTTTTCTGTTTGTAGATCAACTCAACCTGCAGATTCCGTGGCAAAACCTTTATACTCAACCTGTTGAGGCAGTCCTTGATGGAGTTTATTTGCTTATTGTGCCTACAGCCAGTAAGTTAATGTGTAGGAAGAAGTCAACATAGATTGGTGGGATTTCCAGAAGTATCTGTAATGGATTGATACTTTTTGTGAGCTTTATTCCTAGGAGATACTCTTAGCAATTACAATTAGATAATGGAGTGGATGTCTTTCAGCAATTTACATTTCATCACCTAATCTTTTTTGCTGTTATGTAACTATTACAAAAATGTAAAAATTGCAGCTTTTGAAACAGTATCTTTAATAAAATGTGTAAGATTTTTTGGTATTTTACTTTTGTACATTATGTGTTTAGGCATAAAATATGATGCTGAAAAAGAAGCCAGGCAACTCTTGGAAGCAAGACAAAGGGAATTGCAGAGGATAGAGGAAGCAAAGCAGAAGATAGCTGACCAAGGTAAGAGTGGGAAGAGCTAATGAAAGTGATGCTGTTTCTTTCTTTATTTTAATCCAGAAAGATGCAGACTTTGTCAGAGTATTCTAGATTCTTGTTTTATTCTTGTTTCTTAAAAACCTTAGGTATAATTGCCATCAGTACTGAAGAACTGGCATAATAAAAAGATTCGAGCACTGATGTGATGCGGTATAAATCAGGCTTTTGAAATACTGGTTATTTGTATCATACGTTGCCCAACATTTTCTTTCGTCTTTCATAAGAAACAATTTAACTGTGTTTCCACTATCAAATAATTTTTACCAATACAGCTTTTACAAGGTTCTCTTAAATTTGTTCTTCGGTACATGCAAATTCTTTCTTTAAATTCAACTTCTTGTACTTCCAAGAATTGTATATTGGCTACCTTGAGTATTGGTGGGTGCATGTCATACTTTGGAACTACCTGATTCTTCATTCAGCAGGTAGTAAAGCTATGAAACCTTCTAGTCTGAGGATATAAATGTGGTAGAGTATACTGAACAAACATGTTTTTATACAACTGGAGTACAACGTAATAGAAAATTCAAACACTTGTCATGCTAAATTTATTGTGTTAATGTTTTGTCTAATTTTAAAAATAATGAAATGTAAAGAAAATATTAAATTATTTTCCTTTAACCTAGATAAAGCAAAAGAGGAGAAACAAGACACTTTTGTAGAAAAGCTAGTTACTCAGGTCATCAAAAACCTTCAGCTGAAAATTTCCAACATCCATATTCGCTATGAAGATGATGTAAGTACTTTTGTGTATCTTAGCATAAGGGGTTGTTCAGTGTAACATGAAATTAGGAAGTTGTCTGATTTCTTCTAGTTTCCTTCCATGTTGAGAGAATACTAGTAAAGTTGTGGAATTTTCATAGTGTTACTAAAAAATTTAAAAAAAGAAAAATAAAACCTGAAAAAAAGCTTGTACCAAAACATAAAGATACTTATATTCTTAGCCAAATATATGCTTATAGAGTATAAAATAATCCTTTTTTTGGTCTTTTCTTATGTTCTATTAGATCACAAATCGGGATCACCCCTTGTCATTTGGGGTTTCGCTTCAGAATCTAAGTTTGCAGGTAATTTTATTTTTCACCTTTTATCTGAAAAGCATGTTGATGTATACCAACAGGTGAAGTTGCGTTTTTGTGTGTTGTGCTTTCTGGTAACATACTGTCTGATAAATGTATACCTATAATCCATCAGCAAGGCATGGTGGTAACTACTTAGTTTATCAAATTCAGCATAAATACTTTGGTGGGTGTGCCATTAAAGTACTAGTATTAAAAAAAGTCTTTAGGAGGAAATTCTTATTCTTCTGCCTGCTGCACTTTGTGTTTGCCAATCCACTTTGCTATATTTGGGCTGTTTGAACTTTGGATATTTTACTGAAACTGACTTGAACTCTGACAAAGGAAGTTGGTACCTGCTAACAGGGAGGGGGAGAAGGGAGAAAAAAAAAAAGAAAAGAAAAAGGATGGTATCTTGTTTTCAAACTGAAGCTCACTTTTTTGATCTGTGAGCTGCACTTTAAAGTGTTAAAAGTAGTTTTCACAGACTGTATGAAATTTTTTTCTGGAAGACTGTGTACTAGCAGCAGTATGCTGATTATGCTGAGTTTCTCTCTGATTCAGCAACTTTTGCTGTGTAACTTCTAGTCTTAAAATATGTCTAAGTAAATGTTACTTTTTTGAATGAAGTGTCATCTTATGAATACTTGCTCCTAGCACACTGAAGGGTCTTCTTTAGGCTCAAACTAAATTAACTGCTTCCAGAATTATAAAATAATTCAATCCCTTGTTCATCTTGTCCAAAGAGCCTGCCTAAAAATAATACTGGTGTAAAGGAAAACAGTTTGCAATACTGAAAACAGTATTTTATAATATCTTTTGCTCTTGTGAAGCCTACTAATCAGTGCACATACATCTACGTATCTTTTGGGGAAAGTAGCCTTATCAAGTTTTCACTTAAAATAATGGATTAATCATCTTAAATCAGAAGATTGTGTCCCATCATTTTCCATGGTATTTAATTATTATTAAGTTCCTTTCTTTTTTTGTAATTTGTTTCAGTTATAACACATTGTGAATTATAGATGCTGGAGTAACTTTGTTTAATTCTCATTTCAGACCTCAGATAAGAATTGGAATCCATGTTTACATGATGAAACTGCCAAGTTGTTCCACAAGGTATAATGTAAACTGTATGCTAAAGAAAAAATTGCTAATAAAACAAGCTGCATAAGAGTTTCTTCCACAGAAAGTAACATGTAACTGTATAGGCTCTAAAATAAAAGTAACATTCTGAATATTTTTATTCATCCAGACTTCATGAAATCCAAATTATTAATCTAAAATATGTAGATATTATGTTCTGTTGTATTTTCAGCTTGTGCGACTGGATAACCTTTTTGCTTACTGGAATGTGAAATCAGAGATGTTCTACCGTGGTGGTTTTGAGGAATCATTGGTAAGTAAAGCACAAGAGTGTATCTAGCATTCTAGTTGAAACTGGGAGGCAGAGAACATGCTTCACATTCAGTTCTGCTTCTGTTCATGTCAATGTCCTGGGGAATTGTTTGTTACTAGAAGTATTTTTAGGGAAAAAAAGTACATTATAAGATTTTTTTTTTGTGATGGAAGTATAACACCCATCTGAGAAAGTTAAAAAAACAATCTTTTGCCAGTAACAAAATGTACACAATATATGGTCATCTTACCACTATTCAGTGATTTTTATTAGCTAAAAATAGACATATCATTCTGTTTAAAACATAGATGAGTATTTTGGATCAGAGAACTGGTTGTCTGAGAACTGTTTTAAAATGCTAAGATTTTTTACTTTAAAGCTTTATCTGGAAATAGAAATGCAACTTTCTTTTAATTCCATTGTTATGTGTAGGTTAACTTAAAACACGGAGTTGCCAGCCACAATGTGATTCCAGAGGGTTATGACTTTGGTAAGTGGTACTTAATTGTAATATGCATTCATATTTCTGATTTTTAGTGCATCTCAAAGGTTGTCACTTTGGCTATTACTCAAAAATCTTAGTAAGAAGTGCAGTTTAGTCCTGTAAGAGTAACTTTCTGACAGTGAGTACTGTATTGTATGGGTAGCATTTAAAAAGCCTTGATAAAAACGAGTCTTCAGTCATGTATCATTCTAATGGAATGTCATACATAGGTCCTCATTGTTAACATCCATTGATTAATTCCTTTATTTAAGAAGTTTAGCAATAACATGCACCATGTAAGTTTTGTGAATTCAGATTAGTTGAGTATGTTTTTGAGGTCACCTGCTTTATGCAAAGTATGTTTTTTCATGAGAGGTGGAAACAGTAGATCACATAACTTTGAAACATTAACATTTCTATTGGTTTGGTTTTTTTTAGTGTTGGAATATTGCAAGTTGTATTGCTTTGAGTATTGCTTACTTAAGTACTTACTCAAACACGGTGATAATTTACTTTTCATTGTATGGAAAATACATGGTTTGTATTTATCATGTGCATCTGTGTGATAGTTTAGAAACTGTTCACAAGGCAGAATGGCCTTTAAAGTGGCTTGTTTTTCAGCAGGAAAGTCCTCAGTTCACTATAGCCAGGGTTAAAAAGCACACTGTCAGTTTTATGCTGCTGCCTTCCCCTGAATGAATCTCTGTTTTGACTGACAGAGAGCTATCTAGAAATTTCTTCTGATTTCTTATCCATCTTTTTTAGTTACTGGCTTTGACTCTTTTTGCAAGAAAACAAGTCTTAAACATCATAAGTTGTTTAAGTCTGTATTTAGTAAATTCAAAATAGTTGTAGGTAAAGTTTAGGATTCAGGATTTACACTACTGGAATTCAGCAGTGCCATCAGAGATGCAGACCATGGTGATATTTTGTGGTAAATGAAAATTTGTCCCTTTTAGGTCAAGTCTATATACTGAGACTTTGATAGGAAGGTAATAAGCATGAAGTCTAATTCTATCACTTGATGTAAATACAAACATTATACTTATGTATAAGAACCATAAAAAATGAAGTTTAGGAAGCTAAATACAGAGAGAAAATGAATTGAAATGCTACTGTATACAGATGTGGCTAGATGTTACATGGTTTCACCTTGCAAAAATGTACATTTCCATATATAAGTATTTCTGCTGAGATGAAAGAAATTCTATTTGATAAAAATATGATTTACACGAATACAATTAATAAAAAAATTCTTATTGTTGGATGAATTGCTGAACCAGATGAAGATATTAAACTAAACATAGCTTCAAATGCCTGATATTGCCAAACTACTGAACAGATAAAACATTTCTGCACTGAATGTTTTTTCCTTTTGCCTCACTTTTATGCAGAATCCATATTGATTTCTTTTCCATGCTTACTTGGGCTTGGATTTAGAAATACAGAATGTTTGGTTTTAAGCACTGTTGTGAGTATAATTTATCAAACAGTAAAGCATCTGTAACCAAAAAAAAAAACAACTTACAGAATAAGAGTCCATATAGTGAAATAAATGCTATATTTAAAATTGTCTTGTATTATAAATTTATCATAGCCAAAAAAATTTCTTACTTATTACGAATGTAAACTGTTAATTGAAACACCTGTATGTAATACAGCATACAGGAAAGTTTGTGATGATGTTCTGCAAAAATTTATTTGATAAATGTTTGCAGAGTAAAACTGAAAATTGAGTATAGATTGTGTTCTGTTTTAAGCTGTGTTGATGGAGTTCATGTTTTTCAAGTCTAGCATTTTAAAACTAATAATCTGTCATAATTTAAGACAAGTATATGTATAAGCTATTACAGTCTTAAATAATTTAATTGCAGTTTTTATACCAACTTGTGTTTTTTAGTATTCCGCCCAATTTCAGCTAGAGCCAAACTCCTTATGAATCCTCGATCTGATGTTGACTTTTCATCCCCAAAAATGGATTTAGATGTAAACTTACAGGATATAACTGTTGAATTCAATAAGCCACAGGTACAAACTGTTTTTCTGAAGTTATATGTAATGTGGTAAAACTGTTATTTTGCAAGAATGAGAAAGGCAGTCTGAAATTTTATAATGAACATATAGAATCTATTAACTTCTTAGTCTTGTTTTTCTTTGTAACTGATTTTCTCTTCCAATAGAAACTTGATACTTGTTGTTCTCAGAAAGATAATAATGCACAGTTTGAATTTGTTTGCCTAGTACTTCAGTGTTATGGAGCTTCTTGAGTCTATAGATATGATGACACGAAATCTGCCATATAGGAAGTACAGACCTGATGTTCCATTGCACAACAACGCCAAGACGTGGTAGGCAACCTCAGACTTTGAAAATAGTTTGTTAGTTATTAATTTGAAATAATTACCAAGGAATTGCTTCTTACTTAAGGAGGCTCATTTCCTTCTGAAAGCAAGCATTCTCGTTTGGTTTTGTTTGTTTTTCTTAAGCGAGTATTGTAATAACTTGATGAGGACCTCAAACCAAAGCTGAGGACACAGTATTTGAAAATCTGTGATTGCTGTCTTAAAAACCGTTACCAGGAGCTTAAATCCAGATAGTGTTTTCATAACATAACATTGTTTTAAAGAAAGCCCCCCTGTTATATGTTAGATAGTATTACAAGAACATAGCTATTATCTAAAAATAGACTAACCTTTTCTACACAGGTGGCAAGGATTTGATTTCTTACAGTTCCTTACAAATATATATTTATTATTCTCACACATGCATGCGCAGATTTATGGGTACTTTTCATACACAGCTACTTTTGAATTTTAGGAAACAGCAACCTGTCAACTTTGTGTGGGGAAAAAAAGTAAAATTCTTAGGTTTCTGTACTGATCAGAAGTGTAGTATTAGACGTGGGATTTCACTCTTTGCAAGTTGAAGTTGTATTTAGTGAGGGTCTTCAAAGCCTTAGGAGTCTTTTCAATACACCAAAAGAAAAGTAAGTTATACATCTCTCTTTTCTTTTAGGTGGAAATATGTTATTTATGGCATCCTTGAAGTAAATGTTCAACCTAAGCTCCAAATGTGGTCATGGGAACATATTTGGCATCATAGGAAGCAAGTGAAGAACTATAAAGAGATGTATAAAACAAAGATAACATCAAAAAAACCTAATGAAGAAATCTTAAAATCGTTGGAGGTTAGTAATTTTCTGTTAAAGGCTTACGTATTGTTCATCTTGATATTTGCTCATATTTAAATGTTCCTAAGTCTGTTCTAAGTTCAAATAAAATTTTCAGGGGCCATACTTGCAACTTCATCACTACCTTTCTCTGTGAGTAGTATTAACAAATATATGAATTAAGTTTTTAAAGTAGAAACTACAAGAAAGAACAGCTTAAACTGATGTGCTTTTCTTTTCCAGGTTTAAGTTTTCAGATTGAGCAAATTAACTTGGATTACATAAATCGAGCTGCTTACTGACATTTCCTGTAAAACTGAGCTGTGGAATGTAACAATTGTAAAATTGTCAAAAATAATTTCTCACCTCTCTCCTAGGAATTTGAAAAGGCCTTGGATGTTTTTAACATTACTCTAGCAAGGCAACAAGCAGAAGTCGAGGTAAAATTGCATAATTTAAATAAGTCTATGAATAACTGAAGCATGAGGTTGTGGACATTTTAGGCAGATGCCTTTTAGCTGTGGTTATTGAATTGTGTATCATACAGTCTCTCAATTTTCCTTGTTCATGTTTTTATTATAAGGCATGGTTAGTTGCAGCTTGTAATTTAAAAAAAATTAAATAACTCTATATACTGCTTCTTCAAAATGACTGAGCTGGGATAAATTCCTTTCTAATTCTGGTGGGAAAGATCTACTGTGGAAAATATGGTCAAAGGATGATGGAATTCAAACTGGGAACAATTATACCCAAAGCTCCTCAGTCCCTCCTCCCACCTCACAACGGCCTAGACTATTAGTGTATTCTTTTCTTTGTGCTACTGTGTTAGATAGACTGATCACCTCTAGTATGTTGACTCTTTGCGAAGGGATGCAATGTTTATATTTGCAAATGTTATTAATAAACAGAGCAGGTACAGAATACATTTAAGTAGGTAATTGCAATTAGGCGAGTTACATTAACTTGAGTAGTTACACTTAATTTGTTAGCCTTGGTTTTCCTAGGTTAATGTACTGCTTCATTTTCCACGTAGTGTCTGAGCATCTTTGTAGGAGACTGAAGTGAAATATATATAGTTTTTCTGAAATTTGTGAAGGCATCTTTCTCCATTAATAATCAAGACACCTAAAAGTAAGCAGAATAAGAAGTCTGCAATCTGAAAGGATGCAGTAATTAATAATTAAACTTCAGTGTCAATTACTGCTTTTGGCAGTGCTTGAAAGTAATTTGATTTTTTTCTTTTAAGAAAAAAAAAAGTTAAGTATGGTGTAAATGCAATTGCTGCAGTCACAGATATTGTGCTTCTAACCCAAAACTCTGAAGAGGAATCTATAAATGTGATTTTTCCTTTTTCCTTCTGTTTGTCTATATGTACACCCACATTTGGATGCTTATGTTATCATTGTCCAGACTTTTAACAGAACCAGAAAAAACATTCATGACCTTTCCCCTTCAGTTGGTTGGCTGAATTGGAGAGCTTTTCAGGGTGTGGGGGAAGGTTTGGTTTTGGTTTAGTTCTCATTTGATTCTGGAATATTCTTCCCTTGTAGTGTATACTTTCTCTCGGTTTTATCTTTTTCCTCCAACTTTTTGCAAGATGATTGGAATTCTGAAGTATTTCCTATCTGGTTTTATTCTTCTTTTCCCTAATATGATTATGCTGCTTACAAAAGGTTATGTCATATTGCATTCCTCACTACCTTCAAATTCTGAGTTTTAAAATAGATTTCTGTAACACTTAGAAGTAGGTTGCAAGAAAATAAATTTTCAGTTGTTTGGGCTTTAAGCCATTTGAAAAGTGTTAGAAGTGCATCTTTAAAGATGTGCTAGCTGATTACCTGCATATATTTAAAAGTGTTGAAAATCAGGTCACAGTGATTCTGAATTGTGTTCTATCTCCATCTGTCTGTCAGAACCCATCTGTGTTATTGTTATCAGATGATACCTCTGGAAAAGGATTCAAAGGACTTAAAAGAGACAAATCTACTACTAGTGTGGTATCCTGACAATTAGCCTTAAGTCTGCTGGCTATTTAAAGGAGCACCCATTAGATGTGGGCTGAGTAAAG
This sequence comes from Pardalotus punctatus, assembly GCA_013400915.1. Taxonomy (NCBI): domain Eukaryota; kingdom Metazoa; phylum Chordata; class Aves; order Passeriformes; family Pardalotidae; genus Pardalotus; species Pardalotus punctatus. The sequence goes on along the minus strand of VZTX01001319.1, from coordinate 33,322 downwards.
CCAGGCAAATGATTGGGCTGTTTGCAAAGCTTTTCTGTTTCTTGAAAACATACCTAAAGGGCTGAATTTCAAGAGCATACTTTTATCTAGACCTTGAAAGCAAGCTCCTTAGACATTGCATTTGTGATCTCAGTGCTGATTTTCTGGCAACTATGTAGCCAGAGCTTTATATTCCAAACCTCAGACCACTTCTGCTTCTCTAATACTAGTGCCCAAAATACCTACTACAGTCTTCAGTGAGCTAAGTGTCAAGTTTCTGTATCAGCTTGAGAAATGTCCTTTCAATCTAGAGAAGACCTTATAGAATTTACCTAGGTGAGAATACAGGATGGAGTCATGTAATCATTTAGGTTGGAAAAGACCTGGAAGACCACCAAATTCAACTGTTAACAGAACACTGCCAAATCTGCAAGTAAACCACATTCCAGAGCACCATATCTATGTGCCTTTTAAATAACTCCAGGGGTGGTGACTCAACCACATCCCTGGGCAGCCTGTTCCTTTGCTTGGCAGCTCTTTGAGTGAAGCAAATTTTCCTAATAGCCAGTATTAACCACCCCTGGCACAACTGGAGGCTGTTTCTGCATCTTCAGTTGCTTGTTACTTGTGAGGAGAGTCTGACCCCTGTGTGGCTACACCCACCTTTCGGGTAGTTTTCTCTTTTGATCAAAATAGTTTACCTTGATGATTAAGTCTATGATGGTGTTGATTACCAAACCATTATTAAATGGAGGATGGGGAAAGTTCAAGAGAATTCTTCAGCAAATTTTTGTAGTTGCCATACTGCACAGATTTTTTTCTGCATCTTTGCTGAAGTACAGTTCCACTGGCTTCTCTCTGCAGTCTTTCTTACCTTGGACTGTGCTGCTTCTGGTGCCTGCTTCTGCCTTAGACATGTTAAGAGTCATAGCTTTAAACATCACTTACTCTCCATGGCAGTTGCCCTTCAGTACCAACTGTTCAGTATCCCAGAAACCTGTAATTTCAGACTTAACATCCTTTTATCTAAGGCCTGTCCATTTCTCCACTGGGCCATTTGCTTTATAAGATCTGCTTGATGACCTGGTAACCTTTATAAAGAAGACTCTTGAGGACTTTGCTCAAACTTTTTGAAGCTTTGTGTTGTTAAGCTGACATTCTGCATCATCTCTCTGAGGTGAATCAATAGTATAAATTCCGAAGCCTTATGTTTTTGTGGCGAGTCCTGCTGTCCTTTGGCTGGTAAGCATATAGATGTGACAAGTCCCTACAGAGGACTTATTTATAGTTAGCTGTTTTCCGTAATTGTGTTGCAGAGATCTTGGGGTTTTGAATACTGAGAAGGGATCCCTGTCTCACTTTCACTAGAGTATCTCTAAATTTAGGGCTTATCTGTAACTGTTTGTATATTTTTGGATAGTATTAGTCACAAAGAAAGTTAGTTTGTGTGGACTAATAGTTTTGAGGACCACTCTGTCTCTTAGATTACTTGATATTTGTTTGCCGTCCCCATGACAAACTTTCAGTGTTCAATTTTGGATGTAGTCTACTCTTTCTGTGAGGATCCAGTATTGGAATCATTACTGGTATCAGATAGGGCATCACCTAGTTTTGCAAATAATAAATGTGGGAGAAGGGAGGGCTTCCTTACTATTCTAGCTATGTGTATCAGATCCAGGAATAGTTTTTTATTTCTCTTAGAATAAATATTGTATTACAAGAGTAAATGTTTTTTTTAATTGCTTTGGGTATCCACCTTGAAATGAAAAATATAGGGCTAATGTAGAATTTGGTCTGTGATGGCTATTTAATTGCTTACATATGTACCTTAAATGATATTTTATAAAGCCATTGTAGTCATGTAAAACACTATATAATGTTGAGGGTTTATTTATGGTGAAAGCCAGAGAGAAAATCTGTGTAAGAAATGTTTATTGACCTTTTACATACCCTTTTCTTTTGTAAAGGTCGGTGTTATTGGTCTGATAATGTATTGTGTACTTGAAAAAGTTACTAGAAGGGAAACTAAAAAAATAATACTCTGCCTTTTTAATGGTTATCTCATGATGTTCTGAAGTGTTAGTGCTGCATTGGGTCTATATTTTTCTTAGGAAAATGAAGAAAGAAGCATAGAAAAAATTACTTACCTGAGTATTTTTTAAATTTAAGGCAACTAAGGCTGGATTGAAAATCTACAGACCAGGAGTAAAACAAGATGATGAAAATTCTGGTGGCTGGTTTAGCTGGATATGGAGCTGGTCAGGTGAAAAAAAGAATGAACAAAAACAAGAAGTAAAGGGCTCAAGTATGATAATTTATTGATATTCTTTTCTGTTACTAGAAGTGTATTAGAGTCCTAGGTCCCTGGCAGTGGAACTTTATTATCAAATTATTGCTGTTTACATTTTCTCTTAGCCTGTTCTTTTGCTGATGAAACTGGTAACTACATGTAACAGAGGTTGTACACAATTCCTTCCATAGCTACTTCTGAACTGCCTTCAATACAGGAGAAGTTAATGGAATGTAAACAATTATACTTCCATTTGTTTTAGAATTTGTCTGTTTCCTGCAGTGTGTGTTTGCTTTTCTTAAGTATGGGGCATCTAATAAAGGTTATGGAACATGGAAAGTAAATCAGAAAGGCTGCTTCTTGTTGTTAGCAAGCTAGGAAATAAAGTAGATCAGAGAAAAAGTATGGGAGCATTTTAAAGCATGCTTTATATTCTCAAGACTTGGCTTTAAACCTCAGGGTATTTGGTTCTGCTAATTCAGGACAATGTTGATGGTATCTACTGCATGTTATAGAGCTACGAAGCACTGGAAAGTATATAAGAGTATTTGCATTTTTCAGATACCTATACTGTGTTTAACTAACCTCTTGAAATGTAACAGGTCTTGAAGAACTGATGACACAGGAAGAGAAGGCTAAACTTTACGCAGCAATTGGATATAGCGAAACAGCTGTGGATCCAACCCTTCCAAAATCAGTAAGTCATAACTGACTGTATGATACCAAACAGTTGGTAGCTTTATCTACTAATAAAAATCTAAAGATGACAGGAAATCACTTGTAAATTACTTGAAGCTGTGTCTCTATATTTGAATACTGTTCTGACACTTTATTAAAAAGTTACTGCATGTTGGTTTTCTGCAGAACAGAGCATCCTGAGATGCAGTTTCAGGACAGTGGTTATAAAGCTTACTTTGGATATTCTGAAATAGTTAAGAATTAAATTTTGCTTGTTCTAACAAGAATAAAATCATAGATGTAGTACATTGTGGTTTAAATATTGAAGTATATTCATATATTATCTTACAATATTCAGAAGCTTTTTAAGAAAATGCACTAAGGAATCTTAATAAGGGATCAGAAAATGCACGGGAATCTAAAATATGAGTGATAGTAGATGAGGTAGAATAAGTGATTATGTAAAGAAAGGGGTGATTCAAGGATTGTAATGTGGAAGAGCAACATTTTGAACCATTTGGAAATAGTCTGGTAAGTTATCTTAACGTGAAATACCAAGGATGATACAATGGACTGCATTCTACCTCTGCATCAGAGGGTCTTTATCCCAAAACGTGGTAAAGACATCAAAGGTGTGTGTTTGTAAGGATAGTCAACTCTAGCCCAGCCTCTTTGAGACTTTTACACCAGCTATGCTACAAGCTATTTATACCTGAAAACAGTAATTTCAAACTACTATTTGTAGCTTTCATCTCTTCATAAACTGTGTCAAGATATATATTAATGTGTTTTATACTCATGTGTTGTTATTTTTCTGGCATATCTAGTATGAAGCCATGAAGTTCTCTGTCAAGTTATTAAGCATGTCTATATCAGTAAGAGAAAACCAGCAAACTCCTAAACTGGTAGAATTTGCATTAACTGACTTGAGTATAGTATTTACCCAACGACCGGGTGCACAAGCAATAAGGTGAGCTTTCTCTATAAAACTGGTTTTGCTCTTCATGAAGTGATGGTGACTGGTTGGCATTTTAAGACTCTGTTATGGTATTTAAGTGGTCATTCCATGTGCAGTTTGGGAGTGGAATCATTCTGCAGCTGATAGATGAATCATGGACACTCTTTCCATGATTGAGTTCTCTGCATCTTCAGAGCTTTTTGTGCTAATACAGATGTAATCCTTTTTTCTCAGTTTGTCATGGTTATGTGCAAACCATCTAGTTACTAACTTGTTACTTGCTTTGAAAAGTGACTGTTACTCCTTTTGAAACTTAACCTGAGCAAGGTGATCTAGCAACCACTTGTGCATGGGCATTTAACATGCCTGAAAAGTTCTTGTGTTCCCAGTTCACTTTTTGGTTTGTGGAAGAAAGATGTAAGTGATTATTTTTCCTTTGTTTTGTGCTCTCATAGTAGATGGTGAAAAGCATCTACTGAAATGTTTTAATTTCATTTCAAATGTAATGACTTAAAAATTCTGGGAGAAGGTAACCTTCCTGTTTTAAACCTTGTCCCCTCTACTTTGAGATGTGTAAGTATAATCTACAAATGATACAAAGATACTGTTGATTTTGATTAATTTTATGCATAATTTTTTAAAAGTTTTTCTTCTGGCTTTTCTCTTGGTCCTCTTGTTCATCTAAATGGTCCTGACAATGCTATTGTACTAAGAAGAAGGAAAAATATACTACATTTTTAGTATGAAATATTTTTCTCTAAGTGTTGGGAGAAAATGATCTTCAACTGAGAGCTGTTACAGAGGTGGACAGCATATTGAAAAAAAAAATTCCAAGACCTAAAAAATACTTCTTGGAGTAATGAGACAATTTATCTTTGTTTCTTTTGTTTCTCTGCATCAAAACCCTTTTCTCTCTGCTGTATGTCTGTTTCCCACTATGAATATACCATCTAATTCCTGAGGTTATACTAAAGAATTCCTGTTTGTATCTCGTACCTGCCCTGATACCTGTTCTCAGGAAAAGTGTATGACGGAATAACTTGGATGTCCTTTCTTATTTAGACAGGGGCAGCTAATGGACACACAAGGTAATGAAGTGGAAAACAGTTGACACATGGATGTATGAATTAAATACTTAGAATAAGCTACTTATATTTAGGGTAGGGTAGAGATGTATTGTATTGGTTTGTGGTTTGTTTTGTTTTTTTTTCCCATCTCATTTCTTACACTCTTACCAACTAATTGTACTTAGCCAGATGCATATTGCATCTGAACAGTCTGCTTACATTTCTTTACAGGTTTGAAACAAAAATTACCTCCGTTGAAGTTACAGGCGTGTCTCAAGAAAAGTGTACACCCTGTCTCCTGTCTTCTCGAACGGTCTATTCAGATGAGAGTACCTCACTTTTAAGCATAATGTTTGAGACTAATCCTTTGGATGAGAAAGCAGATCAGAGGATTAGAATAGAATCACAACCACTGGAAATAATATATGATGCAGTAAGTAAATACTTTAATAAGCTATAAATAATAACAATCTTATTTAATAGTAAATTTACCATGGATTTTTTTTGCTTTATTTTAACAGATGACAGTAAATAGCTTAGTGGATTTTTTCAGACCTCCGAAAGATGTACATTTAGAGCAATTGACATCAGCAACTCTGATGAAACTTGAAGAATTCCGTGAAAAAACATCAACAGGCAAGTGCTGCATGCTTTTCTGATGGCACACTCAGACAAATTTTAGATTGTAGGAGTGTGAAAACTGTGTCTTTTCCTATGGAGATGTATGCATCCAAGTCATAGCTTTCTAACACACCACCTAAATAAGCTAAATTATTCAATCTCATTGCAATGCTTTTATTCTAGGTATTGAATAGTTTTTTGTGTGTATCTCTTTAAATTCAGGTATTTTTACTTCTTTGTAAAATATGCTCCAAAACCATAGACAGTTTTTTAGTATTTTAACTCCATGCAGAGTTAAAGCAGTTTGTTAAAGCTTCTGTTTTTTTCATCTGGTATCTAAAAGGCCTTAGTTATTTAATACGCTTTAAATATTGATACTGAGATATTAGTCCTCTAGATTAACCCCTAAATTCCTTTCAGATCTCTTGTTTTTCAGGATATTATGCTTTTCTATAGGATTTTTCCATTGATATTGATTTTGTTTTGGATTGACTCAGTTCAAGTTATGTAAACTGTATTTATCTGCCTTCCAGATGCTCAGCTTTACAGTCATTTCACTAGTTTTCATTTCATCCTGTTTATCTCTAGAGATCTTTCATTTTAAGACATGAATGCAAATGTTGAATACTGTGAAGACTAACACTTAGGTCTATGGGATTAAATTGTTCCAGTAAGGATGTCTGAGGCTTTGTAAATCAGAGATGTGTCCAGCACAGTGTCCTGTCTCTGTGGATGGGAGTGAATGCTGAGGGGAGATTTCATATGTAAAGTATATTTAAAAGGAAAAAAAGCAAGCAACAAATGTTTTCTTAAACCTCTTTTAATTTTACAACCTATTAGTAATTAAATTGTAAATATAAAAAAATCTGAATACTCAAGTGATAAAGAGTTTAGAGAAAACTCAAGCATAATATATATTTAATTGATTGCTTTAATCAGGCTAGTATTGGGAGGGAAATCAAGGATCAATAGTATTTTTATTTATTAGTTCTTCTTTGATTAAACTGTTTAATTAAGGACTAATATCAGATTACCCAGAATTATGTGGATCAGCTTGCTTGTCTTTTCTTTCAGGAATTTTTTGAGCAATTTTGATGCAACAGTTCATTGCTCATTTCTGAGATAAATTTTTAAATTTGCTTAGATAAATTTGCTTAGTTCTCTGCTCACCAGCACCAAATATAGTGGTGTTAGTCATAATTAATTTTTTGTGGAACTATGTGATACTGCTCTTTGTTTATTACACTATAAGCATATCATTACTGTAGAGGTATACCCACTACTGTTTGCACCTTCACAAGAATGCTGTTCCCCAGAGTAACCTAAAACCTTGTTCCAGTCACAAATGAAAAATTTGATGGGAATGTCTAAAAATATGTGGTACGTTGCTTGTAAAATCTTGTGTGAGTCTTAGAGAATTGCTAGGAAAGAAAGATTTGATCTGCAGAATATTGTGTTGCAGGGGACTATGCTAATCTGAGAGGTAGAATAAGAAGAATGGGAATATATAGATATAATTAGTATGTTCAGACCTGCAGTCCTCAGAAAGACTTCTTTACATTTTTCTTTGAAGCAGTAGAAGATAGCTGGAAAATATAGAGGAACTGTGAACTTCAAAAGTGAAGGAACCTGCTACACCAGAATAGTTACAATTTTCAGCACTAAGAGACATTAACAAAGCTTGGGTTACCAGAGGTCAATTTATGGACACCACCACATTCTCTTCTCAAATAAAGGGAACAAGAAAATATTTGACTGACCATTCTATATCACTCAAATTCAGCTAGGCAGTGCAAACTGAAAAAATCTCACTATTTTTATTATTCCAAGTTGTTTTGCCTTGCAAATCCTGAAATGTGATCACCGTCCAGTTCTTTACTGACTAGACTAGCTCTGCTGTGGCAGGACAACCATTGATAATGTAACAGTTTTAATTGCATTCTTACCAGTGGATGTGCTGAATGTCATGTTGGCATCTTCATAATTCATTATCTCTGCTGTGGTCATCAGCTTGTTGTACATGGTAAATATTTAATGGGTTGTGGCTGCATCATAAGGCAGTTTTCAGTGCTACCTTGAAGCAATACCATTCGTTCCTCTTCAGCTGAGCAAAAAAAGCAGAATTGGACTTCAAATATTATGACTGTCTGATTTTTCCCAACTAACTGCATGATTTTTATGCATAATTTTTGTGAGACTATATATTTGCATATCTGTGGTATCGCAGTATGGAGATGCTTGTCAGCAGTCAGTGCAAACTTCTATATCTCAGTATTAACCAACACTAGCAGTTTGACCAGTGCAGTTGGATACTCTAAATAAGAAATTCTAGAGCAGTGAACTTTCTGAATCTAACAGAGCACAGTGGGTTAATTCAGTAATTTCAAAACTGCAGTTCACATTCCAGTTCTTCTCATTTCATCTCTGCTCAGTGGGAAACATTTTTTGGTTTGCATGTCATGTTATCTATACTTGTCAGTTAGCATTGTTTGCTGTCATCATTTAATCTACTTGGTGCTTCTTTAAGGTTTACCTGTAATGATTAGTTCAGAAAAAATATGGAGATCAAATGTACCTTAATTGTCTAGCATCCAGAGCTTATTTAAAATTTGACCAGATTTTCTTTTTCTAGATTTCTTTTAATCCTATAGATTCTGTATGAATTACTTTTTTTTTGTTTATATTTACTAATTGTACTATTTTTCAGGTTTGTTGTATGTTATTGAAACCCAGAAAGTTCTGGACCTCAAAATTAACCTCATGGCTTCATACATCATTGTTCCACAAAAAGGATTTTATGATCATACGTCAAATTTACTACTTCTGGATCTTGGTAGTTTTAAAGTATGTAGCTACCTAATGCAGTAATTTACCAAAAATGATAATTCAGCTTTTACATGATTTCCGGTTTCTTAATTTGCATTTTATGGTAGTGATTAAGTAAAAGTACCTCTTGCAGTTTATGTATTAGGTATTTATTTTAAAGTGCTTTCTAGTCAAGGCAGAAATTACTGAACTCTTCTCAGTGGATTCTTTCAATGCAAAAGAATTGCTAGAAAATAATACTCCTCTGGTATGAAAATACTGTTGATGCTTTGGACTGTTACATGGAAAAGTCTAATAATTTTTTACATTGCCATACAATATAAAATAGTGAACTTCTTTCTTACATGATTAAATGGTATTCTTATTTTTCATATTATTATTATTACTTACCTTTTAATCACTGAGTTTACTTTAAAATGAGAAAACTGAACATACTGGCAATTTTTAAAATAATTTAGATAAAATTAGAAGTATGTTTGAGTTAATGATTTATCTTTTTTACTTTTCCCTTGCATCAAGTATGTAAAATTATAATTTATCGCTCTATAATCATAGACTTTATCCGTATTATTAGCAATCTTCTTACTCATTGCTGAACCTGTGTTCTTCAGGATAAATGATCTTACGTGTATACAGGCAATTACATTTTTTTTAAAATTGTACTCTTGTTAAGAATGATTCTGCCACTTACTCTCTGTTTAGATTGCTGTCTGCTTTTTTAGTAAGAATTTGTTTCAAATCTTAAAATCTTGCTGAAGAGAGTAAGTTTTCTATGTCTTTTCCACATAATGATTTTCTGAGCGTGTAATTTCAGTTAGAGCCCTAGAATGGTTTGGCTTAGAAGAGACTTTTAAAGGTCATTGAGTCTAACCTCCCTGCAATGAGCAGAGACATCTTCAGCTAGATCAGGTTCCTCAGCCACCTGTCCATGCTGACCTTGAATGTTCCCAGGGATGGGGCATCCACCCCTTCTCTGGGCAGCTTGTGCCAGTGTCTTGCCACTCTCATTGTAAGAAAATTCCTTGTATCTAGTCTATATCTACTCTTAAGTGTTACCCCTTGACTTGTCAGAACAGGTCCTGGTAAAAAATGTGTTCCCATCTTCCTTTCCGGCCCACTTTGAGTACTGAAAGGCTGCTGAAAAGTCTCCCCAGAGCCTTCTGCAGGCTGAACAACACCAACTCCCGGCTTTTTTCTTGGAGGAGATGTGTTCTGTCACTCTGATCACTTTTCTGGCCTTTCTCTGGACCTGCTCCCACAGGTTACAGTACTCCAGGTGAGGTGCAGAGGAGAGGGGCAGAATCTTCTCCCTTGCCCTGCTGCCCACACTGCTTTGGATGCAACCCAGGGCATGTTTGGCTTCCTGGGCTGCAAGTGGACATTGCCAGGTCATGTCCAGCTTCTCATCCACCAGCACCCCCAGGCCCTACTCCATAGAGCAACTCACAATCCCATTGTCAGCAGCCTGCATTGATCATAGAGCTACTGAATCACTTAGATTGGAAAAGACTTTGAAGATCTTTGAGCCCAACTATTAACCCAGTACTGACAAGTCCACCACTGAACTATGTCCCTAAGTGCCATGCCTACGTGGCTTTTTAATTCCTCCAGGGATAATGACTCAACCATGTCCCTGGGCAGCCTGTTCCAGTGCTTGGCAACCCTTTCAATGAAGAAATTTTTCCTAATATTCAGTCTAAACCACAACCTGATACAACTTGAGGCTGTTTCTGCATGTTCACTTGGTCCTTTCTTGGGGGAAGACACTAACTCCCTACTTACCCTCTCAAGAGCTGCAGCTTCCTTTCTGGTAGTTTTAAGGTAAGGGCCCCTCCCTGCCTCCTTTTCTCCAGGCTAAAGAACTCCAGCTCCCTTGGCTGCTCCTCCAAGGACTTGTGCTCCAGATCCCTCCCCATCTCTGATGCCCTTTGCTGGGCATATTCCAGCACCTCAATGTCTTTGTTGCTGTGAGGAGCCCCAAATTAAACATAATATTCCAAGTGCAGCCTCACCAGTGCCAAGGAGGGGGGGACAATCCCTTCCCTAGTTCTTCTGGCCACACTATTTCTGATACAACCCAGGATGCCATTGGCCATTTTGGCCACCCAGGCACATGCTGGCTCATGTTCAGGTGGCTGTCAATCAGCTCAACCTGCTGACCTCCTCCCTGAGCTATGTTACTAAGCAGACGAGTTTTTCTACCTGCTCACACCTGCCACAGGTGTGCTCACTCCTGCTGTCTGGTGTTGGCATAAGAGTCGGGCACATCCAGCAGCCTGGCACCTGTGTGGCAGCATCTTCTCACCAGAGCTCTGTCTGATCAGCTGCATCAGTCATGGTGGTGCTGTTGTTTTTTTCATCTTAGAAATGAAATTTGATATAATTTTAGTATAGGGGATAATATATAAGTGATTTTTATTGGAGCTCCAGGGGCAGTTATGGAAGAATGTCTACAAAAGCTTGCCTCCACAGGGGTGAATACAGTTTTATAGGTTTAGGGAAATTAGCATAGTTGATAAAAAGCACCAATTAGGAGGACAAGTGGTGATGCAATTCAGCCTAGGTCGAGCCCCTTCTCTGGAGTCCCCTCCCCTTTGTACTAGCTGTACTTGTTCATATAAAAATATGGCTCAAAGACCTTGGTAGCCAGGGAGAACAGCCATATTTTATCAGAGATGAATGTCAGAGAGAGCAAATCTGAAATACCAAATAAGTATGGTCATATGAAAGCTGATTCAAAGAAATACTGACTGATATTAAAGGAAATACATTGATGATGAACAGTCCAAATCATCTTTTCCTCTCTAACTAATATGTTGCAACTGAATTCAACAGGGTTCAGAAATCAATTTCATGTGTCTGAGTTCATGAATGCAGTAATGTTTTATGTATAAAAATTCTGAATGATTATTCTACGGATTACAAAGGGCTTGAGACTTTGGAGTATAAGCCACTTATTAAATTTTTTTTTTCTGTACAGAGCATACAGCATATTTTAATTAACTTTTTATTTTGTTTCTTTCTTTGAGGAAGAAATATAGTTAATACTCTCGGGTTTTGTTTTGATGCAGGCTAGGAATTTTAGATATTTGCTGTGCTGTGATAGTTGTAAGACTGTGACCTAATAGTGAGGACTTAATCTTTTCTTGTGATGTTGAGGAGCAAGTATTTGTAGAATTAGTGCTTCAAATATTTTTGAAATTGATTTATGCTTTTTTTGGTGACTGTTCTAAGATGACAAGCAAAAGTCGTTCTGATTTATCAGAACTCAAAGTAGGACAGAGCACTATTGAAGATATAATGTCAAGAGCTTATGACAGTTTTGATATCCAGCTCAGCAGTATGCAGTTACTGTACAGCAAGCATGGTAAGTATTCATGAAAGTAATCTTTCTTTATATGACTAAATATAGTGTGGTGGTTGTTGTGCCTCTTATATTTGTAGCTGAAGCAGTAGAGAATCTTTTGTAACATACTTCTTCAAATGTGAGTGTTCTAAATTCAGTCCCATGAGCATGTTACGAATTTCCAAAACATGCCTCTAGGGCTTCAGTTCCAATCCTAGCAAATTTATAATGAAATCCCTTTTGTTGAAGACATCTCATTTGATTTGTTGCATAATAAATGCGAGACTGTAATTTTTTTTAATGGTATTTTCCTTCCATGCCTTTGCTTTTCTCCAAATTTAAAGCAGAATCCACAAGTAGTTGTAGGTTTGACCATCTTGTGAGGGTAAAGAAAGGATCAGAATCAATTTACTTCAAGGATTGGAGTCAATTTACTTCAAGAAGGTATCAAAAGAAACTTTAGTATTTTGAGAACTAGCAACATGAAGTCAGTCAGTCATAATCAGAGAAGTCTTAAGCATTTAATTCTCAATCCTTTGATTCCAGGGGTGAATCCAGAGCTTAAACTCCCAGTACCATGTATGGTAAGAATTGGGTCCTTAGAGGTCTGCAGCATGGATGGGGTACCTGTGTAGATGAGAATGGGAGAAATTATTCATTAGTCTTGTATGTCTGAAGTTCAGATCTTGTATAATATGCATCTATTGACAGAGCTGTAAAAGAGATTGTGACACCTGAATTTTTAGCAATACATACTAGTATCAGATACTTGAATTCTGTGATGTGTACTGAGAAGGAATTTCTTTCAATGTTTAAAGTAGATTTTCTCTGCATTTCTAGATGAGAACTGGCAAGAAGCTCGGAAGCTAAAAAATTCATCTCAGTGTATCTTACAGCCCTTGGATGTAAAACTGGAATTTAGCAGGGCCATGGTTCTTACAGATGCAAGAATGCCCAAGTACGTGTTTTCCCTAATTTTGAAATTGTATGGTAAATGACTTTTTTGAGGAGAAAAAGACAAAAAAAATAAGGGTCTAGTCATACCTGTGCTCTTTTGCGTTGGCTGTGTGTAAATCTTGGAAGTGAAATACATCTATTGAGAAGAATATAAAACAAATTAATGAAGTTTTCAGATACTGAAAAGGTGATAGAATGTTACAGTAGTATTCTTAATATAGTTAAAGATTTTTATTAAAGATATTACTGCCTCTTCTAATTCAGTCTTACTAATAGCTGCATTTCAGTTCTCATTGAAAATTCTGAGGAACTAAAAATCTGAACTTAGAGTCTCTTTTATAAACATAAAAAAACACTTCGAAAAGTAATGTGCCGTCATACTCACTATCTTTTGACTTGGTGTATTGCTCTAGTTAGTTTATCTACTATGGCTCACTTCTCTGTAAAAGGGCTCTTAATGCCTTGAGTTTGTGCTTAGGCTTATTTAACAAAATCCTGTTAGTTATGGAAATTGTACCAATCAGAAGAAAATAATTAGTACTGTTAAAAATGATCAGTGATTGCATGGTGTAATGCTGCCACCTTCTGGAAACATAGGAGGCCAGATTATGAATTTTGATGCTTGCAAAACATCTTGTTTTCCCTCCTTACTTTTTCTCTGTTTAGTGGAGAAGGTCAAATAAGGGGAGCACAATTCATAGGAATCTTTTTATGTTAGAAAGTAAGATTTCATTTCTGTGGCCATATAACCAAATTACATAATTTTAATGTAGGTTTACAATTGACATCTCTCAAAGTTTTGCAGGTATAACCTGGATTAAGGAGTGTCTTTGCTTAGTGAGAGCTTGTGTTGCAGTATTGCCATACTGCCTGTCTAACTGTCTTGGCTACCAGGTGTGCTTTGGCAGTTTATGTGTCTAAACTGATTCAGGGAAATTTTTCCCTAATTTTTCTCTGTATGACATTGGGCACAAATGATAAAAGTTAACTGTAGCTTTGGGGTCAGCAAGAATCCCCTAAGCTGTGAATTTTAGTAAATATAGTTGAAGAGGGTATTACTCTCACATCAGTTACATATATATAAAAATGTATTTTTAGTGTACATGTAGCTATTCCTTTATATTTTAATTTTTTTAAGTATACTCATATTATATTTTTCCAGAGTTTCTTTTTATTAGTATTTGGACCTACATAGAAGAGCATTTGTCTGCATAGAACAGCATAGTTCTTTGGAGAAAAATGAGTGGAAAGATGTTAGTTCAAAGGAAAACCTAGTACCAGAATTGTTGTTTAATGTAGTAGATTTTTATGAATGAGTTCCTTAAGCGCCTATTTTACATTGAGTCATCTGAAAAGCTGGTGATTGGCTGTCTCTATTTTTAGATTCTATGATTGTTTGTACATCCTTCAGTGACTATCAAATTAATTTGAATTCCTTGTGATTTTGTTGGTCAAAACAGTAACGAATTTACTGGTTTTTGTCCTGGCTTTGTTTAGAAAGGCACGTTTCTATATTGCTGCCTTGAAGATAATACTACTTTAGGTAATTTTGTAAATGACTACTGTATCAAGGGACTGTCACTGTTTATCTGTGTTTTCATCTGCTCATGTTTCCTAATCTGTAAAATGGGCTTTCACTCTGTTTGGATATGAATATCTTCATTTCTTTCATTTCTAGTAATAGGATGCACCTTACAGTTTCTGCCACTTCACTTTTGGAAGGACTAATGTGATTTATAGCCTATGTCAAATTTTATATTTTTACATGTTTGTTTTATCCTGTCATATCCTGTGATCCTCCACCATTTTCTGAAGGAGGTGTCTGACAGTTTGTCACATGGTTTTTGAAGGTGTATGAAGAAGGTATTAGGATAGTGATGTTAAGAGCATACTTCTGTATAATACCATTCATTATAAACACAATAAAAATTCCTTTGTGAAGGAATGCACCTATTTGCAGCTTTGATGGTGGCATTCTTAACATTTCTTTCTTTCTAAACACAACCAGATTGACCTTGAAGAAAGTTTCTGCACAAATTTCCTCATCAAGTGAAGCACTTAGCTTCTCTGTGCTTCAGTCTGTACAGATAGGTAGTAATTGTATTCTCCTTCCAGATGTTTTCCGAACCTTAAAAGCTTTTGTTTAAAGAGCAGTGTAGTTTGCTCAGATTATTTTCAGTTGTCTGCTTTGTATCTGCTAAGTGCCTTCTCTTTCAACTGTATGGGCTGTCTGTTGTACAAACACTCATAAAAAATGTTTAAACAGTGTACACAAATTTTTGTGTAGAGGTTTTGCTGCAATGGAGGTGAGAATTGCTATATGTCCTCAGTTGTTGGAACAGAGTAGGCAGAGATGTCCCTTCAAACCTGGTAGCTACACATCTACCTTAATCCTCTCCATAATAATAAAAGAGAAAAAAAGAAAAAAAAAAAAAAAAAAGAGAGAGTCTAAATCTCTTTCTGATAGAACTGGAATTAAGAATAAGAATAGTAGTTGAGAATTAATCCTGTAGGAATTTAAGGATGTGAAGAAATTCATAAACTGAAGGAAACTAGTTACTGTCACAGTTTAACATATACAATTTTGTGCTTGCTTAAGTGTCAGAAACTGTTTTTTCAGATACTCTCAGTATCAAAGTTAGCTGAGACTGAAAATACGTAGCTTTTTTGTCCTCACATTTTCTTCTGTCTTACATTTTATGTCTCTTTGAAGATTGAGATGTGAGTTAAGCACATCAAAAGTGGGAGGAAATAGCTTGTCTTGTTCCTTACACACTATGCATTAAGCATCTGGTGCTGCCTGTTGGAGACAGTTACCTGTTAACAGACCTCTTTATCTGTTATAACTAGAAGTTGTAATAAAGGCATAATAATGTTCTTTGAACCAATTTTCTGCTTACTTTTGTTACACTCACTTGTATGAGAAACTGAGTTGGGTTTTACGTCTTTAAAAACGCAGTGGCTATGTTTGAGGTGATTCTACTTCTTTTTTGGCCAAAGCCTACTTAAATATGCTTAAAGTGTGGTTTACTGTTTTCATTTTTAAATATTATTATTTTATGATTTTATATCCTACATTGCTATACTATTTATTCCTTTGTTAGATATCTAGACTACTGCTAGAATCAGCTTAAATATACATGACTTCTAGGAAGTATTTAGTATACTTTTTTTTATGTTTTGAGCCTTAAACATTCATATGCAAAAAAAGCCTCCTCCATCTCTTCTCTAAAATACTATGTAAAAGCTCAGTTATGTGATTTATTGCAAGTAATTAAATACATG
The DNA here is from genome assembly GCA_013400915.1 of Pardalotus punctatus. Taxonomy (NCBI): domain Eukaryota; kingdom Metazoa; phylum Chordata; class Aves; order Passeriformes; family Pardalotidae; genus Pardalotus; species Pardalotus punctatus. The sequence continues at coordinate 17,315 of VZTX01001319.1, read as the reverse complement.
AACAAGAGGGAGCCATTTCTAATTGTAAGGAAAATGTGCCTTATGTAGCCTAATCAGAAGTGGTTATTAATATTTGTGGTCCTGATCCACAAGATGTTGTAGCAAATGGAAATATAAGTTATGTTAACAAGTGGGTATTTGCTGATCAAGTAACTTTTGTGTGTGCAACAGAAGGGTTTTTCATATTCACATATATGTATGTATATATGCACACTGTATGAAATGGTTAGGTAAGTAGTTTTATGACCAGGAAGACTTTTGGGTTTTTCAGAAGAAAATTATTGTGAGGTTTGAATGAAATAATTTTAAGATTGATTGTTTTAACTGTGGAACTTTTGACTTTGGTTCTTAAAAAACAGGTTCAAAATGTCTGGACAATTGCCTTTACTTTCTATCCAAGTATCAGACCAGAAGGTGACTAGTATCTTGGAGCTAATTGATAGCATTCCTAAGCCAGAAAGTGCACCTGCTACCAGTTCTCCTCCAAAAATAACTGAGGTAAGGTTTTTAAATTAGATTTCATTAAAAATGGTCAGAAAAATACCCTCTTGATATTACCACTGGAGTTTTGAAAGGTGTACAAGAACATGAAGAACAAGCATTTGGCTTAGTGTCTCTTGAAAAAGTTAGCTCTTTCTCTAAGCTATAGAAATTTTTCATGCTATTTAGTTAGTTTATTGTGAACTTTATCCAGTAATTATGAAATAGTTAGCCAATAATTATGAAATAGTCTCATGTTTGGATTTAAAATAGAACCCCTCAGAGTTTTACAAATATGGTAATTAATTTGTAGTTCATAATAATCCTGACTAGCAAACATACTCAGTTTTATTGAGGATTAGTTTAATTGTACCTTCAAATTTATACATGTATCATAGTGGTGCAGAATTTGGTTTCAAGTATTTTGTGTAGCAAAGAAAACATTAAAATGCTGGAATTTTTAAAGTTCAAATATTATGTGATCTTAGATGAGAGTTTCAAAAACCAAACAAAGATATTCAGTATCTGTTTTATAAACAATGCCTACCTGGCAGAAGTGGCAGCTTTTTTTCAGCTGACCTCACTCTTTTCCTCTTTCAAGTCAATTATACAATGTAACTCAGGGGTGGAAGTTCTGCCTTGCACTTGTAATGAATGAGTAGGAGTTTGGAGAGTGGCTTTTGCTCTTTTCCCACCCCTTTCCCTTAGTGAAGATGGTTTGGGTCACTGTTTTCTACCTTCTTTGGAACAGAAGTTTGCCACTTTCTTGTTATAATTCCTGAAAAATATGTTTCACCTTTTGAGCTGTTTTTAACGATACTGGGAAATGAACTCGCAGTTGCTAGTTTTTAACATGATTTTAGTCTGTGTGATCTGGCTATGTTTTATGTATGTTTAAAGCAGTCCTATCATTAGAATATATGTGAAATCTTAAAAGTCAAAGACAAAATTTAGGTCTCCATTTTTCTGTCATTTGTGAATACTTCTAACAACCTCTTACTTAATAACTTGTGCACTTGATTCTAATGGGCTAATGATCATCTTTGTATTTAGGGATTTTTTTAGATTATTTGATAATTTTCTTTCAATTTTTATACAAATTATTGTGCCCTGTTTTTGAAGGCTGTTGCTGCAGTTTGGTATTTTCTGTGGGTTATGTTAGCATAATACTTACTAACAGTGAATGCAACAATTAGGCATGCATACCTAATGAAAGTATATATAAAGTGAAGACTGTTTCACTTCAACTTGTGGTTCTTGCCATCTGTTTAGTGGTGCTGTTAAAATTTTAGCTAATTCTGACCTCTTCTTTTGCTCGTCATATATTGATAGTATACCCAGCCAAAAACTGCCTTAGTCTCTGTTTTGTCCAACTAATTACAGACTAACTTTTTGGGGGGGTAAATATTGGGACTTGTCTTTTACATAAATAGAGTCTGTATGTATAAGATGGTTGTCCTGTGCTTTGTAACACTGACTATACTTGAATTTAGTTAAAGAATTCAACTACTACATCTAAAGTATTTTAAGTGACCTTGAAGTGGTCAGTATTACATTAGTTGTGATATACACTAGATGAAGTGAGGAAAGACTGTGGACCAAGTATGAATATATTTGCATTATATGTAAATCTATATCAAAACTTATGCTTAAACCTGTCTGCTCAAGTGCCCATCTGCTTCAGAGCTTAACAGACTTTAATTGCTGGTATTAAATTTGGTTAATTTGAGTGGAGTTTCTGCTTTGGTGCTGGCAGGTATACTCCCATGCTTTCATCCTTACAGCTGAAATTCTTCTGAACTTTGTTAGCATCACATCACTTCTGAACTGAAAAGGATGTGATATCCTTTTACAGAGCACTGTTTCGTTCTTTACATTTTGAGTTAGTGGTGGCAGTGTTCTTGAGCTGTGAAAACAGAAGACTTTCTGGAACAGATCCTTTTACATTTTTGAACTCAAAAGTGTTCAAAGAAGGCAGTCCACTGTCAAGAAGACAGTTCACTTCAGCGTGGAAGGCTGTTTTTTTGTTATTTGGTACTACGAAGTCAAATCTCAACTTTTTTCTCCTTGCTTTCTTAGAATGTGGAAGTGTTACAGATGAGACACTTTGAGTTACAAGACTCCTAAATACTTTATTTATTACTCATAGACATGAATATATTCAGTAAAGTCAGATTTATGTGGGCTGGAGATGAAGAGAGACTGTTGAAATGTTAAGAATGAGATGAAAAATGTAGCCTTGGAAACAATGTTCAAAGATGAGTGTTTCTTGTTGCCATAATGTGTAGATTTGTTACTGCGATTCTGTGAATAATTGTCTGAGCCTGTGCTTTGAAAGGTGCAGTAACAAGGGAGAGGAGAAGGTGTGGTGGTGCCAGGAAAGAATGTGCAAGGCACGTGTATAGTACATATGTATATGGAACTTGCAGGTGAGAATTCTTTACAAACTCAAACTGCTGAGAGTGCTTTCTGAGACTTCTTGGTAAATAGACCATTAGGATACCTTCACTAAGAGAATTTAATTCTGTCATATATGAAACCACATGGAGTGGAGGACTACTGTTTCATGGTGCACTCTAGTGGCATTTCACATACTTTCAGTTACTACTCTGTATTGTGCATAACTGCTTTTCACAATTGAAGACTCATAGAATCATAGATTATTCTGACCTGGAAAGGATCCACAAGGATCGTCAGAGTCTGGCTCTTGGCCCTGTATAGGACCATACCCAGGAGTTACATCATGTACCTGAGAACATTGTCCAAATGGTTCTTGAATTCTGTCAAGCTGGTGCTGTGACCACTTCCCTGGGGAGCCTGTTCCCGTGCCAAACTACCTTCTTGGGAAAGGACCTTTTCCCAAGGTAAACCTCCCTGACACCCCTTTATGCTGTTCCCTGAGTCTTGTCACTGGTTTCCAGAGAGAAGAGCTCAATGTCTCCCTCTCTGCTTCCCCTTGTGAGAAAGATGAAGACTGCTGTGAGGTCTCCTCTTGGTACCTCTACTGTTTGGTTTTTTTCCCAGATGTCTGAAGCAGTGAAATTCAATAAGGTGAAGTGCCAGGTCCTGCGCTCGGGTCACAACAATCCCAAGCAGTGCTACGGGCTGGGGGCAGAATGGCTGGAAAGCTGCCCAGCAGAAAAGGAACTGGGAGTGCTGGTTGACAGGCAGCTGAATATGACCTAGCTTATACCCAGGTGGCCAAGAAGGCTATTGGCATCCTGCCTTGTATCAGCAATAGTGTGACCAGGAGGACCAGGGCAGTGATTATTCCTCTGTCCTTGGCACTGGTGGGGCTGCACCTCGAACCCTGTGCTCAGTTTTGGGCTCCTCACTCCAAGAAAGACTGAGGAGTTGGTCTTTTCTCCAAAGTAAAAAGTGTCAGGACTAGAGTAAATGGCCTCAAATTGCTCCAGAGGAGGTTTAGATTGGATATTAGGAAAAATTTTTTCTCCAAAAGAATTGTCAAACATTGGAGCAGGCTGCCCAGTGGATGAGTTACCATCCCTGCAGCCATTTTGAAGATTGGTAGAAGTGGCTTTTAAGTTCACCACTAAAGCATGTCCCTGGCAGTGCTAGGCTTACAGTTGCGCTTGGTGATCTGAAGGGTCTTTTCTAACCTAATTGTTTCTATGATTCTAAAAAATACAAAGCAGCTCTGTTTTCTCTAATGTTTTGTTTAGCTCTTGTTTCTTTTTTCCCCAACTGGCACTTGTATTATTTTTGTAAAGAATTGTTACTGTTCTCTGAAGTTGTCTTATTGTAGTGCTTTGAGGGACTGGGTTTTATCTTTTACGATTTTTCTTGTAAAATGCCATTTCCGACCGTGTTTTGGTCTGTGAAGTTGTATGTTCGCTGTTTCCTAGTATGTTCCCTCTAGCTAGATGCAAGTGCAATAGCTGCTGCTTCTACCTATTTTAGGCCTCATTTCTCTCCATGCTTATAATTTTAGTAATGTGTTTAACTGCATTGATTCGCACTTCAGCTAAGTTTCCCTAAGTTGTAAAACTTTGATGCAGCATATATGCATGCAATAGCATGACCAATAAATACAAGCAAAAAATCTTATGGTATCTCCTGTTTCAGGCTGCACTGTCTCCTGTGCTTTCATCACAGTATTTGTCTCAAGGCGTGTATCCTGTTTTGGATCTTCATTCATTTGCTGAGTCAGGTAATATAATCTATTTCAAACTCTTGATTAAGAAGCAGGTCAAATCAAGAAGTTTTTGAGTTCTTTGAATTTATTTATTACTCTTGCTGTAAGCAAGGATATGGGGCTTCATTTCAAGTTCTTGAGATCTGAGTAGTGTTATATTCTGTTTAGCTTACTATGATTGATACTTATACAAAATACCTGAGTATTTTCTCATAGCAATAAAATTCTGTATGCTTGTTCTTGTCATTGTTATTCCCTTCGTGAGGTTATAGCACTAAAATTTTGTTTGGTATGCTGGGTTTATTTTTATCTTGGCATATGTTACAGCAAATCTCTATTCAGGGCATTTAAAGTAGTATGACATTTTTAGCTTTAGCATACTTAGTCCTCTGATGAGGGTTTTAATTATTTTCTGTGGTGAAGGATTTCTCTCTTATTTAGGTGGATTTATTTAAATTACAAAATACAGAAATGATGACTGTTAGAAACTACTCTATAAACAAACATTTTGGCTTCTGAATAAAGCAGAAGATTAGCTGTGGAAGAACTAGTTGTGTTCAATGCTGCAAAGCTGTTCAAACAGCTTCCCTAGATCCTAACATTTCTTCTAGTAGTTACATTAGAAAGATAATAAAATGTGTTAGTGTTATTTCAGTGTCAATCATGTTTGTGATGGCAAAGCACTCAACTGGAGAAGCAGAGAATTGAACTACTTCTGCTTTCTTAAGTTAAGATACGTGTCGTTTGCAAACACTAGCAAAATAATCAGTAAAGTTAATTTTTTTATCTACTTTAGAGCTTTAAATTCAGTATGTAGGCAGTATGTATAGAAATTTGTATCTGTGTATCTTCATCTATTTTATTATGAATTCCTTTAAGTGTCCAAAGGTAGAGTGGAAATGTCTTTCAGTTTTTGAAAATTAGGTGAAATGAGAATGCATGCTGGCAACAAGTAATTTGAGAAAGTAATAGCTAGATTTAGATTTGAATCAAGTCTGATTTTTAATCTGTGTTATACATGCAGCCGTGCAGTCCTTTTAAGTGATTCATATTAATTCTCTATCTTCACCCTCCAAAAACTCAGAGCTGTGTTTAAGCTTTAGAAAATAGTTCATGTAATTTGTTGAGTTTTTCAGAACAAGGATTCTTCTTCCACAGTTACCTTCTACTTCAGTGTTTATGGTTTTTAGGTGAAGAAGACCTTTACAAGACAGTGCAATCTATTTAACTTGGTTATATTTCGGCAATAATGTAAAGTAGAATGAAATCTTGATAGTTCTTAGGAGTCTCTCTGAAATGAGAGATCCATAGCAGGGAGAAATCCCAAGTTGTGTGCCTGATATTGAATCAAAGGCTCCTGTACCGTCAGCAGCTGTCTGACCAGCAGATGAGTCAAGCTGTTAGGTCACACCAAAGGCAAGACAAAGCACCGTTTGTGCTGTCTTTTGCAAGCCAGTAGTGAGAGAATGTTGACAAAGGAATTAGGTAATGAAAACTGGAGTTTATGATGACATGATGGAGGCAGCTGTAGGTGTGGTGTAAAGTTGTGGAGGCAGGAGGGGAGGTGGTTACGGAAACAGATTTTATTGGTTGTTAGTTATCAGCTAGGTACTTGTACATTTAAGCTTTTATAGATGTAGACATAAAAACTCTAGGTCATAGTACTGTAAAATATTGACTGTGTAAACTGCATATGTAATGTTGCTGTGAATTAATCCTTAGAATCAGAAGAAGAATTTTATGATGCACTAAGCAGTCCTGTGGAAGATGTGCCATTTTTTGAAGCCCCATCTAATTCCCTCAAGAGGACTAGCAGTACAAGGCGAAAAAGCCTACGCAAACAAGAATCTTTGAAAAATATGACAGAATTCCAGCTAAGGTTTGAAGTAGCTGAGGTAAAATTTCTCTTTAAAATTTCTGTGAAACACATTAGGACTGTAATTTTTCCATGTTCATTGTGTTTATAAATCCATGTCTGCAGAAGTATTCATTCTCCCTTTTTTTCTGGAGCTATTATCCAGAGTTTTTCCAAGTCATAGTTGTGCTTCTGTATCCTTGTCATCACTGAAATGCTTTGATTTATCCACTTCATTTCCCATCTCACCTTGTTACTGAATTTTCTTTACCTGTATCTCAGCAATCGCATTTCATATTTGTTTTAGCTAAATATGTGCTTGTGACATCCTTTTTCCAGATACTGCTGTGGTCAGTGAGAAAGCTGCATTAATGTTCTGTTTTGTAACATGCACCATCTTTTTCTGCTCTGGTTTTTCCCAGGTCCTGTTTTTCACACACACACATAAATCTGTTGATGCCTTTTCCAGCCTAGAAATGAAACTGGATGTACTTTTAGTATAGGAGGTAATATAAAAGTGGATCTTTATTGGAGCTCCAGGGGCAGTTATGGAAGAATGTCCACAAAAGCCCACCCCACAGGGGTGAATACAATTTTATAGGTTTTAGGAAATCAGCATAATTGATAAAAAAGCACCAATTAGGAGGACAAGTGGTAATGCAATTCCCCCCAGGTCAAGCCCCTTCTCTGGAGCCACACCCCTCGGATAGGGGCCCCTGGAGTGTGTTTTGTCTTTCTTAGCTGGGGAAAAAGGGTAGGGAAAAGTACTGGGAAGGTTACAAATGTGTATATATAAAGAATACAGAGAATATATGAAAGAAAAAAAGGCAAAAATCATTCTGGCATCGCTGTAACATGTTCACTATGAAGAGTTTTTTGTGTTCTTACTGTTTAAGACTTGGTAAGAAAAAAAAGAGTATTTTATCCAGATGCAAGAACGCTTTCTACCAGTATCGGTTGCTCTAGTGAAAGACGTGGCCTCTTAGCACTTCAGTTGTCTTTGTAATTAGACTGTCATGGCTATGACAGTGTTATTCCTGCTACTCTCTGTATTTTGCTTTACATTTATTTTAAAAATAAATCATACAAATTCAGTTAACATTACAAATTCACTTTTAGAGTAGGGCTTACAAAATGTCTTCAAAACATCATAGCTGGCTTGAAGCATACTGTATACTACTACTTTTCTACAAATAAAACTGAAATGTACTGTTTATGTGATGACAAGACCTTGTTTAAGAACTGCTAGTCTAAAGGAAGATGCTGTGTTTTATGTTATTCTCTAATGGCAACTAACATAGAATCATTAAGAAAAAGTAAAATTTGGATTCTATTAGGAATCATGTCCTCATAGTTTAAAATTACTTACTGGGTTTGATTTTGATTTTCCATATTTGTAGACAGTATTACGTGGAAAGGAAGAAAACATGTTTGTTTAGTTGTCAAAGTCAGATACAACATCTCAGTAGGTATTTATTTAACAACAGAATTGTCATGTATGGGTGAAAAAGTAGTAAATTGTCTTGCCTGACATTCGGCTTGGGAATCTAACTCTTAGCAGGATAATTCAGAGAAATTCCAGTGAAAGTAGTAAACACTTCCTGCAGACTGAAAAATCTAGTTTTGACTGCGTTGAACATTGCTGACAGCTGTACAGAATTGTTTTTAAAAATAATTTAGTTTGTGTAACTGTTACTTTCATATTACATATATGCATGTTTGAAGTTTTTGTTAGAAGAACAATGACCAGTACTGCTTGTTGAATTACTTATTTTTTCCAAGGTATTTGCTGTATAAAGTTAACCAATAAAATGTAAGTAAATACATCCTGTATAAAAACTGAGAGGATAATCCCTTATTGGTTTTGAATGTGTGTTTTGTTTGGGTTTTTTTTTAGGTCTTAATTACATTATGTCGTCTTACTGGTAATACAGAGATGCCTGTGCTGCAGCTTGATATTTTGGGCTTGGGCACTGAATATAAACTAAGAAAATTTGACATGACTGGAAATGCTTTCCTTCGTGAAGTTTGTCTTCTGTGCCCAGAGTATATGGGTAAGTATTTATATTATAATCTGGTCAAGGAATTATTCACAAATAACACTGTGAATTTTTCTTCAAAAAGTCTGTACGGCTTTTGTCAAATAAGGAAGATTTGCTTCCTAAGTTGAATTCAGGGCTGGGGGAAGTAAATCAAGAGCTCATTCTCTTGTTAGTGCTTTGGTAAATATGTTCTGTTGCTGATGATTTGTAGAGAGATGTCTAGCTATTTTACGTCTGCAGGAGAGGTTTTGTGATTTTACAGTAATGACAGCTAGTAGCCTGGTTTGAAGTTTATAGATTAAGAAGGTTGAAGTTTTTTTTTCTTTTTAAAGGGTAAATTTCTGTATTCTTTAATGTTTGTTGTTTGTTTTTTTTAGATGATAATGACAAGCCAGTTTACATAATTACTACATTGGATAATGTAGAAGATGATCTTCTCACTCTGGAGTATATAAAGGTTAGAAAAGAGTAGACTTTGCTTTTGAATTATAAGCCTGTCATAAACAGCACATTAATATTCAGCAGATGTTGAAGGTTTTTTCCTTACTTTTTGATATTTTTAACATCTTGAGTGTCATGTGCAAAGTTTGTCTGCTCCTTCGACAGAGTAACTTTTACATCTTAAGTTGTAGGGGTTTTGAAAATAAGTTTTCTCTAATGGAATTTGCAAACTTCTGACTTGTTTGTTTTATGTGCACTTTTGATGAAATAGACTGATATTAAAGGACCAGAAGTGAAAACTGTGTATCAGAATGTTCTACAGAAAATAAAGGTATGATATCTTTTTTTAACATAACTTTTTTGGTGTGGGAAGGGAGACATATTGGATAAACAAAATGTTTCTTTTAGGTGAACTTTTCATCGCTAGATGTTCATTTGCATACTGAAGCTCTACTGAATGCTATAAACTACCTGAATAATCTTCTACCCAAACAAGGATCTAAAGTTGCAGAAGAACCAGTCCATGAAAAAACAGAGGAGAAGAAGGACGTTCTTAAGAAATTAAGTAAGTTTCTTTATTTTTTTTCCTCTTTTCATTCCTCTCTCTTCACTTAAGTAAGGAAGAAAACAGATTTTCTACTTTTGTAAACCTGTCAATGATGTTTTATATAAGAAATTTTGCATAGGGTTATATATACTTACAGGGTTATATCCTAAACCCTGTGCAGTTTTCTGACATATAGGTCAAGGCATACCTTTCCTATGCATTGGACACTCTTGAGTCAATGTAAATAGAAAACCCATAAATGCCTGTCAGGTTTTTTTTTGTTTTTTCCTGGTATGAATTAAGGCATTTGGTGGTGTTACAGTTATTACCTCTTACTTGAGGAGCATCAGTCTCTTGCTTGCTGTGCAGTTCAAAGGGATATCGAAATATTTCATGTCCTCATTGAAAAGTGGTAACTTTTGTTATTTTTTATTTCCCATAGCATCAAAAAAATCGAAGTGTGACGATGTTATTGACCTCATTATCTGTGCGGATTTATCATGTTTGCGTGTTTTTATCAGAGAGAAAAAACAGAGAATAGCTGAAATTCACATTGAAGGTAGGAACAAAACCTTAATCAAAAACACACAAGACTTTGTAACTGGAATAGTGTATAGATTTTGTATGTCTCATTTTTGAGGTCTGGATAGCCAAGTGATCATGAAGAAAGCAGCAACCGATGTGACTGCAAAACTGAAGAACATCATTGTTGTGGATTCTGATGAAACAGCATTGTATAAAAAGGTAGGCATATGCATGTATTGTTGGAATGGATGCTAAATTAAACTTACTTTGTAGACTCTACTCTCTACTGTAATTTTTTTCAGTCATCTTTTATGTATTTTTTGGGAGTAGCATTCTCTATAGACAGATTGATTTAGCTCCCACAGCCAGTAATTATTAGGCTGACATTAATTTCTGCAGCTGTGATATTCGGCTGCTCATTGTGCCTCTTATTCTGTTGACTTGAATGAACAGAATTATTCAAGCTGAGATTTAAACTAAATATTTTCAACCATTTCAATGGATTTTCTAAATTTGATTTTTTTTTCATATATTGAGATATTCGAAGTAAAAATATCTTAGTGGTGTGAGGTACTACATTTTGTTTTGCAGTTAAGTTTCGCCAGTATGTAAGTTTTTACTTTCATTATTTTTTTTTTCTTCTTAAGGCTCTTTACATCACAGAAAAAGAAGTCTTCAATTTCAGAATGGTATCATATGTGAATGCAACAGATGGCATTGCATATACAAATATGGATGTGGTTGACAATCGTATTTACCTGACTGTTGGGTGTATTCAAGTAGTTTTTGTCAACAAGTTTGTTTCATCTATTTTGGTAAGTTAAATTTTCTAGGTACTATTTCTTAGCATCCAGGTAAAGTTGTCAGAGCAAGAAAGGGATAAAAACGTTTCGTATGGGGTGGTGCCTGTTTGTGTAAGAGCTCTTATATTGTCGAAGCTTTACAGAGATTGATGGTTGGGCTGTTTACTTTTCTTCTACATATGTTTGTTACTGTGAGCAGGTGAGTGAGCAACAAGATTTGCTCTTAATTATAGTAATGTTTTTCTTAGAAGATTTGTGACAGTTGTTTAATATATATACCATTCATTATTTATAACACTAAAATATAAATAAGAAACCATGACAATTCTGCTAATTGCAGAATTACAATCTTTTACTTCTCATATGATTAAATAAAATGTAATTCCTACAAGTCATGTTATGAGGTCATTGCTCTTACCATCTTATTTTCCAAATATTTAATATGGAAGTTTAGTTATATATGCATAGTTTGTCATATTTGGGAGAAGATTATCCTATTAAAGAATTCAGAAAAAGTGTATAGCAAAAAGAACAACTTAAGATGATTTGCTATTTAAATAACAACGATTCATAATGTTATTGAACTAGTGTAGTTCTTAATTAATTCCCGAGATCTGTATTCTTTCCCTAGGCTTTTATAAATAACTTTCAAGCTGCCAAGGAAGCTCTTACTGAGGCGACTGTTCAAGCAGCAGAGAAAGCAGCTACAGGTGTAAAAGTATTAGCAGAGCGTAGTTCCCGTTTGGCACTAGATATCAACATCAAAGCACCTGTTGTGATAGTTCCACAGTCAGCAACATCCGCCAATGTCCTGGTGGCTGATCTTGGTCTAATCACCGTGAAGAACCAATTCTTTGTTGCTAAAACAAAAACACGCTATAATCTCCCACCTGTTATTGACTCTATGACGGTGAAATTGAGTGAACTGAAGTTATACAGGTAATGTAGTGTCAGTATTTTTAAAATTCATTGAATCCTTTTGGGATTGATTCTTCAGTTAGAGGGTGTTAAGGAATTGTTAAATAATTAGTTTATGGTTGGTGATTGACAGATACACTATTGTCTTGGAATATAACAGGAAACTAATTTTTTTTAAAGCAATGAAAACATATGGTTTAGGAAAAAGAGCAGTCTACACATGTTTAAATAGAAGCAAATGTTTGTTCAGGGAAAATTGTGTAGTACTATGGACTTATGCATTATTCATTACTTTGGGACCAGTTATACCCATTTGTATTAGATTCTTTTGATGGGATTTTCAAGCTACGAATAACAGGAAAGGTACTGAGTCAGCCATAAAGAACTGTTTGAAAATGGTCCTTGGTGCAGGGGATTTGTGGGGGGAGAGGGAAGGGAAGGGGTTTTTCAAACACAGTCAAGAATACTGAAGAAAGAAGGAATTGGTCTCCATTGGAGAGGAGTTAAGAGGTCCTAACTTGCAAGAGTTAGTGTGTTATATGCCTGGTATGTGCCTGATACCTCCTGCCTGCCAAGGAAAGATGTCTAGTTGGTGAAATAAGGCTTTAACTAGAGCTACTTGGAGAAGTATAAAGGCAGTTTTATAGCATTAATTAAAAAGACGAGGAAAAGACAGAAATGTGTTTGTTATGTGCTAAGTGAAATATGTATAGCTGAGAGTGTTTTGTTTCTTTTCACAGATCTTGCTATGAGCAAGATTCTTTGCAAACTGAAGTGCAGTTACTGCAGCCAGTCAATTTGGAACTAGCTGTTGAACGAAATTTAGCTGCCACATGGTATAATGAAGTTCCTGATATTGAAATATCTGGCCGCCTCAAGCCTATGAATGTAAGCACTCATTTCTGAAAGCAACTGTTAAAATACTTGTGGAAAACAGATTCATTTTTCTCTATAAATGTCCAAGCTCAGTAGTTAGGGTATTGTTTCATTTCAAGACAAAGAGGTAGAGTGGATTTTACTGTTTCATAGGGAAAATGGAAATGAGTAGGTTTCTGTTCTAATTTAAGGTCTGTATTTCATCTGTGATAATCCAGGCAGATTTTGTACTATGAATTACTGTTGCTAGTTAAAAATGGTTATGCTGTTCTAGCCTTCTTTTACCTGTCAGTGTCTTTCAATGAAGGATGAGAAAAGTTGGGGTTTATTGGTTTGTTCAATAGCAGTGCTGCGTTCATACCCATAACAAACCTGAGTCATAATTAGTGACCTGCTGTGCCACATAGATCCTCACAAGTCTATGGAGCAAGATGGCATTCACCCTAGGGTGATTTAAATTTAAAATAAAAAAAAAAAATCTTACATATATGAAAATTTAAACATAACATAATTTAAATTTAACATTAAAAAACAGAAAGGTTATGAGGTATATGAGGAAAGCCAGTTCGCCTGATTTTGAAATGGAACTCGTAACTATTATTGTAAAGTGCCTTGTGACTAAATGCAGATAGAAGTTTTGAGTGACTGTAAGTCAAACTGTATGTGTACATGTTCTGACATTCCAGTTTCTAAATTGTAACTTGGTAGGGGAAGTTTATGGATGAAGACAAAATAATGTGTGACTGACTTCTGATTTCTAGAAATTACTGTAAGGTGTTGTGTGAATTTGAGAAAAATGTCTAGTGCCGTAAACAGACTCAGATGAGATTTATTTGATTTATCTGTTTATTTGTAAGCTTAGATTTTAGTTACCAAAAGTTATGAGAACAGAGTTGTTCTGATTTTCATTCCAATCTTTTTTAAAGCTAATTCTTAGTCAGGAAGATATTACCACAATACTGAGGACACTAAATGAAAATGCAGGTGTGAGCTCCGGTGCATCAACAGCGTTGCCAGAATTGAAAGAGTCAGCTAGTCATTCTGGTGAGACACACAGTACTGCACAACACTCTGCAGGTAATATTTTCTAAAATTACATGATCTAGCATTTTTAGGTATTATTGTCAATATATTACTTCTGTTGGAATTGCATTTATAAAAGGATGCCAGATTCATTTGTATATATCAACATTGTAGAATCACAGAATCATTAAGGTTGGACAAGACCTCCAAAATTATCAAATGCAGCCTTTGACCAAATACCACCATGTCAACTAAACCATAGCACTAAGTGCCGTGTCTAGGTCATCATGAACACTGCCAGGGATGGCGACTCCACCACCTTCCTGAGCAGAAATTCTTCCTGATGTCCAGCCTGAACCCCCCTGTCTCAGTTTGAGGCTGTGTCATCTTGTCCTGTGACTTGCTACCTGCCTGTGAAAAGAGACCAGGTGGCTACAATGTCCTTTCAAGTAGTTGTAGAGCGCAGTAGTGTCCCTCTGAGCTTCCTTTCCTCTATCCCAAACACCTCCAGCTCCCTCAGCCACTCCTCATATAACCTGTGTTCCAGACCCTTCACCAGCTCCATTGCCCTTCTTTTCAGGACATGCTTCAGGACCTCAGTGTCTTTGTTTTGTGAGGGGCCCAGAACTGGAAACAGGATTTGAGGTGTGGCATCACTTTTGAGTACTGGCTGAGTACAGGAGGACAATCACTGTCCTGGTCCTGCTGGCCACACTATTTTTAATACAAGCCAGGATGACATTGGCCTTCTTGGCCACCTGGGCACACGCTCATGTTCAGCTGCTGTCACCAGCACTTGCAGGTCCTTTCACCTGGACAGCGTTCCAGCCACTTTGCCCCCAGCCTATGGCACTGCCTGGGGTTGTTGTGATCCAAGTGCAGGACATGGCACTTCATCTTGTTCACTACTGTTGGCCTCAGCCTATTGATCCAGCCTGTCCAGACCCCTCTGCAGAGCCTTCCAACCCTCCAGCTTATCAACACTCCTGCCCAACTTGGTATCATGTGTGAACTGATGGAGGGGCACTTGGTACCCTTGTCCAAATCCTTGATAAAGATGTTAAACAGAACTAGTCCCAGTACTGAGCTCTGGAGAACACCACTGGTGACCGGCCACCAACTGGATATGATTCCATTCACCACCACTCTCTAGGTCCAGCCATACAGCCAGTTTTTAACTCAGCAAGGATAGCACCTGTCCAAGCCATGGNTAGCACCTGTCCAAGCCATGGCCTGCTAGCTTCTCTAGGAGAATTCTAAGGGAAAAAGTATCAAAGACTTTGCTAATGTACAGGTAGCCAACATCCACAGCCTTTCTCTGTTTCACTAGATGAGTTACCTGTTCATAAAAGGAGATCAGGATGGTCAAGGAGGACCTACCTTTCCTAAAACCCTTCTGAAACCATTCTGGCTGGACCTGATGCCTTGGTTGTCCAGTTTATGCCATGTGATTGCACTCAAGGTGATCTGCTTCATAACCTTCCCCAGCACTGAGGTCGGGCTGACAGGCTTGTAGTTCCCTGGATCTTTCTTTTGTANTGTTCAGCTGCTGTCACCAGCACTTGCAGGTCCTTTCACCTGGACAGCGTTCCAGCCACTTTGCCCCCAGCCTATGGCACTGCCTGGGGTTGTTGTGATCCAAGTGCAGGACATGGCACTTCATCTTGTTCACTACTGTTGGCCTCAGCCTATTGATCCAGCCTGTCCAGACCCCTCTGCAGAGCCTTCCAACCCTCCAGCTTATCAACACTCCTGCCCAACTTGGTATCATGTGTGAACTGATGGAGGGGCACTTGGTACCCTTGTCCAAATCCTTGATAAAGATGTTAAACAGAACTAGTCCCAGTACTGAGCTCTGGAGAACACCACTGGTGACCGGCCACCAACTGGATATGATTCCATTCACCACCACTCTCTAGGTCCAGCCATACAGCCAGTTTTTAACTCAGCAAGGATAGCACCTGTCCAAGCCATGGCCTGCTAGCTTCTCTAGGAGAATTCTAAGGGAAAAAGTATCAAAGACTTTGCTAATGTACAGGTAGCCAACATCCACAGCCTTTCTCTGTTTCACTAGATGAGTTACCTGTTCATAAAAGGAGATCAGGATGGTCAAGGAGGACCTACCTTTCCTAAAACCCTTCTGAAACCATTCTGGCTGGACCTGATGCCTTGGTTGTCCAGTTTATGCCATGTGATTGCACTCAAGGTGATCTGCTTCATAACCTTCCCCAGCACTGAGGTCGGGCTGACAGGCTTGTAGTTCCCTGGATCTTTCTTTTGTAGATGAGCATTACATTGGCCAACCTCCACTCATTAGGGACCTGTTCAGTTAACCAAATGATGGAGAGTGACTTGGTGAGCTCCTCTGCCAGCTCTGTCATCACCCTAGGTTGAATACTGTCTGGCCCTATAGACTTGTCTAAGTCACTTGTGTCTAAGTGACACAGCAGTCGCTAAGTACTTCTTCGTGGATTGCAGGAGATCTGTTCTGCTCCCTAACCCTGTCTACCAGCTTGGGGGGACAGTTACCCAGAGAAAACCATTTTTACTCTTAAAGACCGAGGTACAGAAAGCAAGAAGTACCTCAGTCTTTTCTCATCACTAGTGGCAGTGTACCCCTCCACATCTAAAAAAGGATGGAGAATTTTCCTTTGCCTGCTCTTTGTTGTTAATGTATTTACAAAACCACTTTTTATTCTCATTCACAGCAGTGGCCAAATTGAGTGCCAGCTGAGCTTTTCCCTTTTTAATTTTCTCTCTACATGACTTAACATCCTTGTACTTTTCTTTCAGTTGCCTGCCCCTTCTTCCAGAGGTCATAAACTCTCATTTTTCTCCTGGAGTTCCTCCCTATTCAGCCAGGCCAGCACATAGAGACAGCCTGGTCCTGAGCCTACATAATTCCCTTCTTAAAGTATGTCTAGACTTCTTGAACCCCTCTGTTTTTAAGGGTTTATTACCAAAGAACTGTCTGAACCAGTATCCTGAATGAGACCAAGTCCACCCTCTGGAACTCCAAGGCAGAAGTTTCGTTGACATCCCTGAGTATTGAAAGCTCTATCATGTCATGGTTGCTGTGCCCAAGACGGCTCCAACCATGGTGTCTCCCATGAGCCCTTCTCTTCTTGTAAGCAGCAGATCCAGCAGGGCATCTCCTCTGGTAGTCTCCCTTCCCAGCTGTGTTGGGAAGTTATCTTCACACACAACCTCCTGAACTGCCTCTTGTCTGCTGTGTTGAGATTCCAGCAGACATCTGGTGGGTTAAAATTTCCCCCAACAACAAGGGCTGACAATCATGAAACATCATCCAGCTGATCGTAGAATAGTTTGTCCACCTCTTCATCCTGGCTGGGTGGTCTATAACAGACTCCCACCAGGATATCTGCCTTGTTAGCCTTCTCCCTAATTGTCCCCATAGGCATTCAGCCTATCACAGAATCATCACTATCAGAGAATTGCAGAATTAACTAGGTTAGAAAAGACCTTTGAGATCATCAAGTCCAGCCTATGACCTAACATCATCTCATCAACTAAACCATGGCTCTGAGTGCCATATCCAGTCTTTTTTTAAACACCTCCAGGGGTGGTGACTCCACCACCTCCCTGGGCAGAGGATTCCAGTGCCCGATCACCCTTTCAGTGAAGAATT
>VZTX01001317.1:0-10203 GCA_013400915.1 Pardalotus punctatus | reverse complement strand
ATGCAAGAACCACCTGGACCAAGCAGAGCAACTTTGGTGTAAGGTGGCCAAGACAGTGAGGAGGTCGGAGCACTTGGCTGCAGATGAGAGGATGAGGACACAAGGCTCCCAGAGTTTAGGGAAGAGAATGCTTTATGGGAGACCAAAAATCATGTTTCTCATCATTGTGATCATTGAAGAGCATCTGTCCATGTTCTCCAGCCCCAGGTAGGAAGAGAAAATTAGAAAACAGAGTTTTCTCTGTTTTTGCACAACATTCTTGCACAACTAAGAATATTCAAATTGAGTCTGTGTTAACACCCTGTGCACAACCATCTGTAACAACCCCCTCCCACAACCGGCCCTGAGTAACATCTTCCTTTCTGGGCATTTAGGAAGATGATCTGCAGGGGAATAAATGAGAGAAAGACGTGGGCTGCGATGCAAAAGAAATTTAATGAGTCAAAACAGGAAAATTAGGTCAAACCAAGCTGAGATGCCAATCCAGAGAGCAAAGGGGCAAACAACAGTCTGTTCTTTTCCAGGGTGTGTTTTCCAAGCAGGTGCCCACATGGGGTGGAGCCAGAAGGTCCTCCCCAGGATGGTTGTGTGGAGCTCACAGCCCAGGGGAGCACAAGGGAACAGGGACACAGCAGGGAAAGCAGAGAGGGGAAGAGGCCAGAGGCAGGGAGGGGCTGTGCTTCCTGAGAGCCCAGGCTGGCCCTGTCCTTCTGCAAGGGCTGCTGGGGTTGCTCAGCCCTCAGGAAGCAACAAGCTGATGCTGTGTCCCCAGGGCAGTTCCATCCTGTGTGTCCCTGGGTTCCTGCCCCAGGGCCATCGCCAGCAGCTTTAGCAGGGGAAGCACCTGGTGCCACAGAGGCCACTGCCCAAGCCTGAGAGGCCAAAGCCCCCGGAGTTGATGGGCACTCCCTGGGAGCTGAGGATGCTGCCAACAGCAGCGGAGGTGGAGGATCCCACCACGGTGTTCTGTGGGAAGGAGCTGAGGATGGGCCCGGGCAGGGTCACCACCACAGGGGAGGGTTCGATGATGACGGTGGAGTCCTGGCACTGCCTGACACAGGGCTCATTGCAGCTGTTGGCCAGCGGGGTGGGGCCGCAGGGCTGGCAGGGCCGGCACGGGGTGTAGCAGGACATGTCTTGGGGCTGGAGGTGCACCTGGCAGAAAGGACATTAAGGTGCAGAGTTGAAGAAGGGCTGTGTCACAGGACTATATTGGCACACCATGATAGAGAAATGCAAAGAGAAGACAGCAGGAGACTGCTTAGATAGAGGCCCTAGAGCTTCACTTTCCAATCAGCCCTGAAAAATCTTCCCACGAGCAACCAAGTCCAGGGGTTTCCACACCTAGCATAAAGTTCATTAGACACCACAGCCAGAACCCAGTCTCTCTCCATGCACAAATTCTGCCCCTTCCCTCTCCCAGGACAGGCAGTTCTCAGAACCCAAATGGGATTACAGCAAAGAATGGGATCAGAAAACCCAGAGGGAGAAGAAAAGAAAGGATTCAGACTCACCTTGATCTCAAGGAGATGGAGGCAAGAGGAGTGAATGAGAGAGTGAGGAGAAGGTCCCCCTTTTATACTGCTCCTGCACTGCCCCAGGCCCACAGGCGCCGCACAAGGACAGTAATTTTCCAACACATTCACCTCCAAAACAAAATATCCTCCCTAATGCCACACATTGTGGTTTGATTTCCATCAACGCTTCCATTTCATTTCCTCATTTCTAACACGCTTGGTCTGTGTTGCAGCTCCTTTGATGTGTGCTATGAGACACTTGATGATACCTAGGATCAGAGCGTGTTCGTGCAGGCACAGGATGTGCCCCCCATGCCAGAGGGTCCCATGCAGCCAGGGGATATTGGCTCAGGGCAGTGATTTGCCATTGTTAGCAGCTGCCTCTGCAGGGACAGGCCCAGCTCTGCCCTTTGCCTTGCAGAGCAGTGGAGGAGAGCACCCAAAGTCTCCTCTCCTCATGGCACATCCTGCCTGCTGCTCTCTCCTCCCTCCCACTGCACTCCATTGCCCACTGGCCACTGCTTCTCCAGGGAAAAGCTTTCCTCTCTCTCCTGCTTGATGCCCTTTGCTGATGGAGAACGTTTGCCAAGCCAAACATTTCAGAGCTGGAGTTAGGAAAGCCAAAGCCCACCTGGAGCAGAATCAGGAAAACACGTGGGGGGAAATAAGATCTTCCATGAAGGGCAGCAGCAAAAGGGAGGCTTGAGCCAAGGCTCACTGGGGCAGCTTCACTGGGTGCATGTGTTACAGGAAAGGTGGAGGTTCTTCAAGGCTCCTGGGCCTTGGTCTTCACTGGCAACATTTGCTGTCCCACAATCAGGCTCCTGATATTCTTCAGAAAGTCTGGAGTAAGAAAACCTCCACAGCAGAGGAGGAGGATCAGGTGTGGGAACATTTAAACAGACTGGACTGATGTGAGTGTGTGCAACCTGGTGATGGGCACATGGGTGTTGCTGTCAGTTGAAAGCACCTCTGAACGTCCTTTGGGAAGTGCCAGCAGCCAGGGGATGTAGCTAGAGGACAGGGAGGAAGACCTAGTCAGGCAGGATATGAGTACCAATGTACAGACCCTGGACTTCAAACATGCCACTCTTCCACCTAGTCAGGCATCTGGCAGGTCAGATGTGCCTTCACAGGCACCTGGGAAGACCAAAAGAGGTTGGAAAAGCTGGCAGCACCAGAGGGGCACCTCATGGCCCAAGGAACATGAAAGGTCCAGGCAAAACGCAGGATAAAAAGAAAAGACTCTGATGGAATGGACACAGGACTCATCTTTCTGGTCACAGATACCTGGCTATGGATGGGAGCTCTACTGGATGCTCAGGACAGGAAAGAAGGAGTTTCAGGAAACACCACCCCACTACTTCGGACACACCGTGGGGTCCAAAGCTCCATGGCTTCTGCTGGGCACTGGGACTTAAGTCCACCCCTTTCCAATGCCCCAAATGCCTCCTCAGCCTAGAGAACAACCCAGCACCACTGGATAGGGAAGAAAACCTCCTTCATTTCCCCAGCACATGAGAGCTCTGGGGAAATGGCAGTGCCATGTGCCTCAGGATGCTCAGGGAGGGGATGTGCTCAGAAGGGCCTTGGGTACAAAACCTGCTCTCAAAACACACAAAGGACTGATGCGCTTCCCTGCCCTGCAGACATGGAGGCAGCTGAGACGAATCCCAGGAGGACAAGGGAATGCCTTCAGTAGGCAAATTTCCAGGGAGAAACTCTCCCTACCAGTGGCGAGTCACACTCTAATTTTGGGTTGGCCATGTGTCAGCATTTTGGTGTGAGGCCAAGCCAGGAGTGTGTGATGTCTGCAGGCTTGCGTCCCAGGCAGGGCTGAATTCCTCTCCAGCAAGGGCAGCTCCATCCTGGCGCTGGGAAAAGGGATGCTTGGAAGCTCTCCCACAGGCCATGCGTATTCTCAGCAATGACCGAGTGTATTGGAAAAGTGGCCTGTGCTTGTGTGTCATCCAGGTCAGGCTCCACATCGTGCAGGCAAAGGGCATTGTGGGGTGAGGAGAGAGGGAGGAACAAAGAATGGTCCAGACATCCAACACCTCCCTCAGATACTAAGGAGGAACCCCGATGGAACAGGGCTCTGCTTGAGACTTGATTCCTGCCAATAATCGGGGAACTATTGAATCAGAGAATCATGAGGATGGGCAAAGATCTCCAAGATCATTAGTGCAACCATTACTCATGTGTTCCTGCAAAAAAATACAATGCTTGGTGTTCTCATCCCAGTACATGAAAGAGATCTCCGTGACCTAGTGGGGATGTGAGAAATGAGGAAATGAAATGGCAGCATTGACAGAAACCAAAACACACCCTGTGGCAGTAGGGAGGATATTTTGCTTTGGAGATGAGTCTGTAGGAAAATTACTGCCCCTGTGCAGTGATTGTGGGCCTGGGGCAGTGCAGGAGCAGTATAAAAGCAGCTCCTTCTCCTCATTCTCTCATCCACTCTTCCTGTCTCCCACTCCTTGGGAATAAGGTGAGTTTGGAGCATTTCTTGTTCTCCTCCTCCTCATGGATTTCTAAGCACATGCCTAGTCTTCAGCTGGGCACTGAGGCTCCTCTCCATGGGTGATGGAAGGAGGCAGAAGGTGTGGCAGAGACAGACACTGAGGTTTGGGTGAGGTGTCTCCTGAGCTGTTGGTGAGGTGGGGATCTCTATGGACTTTGTCATGATTTGGGAGGTCTTTTGGACTGAGAGAAACAGGGTCATCCTCATGGTGGGGAGGGCAGGCTGAACCTCACCCATCTCCTTGTGCTCTGCTTCCCTCTTCCCTTCTGCCAGGTGCACCTCCAGCCCCAAGACATGTCCTGCTACACCCCGTGCCGGCCCTGCCAGCCCTGCGGCCCCACCCCGCTGGCCAACAGCTGCAATGAGCCCTGTGTCAGGCAGTGCCAGGACTCCACCGTGGCCATCCAGCCCTCCCCTGTGGTGGTGACCCTGCCTGGCCCCATCCTCAGCTCCTTCCCACAGAACACCGCCGTGGGATCCTCCACCTCTGCTGCTGTTGGCAGCATCCTCAGCTCTCAGGGAGTGCCCATCAACTCCGGGGGCTTTGGCCTCTCAGGCTTGGGCAGTGGCCTCTGTGGCACCAGGTGCCTCCCCTGCTAAAGCTGTTCCAGGTGGGGAGTCTCCACCTGGATCCCCATCTTTTCACCCTGTTTTGACTCATTAAATTCTGTTGCATCCCAGCCCATGCGTTTGTGTCATCCTTTGGCCTGCAGACACTCTCCCAAGGCAGAGAGGTTGTCCAGGGGTGTTTTTGGGAGGAGATGGTTTTGCACTGGTTGTCAACACAGGCTGGCATTGTATGTGCTCAGTGTGCACTGAGTGACTCCCTGGTTTCTAAGTTTCTCTGCCTCTTTGGGTCTGGATAGAACTTCTCTACATTGTCCAGGGACAAACATTCACTTTGTTTGCACTTCTTTTCCTCTCAGCAGTGTGACGCAAGCACTCAGCAGTGAACGTGTTACTGACTAGACAGAGGTACTGGATTCCCATCAAACTCCAGCAGATCCAGTGGATCTGAAAGGTTTCGGAAAGGGAGGGACACAGTGCATTGGGCTGCCTTCTCACAGACCCATGTTATCATGGACTCATAGAATGGCTTTGGTTGGAAGAGATTGTTAAAGGTCATCTAGTCCAACCCTCCTGCCATAGGCAGGGATATCTCAGCTCCAGCTAACCTGTTCCAGTTTAAAACTCCTGCCCCTTATCCAATTACTTGATATAATGTCTCCCTTCAGCTTCCTTACATGCCCCCTTACATGTTGAAAGGCTGCAGTAAGGTACCTCAGACCCTGCTCTTCTGCCTGAAAAACCTCAACTGCTTCAGCTGCCCTTCAGAGCAGGGCGCTGCATCCATGTGACCTTTTTTTGCAGCCATTCTCTGCAAGGCAGCTCTCCATCCATTCACCTCACAGTCCATATTGATTTCCAGGATTGCCCCAAAGCAGCGGTGGGACCTTGCACTTGGCTTTGTTGAAGTTCCCAAGTTCCTTGTGGGACCATTCCTCAAGTCTGTCAAAATCCTTCTGGATTTAAATCCTCCCCTCAAGTGTAGCTATTGCTCCTCTCAGCTTCATATCATTGCTGAGAGTCACAGGATCATTAAAGTTTGAAAGGACCTCCAAGATTATCACCTTGACCAAATACCCCTATGGCAAATAAACCACACCACAAAGTGCTATGAGGTTGCACCAAATACCATTATCCATGTCACTGATGATCACAGACACCAAGGGCTGTTACCAAAATCCTGGGCTGTACAAGCAGGAGCAGAACCAGGAGATGGGTGGGAGCGATGATGCCACTCTGCTCAGCACTTGCCTGGTGCCATCCCCCATGCTGGGCACAGCCTGTAATGCAAGAGCCACCTGGACCAAGTGGCGTGACTTCTGTGCAGGGTGGCCAGGATGGTGAGGAGGTCAGAGCACTTTAGAGGCATAGGCATTGCTGGGTGTGGAGAGGAGAATGGTTTGGTCAGAGACAGAAGATCATCCTTGGGGTAGACAGGGTCAGTGAAAAGGTTTGGTTCATTCTATCCATCCACAGACTGTGAGACACTGTAAGGCATAATGACTCAAAACTTTCCACCACTTGTGGAGACCAGGGTGCTTTGCTGAACTGGTGGAAGTGAACTTTGGATGCATAATGGCCAACCTCTGACCTGATAAGACAGAGGGTGAATGATGGGCTTTGAATGAGCTAGGATGTGGATGCTGGTGCCTCTTCTAAGTTGCCTTCCATTGCACAGACCGCTGTGTTCTGGGGCTCCCTGCCTTCCCTGCAGGAAGCACTCTAGCTTGACAGTGTTCATCTCTGCTAATAGACCATATTGGGCCAAAATCAAAGCAACTGCACCGGGTGTGTTGTCTTAAAAGGTGTCAAGGACTCCTGAAGTGTCTTATGATCCACAGCATTACATGATCCAGTGTGAAGGCCCCTGCCCCAGGGGAGGAACCTGGGCACTCCCACCTGAAACTGAGTGAATATAAACCCAACAGATTTTGTGTTCCGTGGATTTTCCCAGGGATATGTCCCTCACCACCACTTCTTCAAGACTTCCCCCACCACAAACGGGTCCAGTATGAGACCACTTTGACCAGGACTGTGGAGGGACCAAGTCTCACCACAGGGCCTATCCCTATCTCCAACCTATCTCCAGGTTGGAGAGATATTCACAATCTTGCCCCTTAGCGCTCTTCCTTTCTTTTGCCTTGTGCATGTCCCTGGGTGATATGGTTGTGCTTTCATCTTGCAATGCTTTCATGTTGTTGCATTGCTATAGACAATAACCAAAATGGCTACAGACATGTTGTCCTGTGCAGCCACATATTTCTACAATTTCTCCCTGTGTTACTTACAAACACTGATCATTCAGTGTTGGTTCTTTCTAATCAATCTCAAGGGATGTATTAACAAGAATCCGGGTTACCCCTCACCTTCTGCTTTGGGTCATAACATAGACACATGGAGAAGGATAGAAAGCAGCAATACCATGATAAAGCACATTCAACACTCCTGTCATAAAAGGCACTGAAACACCTTCCCCTAAATCTGTCTGACAGAAACACCTGAGCAACACCTCTCTCCCTGGGACTCTTGGGAGACTGACAACAGGGAAAGGATGACACAGAGACGTGGACTAGGATGCAATAGAAATTTAATGAGTCAAAAGTTAAGAACAGGGTCATTCTGAGTGGAGGCCTCAGGGCAGACAGCACCAGGATCATCTAAGAATCTCCATCACATGGCTGTGGCAGAGATCCCACGAGGTGTCCATCTGCCTGATCCAGAGAGGGAGCAGGACCAGCAGGTCCTCCCCCAGCTGGCTGAATGGGGCTCACAGCCCAGGGGAGCACAAGGGAACAGGGACACAGCAGGGAAANACGGTGGAGTCCTGGCACTGCCTGACACAGGGCTCATTGCAGCTGTTGGCCAGCGGGGTGGGGCCGCAGGGCTGGCAGGGCCGGCACGGGGTGTAGCAGGACATGTCTTGGGGCTGGAGGTGCACCTGGCAGAAGGGAAGAGGGAAGCAGAGCAGGAGATGGGTGGGGTTCAGCCTTTCACCCCACCATGAGGGAGCAAAGGTATGAGGTGGAAATGAGAGCTGAAGGCTGTTTGTGGAGGCACATGGGCTCTCCCACTCACAAAAACCCCACCAAGAGCTCAAGCCCAGGGACAGCCCCAACCAGCCCAAAGCTGTGGCAATACTTCTGCCAAGACTCAGCAGTCACACACCTCCCACTCCTTTCCCTCTCTCCCAAGAAGTGTCTCATCAAGATCCCACATGGGACAAAGTCACAGTTATGTGCTGAGAAATCCCAGAGCAGAAGAAAATGGAGAATGGGCTTCAAACTCACCTTGTTCTCAAGGAGATGGAAGCGAGTGGAGTGAATGTGAGAGTGGGGAGAAGAGCCTGCTTTTATACAGCTCTTGCATTGCCCCAGGCCCACAGTCACTCCACAAGGGCAGTAATTTTCCAGCAAACTCATCTTCAAAGGAAAATATCCCACATAGTGGTAGCGATTCACGTTTTGTTTCCATCTACGCTGCAATTTAATTTCCTCATTTCTGGCATTCCTGCCCTGCATTGCAGGATCCTTTCATGTTCTGTGATGAGAAGCCAAAGGATATCCCAGGCAGAATCATGTCAGTGGGGGCACATGAGCCAAGTGCTGGAAGCGTCCCATGCAGGCAGGGGTTGTTGGCTTTGGGCAGTGAAAAGCAATTCTTAGCAACACCCTTTGCAGGAAGAGGCCCCGGTCTGTCCTGCACTGCACAGACCAGAGAGCACCCAAATACTCTGCTTTTTACAGACATTTCACTTGCTTCTCCCTTTTCCTTCTCTCTTTGCTCTTTGCCAGTGTCATGAGCTGCAGCAATTCCAGGCAGCCAGGCTGTGCCAATGATTTCAGCTCTCTTCCTCTTGATGCCCTTTGCTCTGGAGGGGATGTTTGGATGTTAGGAAAGCCAAAGCCCACCTGGAGTTGAATCAGACAAAGTACATGGAGGGCAACAAGAAGGTCTTCTCCAGGTACTCCATCAGCAAAGGGAGGCTTGGCCAAAAGCAGCCCCAGTTTTCAACAGGGGGCAGGGGGTACAGGAAAGCTGGAGATCCTCAAAGATTTGTCTTTGGTCTTTACCATCAGGAATTGTTGTCAGGAATTGAACCTCCTGATACTCCTTGGAACATCTGGAACAGAAAAAACTTCCCTAATCAGAACAGAACCCGACGGGGCAAAATTCAAACACAGTAGTCTGAAATAAATGTGTGTAAATTGATGTTGTGTGTTCATTGGTGTCAGTACAAAGGCTGTCCTAACTCCCTTTGAAAGTCACAGCAACCACAGAATTCATCTGGGGACCAGAAGAAAGCCAGTGAACACTTTGTCTTCAAGAGAGGCATGCAGGAGAAATCAGGGAATAACAGGCCAGTCAGGCTTGCCTCAGTACCTGGAAAGGTGATAGAGGAAATCACCAAGAAATCCAACATGCAGTGCTCAGGGAGGACATGTCCCTGGATGCAAAACCAGCTTTCAAACTACACCAAGGATTGATGCACTTCCCTGACCAGCAGACATGGAGGCAGCTGGGACGCATCCCAGGAGGACAAGGGAATGCCTTCAGTAGGCAAATTTCCAGGGAGAAACTCTCCCTACCAGTGGCGAGTCACACTCTAATTTTGGTGTGAGGCCAAGCCAGGAGTGTGTGATGTCTGCAGGCTTTGTCCCAGGCAGGGCTGAATTCCCCTCTGGCAAGGGCAGCTCCATCCATAACCCTGGCAAACCATCTTCAAACACTGGGCTGTGCCCAGACCCACAGCTCCAGGCAGCCCAAAGGCCATTGCCCACAGCCTGACCTGCTTGGCAGCACTGCCACAGCTAAGGGGTGTTCTCAGAATCGACAATGTGTGGCAGGACTTTGTGTATCCACCAGGTCAGGGTGCAAAGGGTGCAGCCAAAGTGCATCACAGGGTGAAGAGAGGGGGAAGAGAAGGCACTGTCCCAAGAGCCAACACATGCCTCAGGCATTGAGGAAGTACAGAACTCCACATGGGTCAACTTGAGGCTTAATTCCTGCCCATACTGATGTGTTCCTGCACAAGAAATCCTTGGACTTCTCATCCCACTATATGATAGAAGCCTCTATGACCTAGTGGGAATGTCAGAAACGAGGAAATGAAATGGCAGCATAGACGGAAACCAAACCACAACCTGTGCAATTGGGAAGAATGTTTTGCTTTGAGGTGACTCTGTAGGAAAATTACTGTCATTCTGCAGTGATTGTGGGCCTGGGGCAGTGCAGGAGAAGTATAAAAACGGGCCCTTCTCCTCACTCTCTCATTCACTCCTCTCGCCTCCATCTCCTTGAGAACAAGGTGAGTCTGAAGCTTTTTCTCATCCTTCTCCTCCACCCATGAGATCTCTCAATGCTTTTTTGTCCCATATGGATTCTTGTAATGGGAACAGGAAGAGGGCAGAAGGTGTGACATGGGGCAAGGCTGGGGGGTGTCTGAGGTGTTTCCAGAGCTATGGGCCAGGCAGGGATCTTCCTCGGTAGCTCTTGGCAGGGAAAAGGAGAAGCCTGTCTCTCTATACAGCCCACAGGACTTGTCTCATGTTCATGCCTTTGCTCCCTCATTGTGGGGTGAAAGTCTGATCCTTA
>VZTX01001314.1:0-33521 GCA_013400915.1 Pardalotus punctatus | reverse complement strand
CGGCGGTGTTCGAGGCGGAGCTCGGGGGAGCCTGGCTGGCTGCTGCCGGCGGAGGGCGGGCAGGGAGAGAGCCGCCCTCCCCTCTTCTCCTGCCGCCGGCCGGTGAGCAGCCCGCAGACGGACGCGGGCTCCCCGGGCTCCGCAGTAAGTGCCGTTCGGGGTTTCTGTCTCAACGGGGGGTTCGGAGCCGCGGCCGCGGCGCGGGCGGGGTGGGGGGGGCGGGGCCGGCNGGGCGGGATGGGGGGAGCGGGGCCGGCCCGGACACGCGGCTGGAGCCGCGCGTTAAACACCGGAGTCGCCTTTTATTATCAACGTGTATCAGACGCATCCTGGCTGCCTCTCCTGCAGATCGAATCCTGTTGCCCAGAGAAGCTGTCCCATCCTGGGAGTGTTCCAGGCCAGGCTGGACAGGGCTTTGAGCAACCTGGTCCGGCGGACGGTGTCCCTGCCCATGGCACGGGATGGGTCTGGAGCATCTTTAAGATCTCTTCCCACCCAAACCATTCTGGGATTTTATTATTCCATGTGTAAGGCTCAGGAACAGCACGGGTAGATGGGATATTGGGAGGAAATCCTTCCCTGGGAGGGTGGGCAGGCCCTGGCCCAGGGTGCCCAGAGCAGCTGGGGCTGCCCTGGATCCCTGGCAGTGCCCAAGGCCAGGCTGGACACTGGGGCTTGGAGCAGCCTGGGACAGTGGGAGGGGTCCCTGCCATGGCTGGGGGGGGATGGGATGGCCTTTAAGGTCTCCTCCAACCTAAACCATTCCCTGATTCTATGATTATACACAGCAGCTTTCACTACCAAATGCTTCCAGCCTCTTCCCCTTGTTTTATTTAAGCCTTTGGATGTGGAAAAAAGTAGCAAGAAAAAAGGAGAGTGTGGCAGTTTTATGGAAGCGGTGCAGAGCCCCTGGCAGCTGTCCCGTGTGCGGGTTGTCCCTGTGCTCCCTGATAAAGTCCCAAAAGGAGCAGTCCAGCCCCAGTGTCTCCCTGTCCAGGACAGCTGCGTGTGTGCCTTTCTGAATCTATATATAACAAGGAGGGGTGCAGAGCTTGCTAACTATGTTTTCTCTCTTGGATGAAACTGGTAGAATCAGCATCTCAAATTATTTTAGAAAGTGAATTCTGGGTCAAAAATAGCATGGCTGTAGTTACAGTGAACTTTGTAAAATGAAAGTAAGTTACTTGTGCTGAACGTACTCATGGGACCATTGCTGGGTGAGAGCATATCCGTGTAAAGAGTCCTAAACTTCCCTGAGTTCTTACCTCTAGTAAGCAATCAGTAAACGTTTGTAAGCCTGATACTACAGGAAAAGATGTAAATGTGTGTGTGGAGAGCTTGGGTTTAAATCAGACGGATTTACTCCCTGCTTGACTTCCCCTGCTGTTTACTGTAAACAGGTAGTACAGGTGTGCTGGAAGCAGCTCCTTTCACCTGCTGCTGGGACCCAGGGGCTCTGCTCCACTCCAGAGATGCATTTTCTTCTCTTCCCTGCTCCTTTCTACTTTCTTCTTTCCTCATTTATTCATGGTTACAGTTCTTCAGGAATTTTTAGTGATGAGCAGTGCCTGTTAGCCAGTAAAGACTTGGTCTAATGTTTCAGGATCTTTCTGTGTTAATATCTAAAGCAAAGTTAAACATTGCCCCTTCGATAGCAATAACCAGAATATTACTCATTTTAACGTAAGGCAATCACCGATTTACTTAAAATTGGATGGAAGTTTTGAGTAAGCACAAGTGTGCATGAAAAATAATTCTCACCCCTTGTGCCTAATTTGTAGCATTACTTTGGTTATGTATGTATGTATTTACACTTTGTTTTGCTTAATTATGTGTATGCACAGGAGCACAGTAATAATAACAACTTTGGGAACTAGACCTTGCTGCAGAATGTAGTATTTTCTCTGGAGATCCTTTTCTACCTCCTGCCTGTCACCAGAAGGAATTTAGGAAGCTGGCTGTGTGTGGTCAGTGCAAAGGCCATTCATGCAGAGCAGTTTTCCAAAGGACAGCTCCTACAGGTTCCTTGCTGCTGCCTGCTTTGTCTCCATGCAAATCTCTGCAAGCTTTAGCAAATATTTAAAAGAAATGTGCTTTTTCTGCTGCCAGTTTGCAGTTGTGACTTTCACCTTCCACTCATAGTTGATGGTTTCAAAACAGGGCTTGGCATTTCCAAGTAGCTCAGTTAAGCAACAGCTTCCTTGTAGCCTGGTGGTTGTTTGTGTGTGTGCTGGTAAAGGGGACTAGGTGAGTTATTTTGCCTTTTTATGGCCTGTGTGCCCTCAGTGTCAACCAGAGCTGTGATAGTCTGATTGTACAGATTCTGCTATATATCCTCGGCCTCCCAGTTGCAGTTTGAAATGGCGTTTTTCCGGGGATTAGCTGCGTCATGGTGGGTGTGCTCCTGCAGCTGTTGGGAGCACAGGATGTGAGCACGAGAGTGCTGAGCCCTGTCCCCACCACCCACCTGGGACCTGCTGGGTGCTCTCGGGAAAGGGGGAGACCACGGCCAAGGTGGGAAACAGGAACAGGTTGGGCTCTGCTCCCAGGGAACAAGGGACAAAGATGAGAGGAAACACCCTCGAGGTGTGCCAGGGGAGGCTCAGGTTGGACATCAGGAGGAAGTTCTTCTGGGAAAAGGTGGTCAGACCTTGGAAGGAGCTGCCCAGGGAGGTTTGGAGTGCCCGTCCCTGGAGGTGTCCAAGGAGTTCCTGGAGGTGGCACTCAGAGCTCTGGGCTGGGGACAAGGTGGGCATCGGGCACAACTTGGACTCCATGGTCTTGGAGGCCTTTTCCAACCTCATTGATTCTGGGATTCTGTGAAATCAAAACTAAGTTGAAGCAAGTGAAACAGAAGTGGAAGACCACCCTTTCAGGAAGGAAGGATTCCTGCACTTCTACTTCTCCATGGGTGTTTGTGGCACAGACTGGAGCCACTTGGGGTAAACACTATGGAGCACAGAGACCAGAGCTGTTTGCAGCAGCAGCTGTTGGGTTCTAGGGCTCCACTAATTAGCTCTTGGTGATGTAGATGCAGCCTATTTCTTCCAAAAGGCTTCACTTTAGGAAAGAGCTTTTATTACATAATGAACAGACAGTTTGTAATCAAACCTCTTCCACAACATCACAGTATTGATTTTGGAAACATTCCATATCCCTAAGTGGCCCTCTCTGAGCCAGGTTCCTGAGCGGACATGTAGCTCTGTCTCCAAGGGGTTTCCAGGTGAACTCACCCCGAATCACAACCAGATATTATGGATGGAGTCCAAAGCCTTGGACTGGATTGTTTTTAGTTGCTTTGCAAAGTGTTTGTCAAACCAAGCGTTGATTGTGATTTCAGAGTGATTCTGAACGCAGGCCCCTCCTCCAGGGTTAGATTTGCATGTGCTATCAGGTCTCAATCTCTATCCCAGGATATAAAACTAGGCTACTTCCTTGCCACACCTAAGTATTCACCTAATTTGTAGCTGTTTTTTGAGCAGGTTCCTGTTTGTGATTGCAGGTATATGTCCAGTCTTGTAAAAAGCAAAACACCTTGTTTTCTAATCCCTGCTCCTTGAGTGTTTGACTAGGGAGGGGAAGGAAAACCACGAATAAAGTGCAGCATTAGGATCAAGCTGAACTTGTAGACTGTCTATTCAAATATCTGCGTCAAAAATGAGGGGCATGAAGAATATCAGAAAAAAAGGGGGAACAGTTATAAATTAACTGTATCTAAGAAGAGCATTTCTTTCTAATGACAGCAATTGGCTTATGGTCTTTGTACTGTGTGTGTGGTTTATGGCTGATGTTAACCCCCACCAACAGCAAAAGCAAGAATGATTATTTGAACTGTTTAAGCTAAAACAACGTTGGCACAAGAACACAAAAGTATGGAAATCATCCTTCACGTATTCGTCAGTGATCAGGCTGGAGATGAGGCTTCCCACTGCTTCCAGTGGGGCAGGAGGGAATTGAAATACTTTTGTCTAGAACTTGATAAATATATTGTGATGTTTGTATGGTAGGAAAGCTCGAAATGCCTATTGGCGTTGGTGTTTCTTTGTATTCCTGTTAGTCCTTAGGTACAGTCCTTGGGATTACAGCCATCCCTGTCTGTAGTGTTGCCTCATTCCCAGAAACGTGCTGCTTTTTCTGGCGAGACTATTGCTATTGAAATCCCAAGAAGGATTTACACATCGAACTTTTCCCCTCATCATCTGTAACATTTTTTTTTTTGTTTGTGGGAGGGTAATGAAATAGAAGAAAAGAAGTGGTTAGGCTAAAATGCAGACACTCAGAAAAGGAGCCAAAGTTTGTTCTTTGTAGGACAGAGTTTACAGCACTTGTGCTGTCATCTAATGCAGGGTGGGAATATCCTGGTGTCTGAGTACTGAAGGCAGAAGAAGTAGTTGGAAGCAGTGGCACCAAGAGGAGGAATGAGGATAGGATGCCTATTTTCTGCTTTGTTTCTCCTTTATTTTTGTGCCTGACAAGTGCTACAACCACTTTTGGGCATGAGAGCCGAGCTGGTTGCCTGTACTGGAGCGTGGGAAGGACTTTCCCCATATGGTAAAATGCTGCTTGTCTTCCCCTTATACCAGCATGGGGTGGCCTGGGGGGATTGGGAGTTTAAATTCTGCGAGCAGGACCTTACAGATGTGTGGGGTGACAGTGGCTGAGGGGACCCGTGGTCCTGTGAGCTGTCTGGATATCACAGGTTACATGGCTGTGCTTGGTTGGAGGGGTGGCTCTTGGATAATGACGTTCATTGCTGTGCCCTAACTTGTGTTTGAGGACCCCGAGTGACCGTGGGAGGCTCTAGGACAGCATCTGGAGAGGGGATGCTGCCACACCGTGTCACCAATGTTTGGGACCCGCTGGAACCCCTCCCTGGGGTGCATAGCTCCTCACCAGAGGTCTCTGCCTTACAGGAGACCCATCTCCAGCTTGGGTTGGTTGAAGCTTTAATCATTTCGTTTTCAGCTACTTCAGTTACTCTAACCTGCCATCCTTTGTAACATTAAGTACTCCCGGCTTCTCAAAGGCAAGCAAGGGACAGCTGGTAGATGACCTGCTTCAGAGAGTGCTAATTGGGCTATTTTCTGGTTACATCCCCTTTTTCTTGTTAGTTGGCCACTTCCTGCATTGGCACACCCTGAAACCGATAGTAACAGAACAGTGCAGCTTTAAAGGATGAAAGTACCCCGGGTCAGAACCTAATCATGGCCTTACTGCTGCTCTCACCGTGGCCACTTCTAAGTAGTCCTTCGAGAGGGATGAGAGCTGGATTAGAGGGAGCTGAGGGTCAGACTGCAGCTGTTTGGAGAGGCAGGAGCAGTGCAGGACTCTCAGCTCAGCCTGGAGGGACATCAGTCTGGGCCTCTCAGCATCCCAAACTTACCTGAGGAGCTTTGGGAAGGAAGGAATTAGACAATGCTCCTGTGCCAATGGCAAGTTATGCAAACTGTAGTGGAGATGATTATAAGTTTTCTATTTTTAAGCCTTGCATTGAGTGACTCACTTTATTAGATGTGTTCGTTTGCAATGGAATGAGAAGCACCCGGATTCCATGGTAATGGCCTTGTAAAGCACACGGATATACAACATAACAGATTGGGTTTCTCCTCCCAATTTACCGGGTTCTGCGTCTCAGAGCTGTGTGTGATGGCAGAGCGGGGTGGCTCACGCTGCTGCGGCGCAGCTCCGCAGCCTTGATCCATCTGTCCCTCCACTTCTGCTGGAATACTCATCCTGCTTCAGTCTCTACCTCATGGCCCTGTGGCTGAATTCCCCGCCATTCCCCTTCCTTCATTCCTTTCATTCTTTCCCCCAACTCTGCCCATGAGCTGCTCAGGTCCAGCCCCGTGTCTTTGTGATTAGATAGTACCTGAGTAAAGAAACACTGGGATTGTGGCACTTCCCTTTCAGTCACCTGCTGCCTCGGGTGGGAGTGGGTTGCACAACTCCAGATAACATCCAGACAATAGTCTGGCAGCTCGATGGGCTGGGCATTACAGGAAGGCAGGCAGGTCACTCTCAGGAGCTATGTCAGCCTCGTGCAGGCTGCAGGTGGCCGAAGTTTGTCGTGTAGGTCACACTGCTCAGAAGCACCTACTGAGGACGGGTGTTGAAATCACTTCTTTAAAAACCAGAGTGTATGTGGTGCTTTGTAGGTTTTGGGGTTTGAAACATGGGGCTGAAAATGAAGCAGTGTAAAGAGTGCATTGATTGCTGAAGTGGAGCCCTCAACCGTGGCACAGCAGGTCCAGGGTCTGATACCCAGGCAGGGTCACCTCTCTGAGGCAGGGAGCTGGTGGCACAGCAGGTCCAGGGTGTGATACCCGGGGATGGTCACCTCTCTGAGGCAGGGAGCTGGTGGCACAGCAGGTCCAGGGGCTGATACCCAGGGATGGTCACCTCTCTGAGGCAGGGAGCTGGTGACACAGCAGGTCCAGGGTGTGACACCCGGGGATGGTCACCTCTCTGAGGCAGGGAGCTGGTCACCAGCCTGGGTCTGGAGTGGGAGACTCCTCTGCAAGTGACTGTTGCATGTTGCTGGAGTCCTCGTGAGTGTGACTGAGCTGCTGGTTGAGGAATGCACCGAGGAGGGAGCAGTTCCTACTGTGACTAGGGTTTGTATTAACTTTTGGAAATTGAAAGCAGGAACTTGTACTGATAAATCTTTTGTGTAGTTTCCATTTTGTGTAGACTACTCTCCCCACCCCTTGGTGTCCTTTCAAGTTTAAATCCTGTTTATTCTTTTCCTGAATCCTTTAACAGCAGATCTAATGTCCCTCTGAATCTTTACCAGTGCTTAGCTGTTCCCTGGGAACTATTCCCTGGGGTTATTGAACTCCTTGCCCAGATCACTCTATGCAATAGCTGCTCCTCGTGACATGCTCCTGGCTCTTCCCACTTCCCATGCCAGTCAAGGGCTCGTGCTCCTGCCACAGCTTGTTCTAGGGCCTGTCAGGGACCTCAGCCCACCCTCCAGGTGAGGCCATGGGTCCAAGGGTGCCATTTATGGCTTCTATTGAAACAGAGGGTAAGGGTTAATGTGCAGATTTACTGTGTCAGATGGCACTGACAGCACTAAAACAGTATGAGCCGCTTTTAAAGGTGACTCAGAATATTTGTGTGATGGAGAGATGACATATTTCTGACTGTAGTGCTTCTCATGCTGGTTGCTATTATAATTTTCATTAAAATAAAACTCCATTTCCGTCACAAGCTATTGATCTCAGCTCGGAAGAGAGGCAGGTTTCAGTACCTGCTCGCAGAAGAGAAGGGATTTGTAAGCGTGGGCTCTTCCCTTGCACAGCCTTTGTGGGAACCACATGGGCTGCATTCCTTCCCCTTTCATCTGTGCTCGGGTGTATCCTGCTTGGAGCTGGCAGCCACCTTCCTTCCACACCGTCTGGGACAGAGCTGGAGGAAAATCCCACGAGTGTCTGCTCAGAGCCTCTAATTTCTCTCTGGCTTTGTGGCCGCTGGGGCAGCGTTCAGGTCATCCTCCTGTCCAGAGGAGCCCTTGTGTGCCATTTCCTGCCTGCAGTGCCACTCCTTTCGGGAAGAAGCCGGAGATGTGCCCTGGCAGAGCCCGGGGCAGCCTGGCACGGCGGAGCTGGGGCGGTGCCAGGCTGCCTGGGCTCTGCTCTCCTGCAGCCCTGCAATGCCCCAGCTCATCCAGCCTCATCCAAACGCATCTGCTGTGACCTCAGAAATGTGGGCTCACGTTCCCGGGATGCAATTGAGCTGTTTCAGGTGTAAAAGCACTGTCTGGTGGGTTGGAATGTCAGTCTGGCCTTGTGCTGGGGTGGCTTATGCTAAACCCTATTTTCCTTTCTCTCCCTGAATAAGCTTCTCTTAGGGATGGTGAGCAAGATTGATGCGGCAATTTGAGCAGCTGGTCTCCTGAGAGAGTTCCTTTCTTGGGAGAATTGCCTGTAATCGGCTCTCAGCTCTGAGGAGAGCTAATGCCACACGCTGCCGGGGCTGGGCCAGCAGCAGGGAGCCCCTTCCAGCAGCTGGGGCCAGAAATCCTCCTGTACGGTGGGCACCGAGCCCCTTTGTGGGTGTTACAGATGCTGCCTGCACGATGAAAGTGGGAAAGCTGTGGCACCTCTGCTGTCCCTTCAGCGTGGGTGGAACAGCTGTATCGGCAGTGAGACGGGGTCAGCTCCTGCTGGGAGCGATCCTGACCCTATTCCCTCTGTGCCTGCCCCTTTGTGCCCACCGTGGTCATGCCTGGCGCTCACCACTGGTGTCCCTGAGCTGCTGTGAACAGGAATTAATGAAATACTGAAGCCTGACTGTCTTTTATTTATCTGTGTGGAGGAATATTTATGGCCTGAATTGGTAGAGGAGCTTGTTGGGCTCCCAGCAGACCTGACAGGAGTGTGGAGCCAGGTGGGGTCAGGCTCTGCTCCCAGGGAACAAGGGACAGGACAAGAGGGAGTAGCCTCAAGCTGATGCAGTAATGTTTTTGTAATCCCAGACTAAAGGCATGAATATCAAATAGCTACATTATTTATTCAGTTTTAAAAACTAAGTTCATGGGTTTTTTTTTTTTTTGGTTTTTTTTTTTTTTTTTTTTTGTTTTTTTTTTTTTGGGTTTTTTTTGGTGGGTTTTTTTTTTTTTTTTTTGAGAAGTATTGATAAAATGCTTGCTTAAAAGGCCTACTAGAATGTGCAGGTAAGATCATGATTTTCTTCCTTGAAAAACAAAAATAAATGACTTTCAGAGCTGTCTGGGAAACTGCATTTTTAGAGCAAGCCTGGTGTAGCTGACAATCATTGAGCCTTTTAGTCAGTGGTTTGTGTACCTTATGCTCAAATTCCATGAAAAGGAATGGAGTAATCTGGCAGGTCTCCAAAGTGGAGTCTCAGGAGAGGTCTAGGCCAGGGGACAAGAAGCAGGGATGAGTGTTGGCTGTGCTTGCAGGAACCCTGGTTCTGGACAGGGATGAGCAAGGATTTGTGCTTCAGCCATCACCCTTCTTCCTGAGCTTGTACACCGTGGCAAGGGCACACTTCCTTTGTTTTCCTGCAAGCCATCATCTCTGCAGACATGTGAGACAGCTCCTTGGAAGATGCTAATTTGTTCCTTTTCAGCTCCCTGCATTGCAGACATGTTGTGTTCCAGCTCAGGCGCTTGGAGGGTTTCAGGCTCTCGAAGCGACTCCTTTGCTGCCGTACGAGGGGTGTGAAAGTACTCAGTGACTTCCAGCAGCCGTCCCTCGGAGAGCAGGGCTGTCATTCCTGACTCCTGGAAGCCTGGCTGGAGGTGTGTGTCCCACAGTGCTGGGTGCTGTGTGTGCAGTGCTCCTGTCACCGTGTCGTGTGCCTGCACACGCGACGAGAGCGACGTCGATTGTCTGAGCCCCTCCAGCACGGGGATGGCAGTGGGAGTGTTCCAGCTGCTCTTTTCATTCCTGTGCTGGCCTGGGTTCCACCTTGTGTTACAGCTTTTTGACTGTCCATGGTCTTCCTCCCTGTTTTCACAGAGGTGCTGTGGTGTTTGAGGCCAGGTCTTCACAGCAATTCCCCTTCCAGGAGCTTCCTTTGCTGGTGGTTTGGCTGTTGCCTTTCCCTTTCACTCCTCCCTGTCATGGTATGAAGGAAAGATGAAATTGGTCTGTTTTGTGTCCATTGTAAGAAGTAAATGGAAAATGTGATACAAGAAAGGCTGTCATGGTTGGAATCTCCAAGAGCATAAAATGCCTCTCTTTGGAAAACTTTGTGGGAAGCTGCAAGTCTTGGCCTTCTGTAGATGATCCCTTCCATACAGTTTATACACACAGCAGCCTGCATCAAATGCCTGTGCCAGAAATTGTGTGGGGAATTTCCTCCATGCTGAGTGTGCTGCAGGCAAAGTGCTCAGGGAATGAGGCTGAGGTTTGGTTTGGGAGGGACGTTAAAACTCATCTGGTTCCATGGGCAGGGACACCTTCCACTGTCCCAGAGTGCTCCAATCCCAGTCCACCCTGGCCTTGGACACTTCCAGGGGTCCAGGGGCAGCCCCAGCTGCTCTGGGCACCCTGTGCCAGGGCCTGCCCACCCTCCCAGGGAAGGATTTCTTCCTTTGAGGTATTTCAGCCTGGGAACATGTCTGCATGGATGGCGTGTGCAGGCACACGAGCAGTTTAGTGAAGTGCCCTGGTTGTGTGTTTGTGTTCTGACCATCGCCAGGGGAGGCTGCCAGGGCCATTCCTGCCCAGCCTGGGGTGGGGAGCTGCCCTGGCTCCCCGCTGCTGGCCCAGGGCTGCTCCTCGTGCACGGTAAATCCGCTGGTGCTCCAGTCTTGGCACGGGGCTGCACGCATTGTCTGTCTGTGCTTTAAGCTTTATTGGTGCTAAATCAGATGTCTGCAGGCTGCTGGGGGATCTGTGGCCTGGCCAAGGGTGTCCCTGGAGTGCTGACAGGATCCCCCAGACGGGATGGATGCTGTCCCTAGCACGGCACAGGCCCCGTGGGCCAGGGAACATGGAGTGGGCTGTGCCTGCTTAAGATTCAGGTCAGTCCCATGCAAATTTGGCATTCAGGATCCGAACACTGGGTCTATTAAGAATTTGCCTGACCCACATAGGGCTGGTTTCAAACCCTCTGGAGCTGGGTGATAAAGTACCACCCTGCTTTCGAGCTGCTCCATCCTGTCCCCGTCTGCTGCTGCTTCTCGCTGAGCCCCGCTCCTGCCTGCACGGCATCGCCGCCACCGTGCCGGGTAGGACAGGCTGGGCTGCTGGGCAATTCCTGCCTGGAGGGCAGGAGGGACTGCTCTAGGCGACTGGGATTGTAGCAGTGGATTGATGGCATGGGAGGGGAGCTAAAGGAGACCTTGTGGAGCAGATCTGCTGTGCTCTTGGGAGCAGGATTTGGTGGCCCGGTGACGGGGACAGGCTGTTCCTGGTCTGCCTGTGCCATGGGGTCAGCAGTACCTGTCACATACCCCAGGATCACTGTGGGGTGTAAATCTACTCAGATCTAAATACTCTTTTGTCCTTCAGCTTTCTCAGCAAACACCAGAGCACTCTGCCTTGCCTGTCTAGACTTTGTTTAGAAGTTATAAATATTGCAGTGAAAATCTCTTAATTAAGACATTGCTACCCTAAATTTCAACTTGTCACAACATTGTCATTAGCTTCTTCAAATGGTCTATTCTGTGTAGCCTAGATCCTGACATGGTAAAACTGCCAATTAATTTTTATCTTCTTCTCTTCCAGTAAAAAATGGCATTTCAGAAGGCAGTGAAAGGAACTGCTCTCATTGGAGGAGGTGCCATAGCAACAGTTTTTGGCCTCTCTCAATTTTCTCAGTATAGAAACAAACACGTAAGTATTAATTATGATTTCTGATAAAATAGGAAACTTAAAAATCTGTCAGAGCGTATGTCAGGCTTGTACAAATAGTTTTAAAGAATGACCCTTGGGTGCCACTGGGTGTTTACTTAGTTGCAGGAGGAGTGGAGTAGAAAGACCTGATTGAAGTGAAAGCGCTGAGCCTGGACAGTATTTTCAAGCTTAGAAGCTGGAAGTGAAACCACCAGCACTACCTCTGAACATCTCAGCTTCCAAACAGGCCTGGTGCCAGCTCCTGTTGAGTTCCTGAGCCGGGGACAGGATGCGTGCCAGGGAAGGCTCCTGATGTCTCGGGTGGGCCCAGGCCAGCCCTGCTGAGCCAGGGTCCCTGCAGGGCTGTGCTGCAGGGAGTGTGGCAGGGACAGGGTGAATTCCCCCTGCAGGGAGTGTGGCAGGGACAGGGTGAATTCCCCCAGCAGTGCAGGGTGATGGTGGAGACCTCCACAGTGGAGCAGCCCCAGAGAAAGAGGTGCAGCAGATCCCAGTGTCAGGTTGTGTGTTGGGTCTTGCTGTTGGAAAAAATAGAATTCCTTGGGATATCTGCTCCTCCCAGGAGTGGCTGTGCTCTTGAACTCCTTTCTTGATCATGGCACCATGTACGTGTTTGGGTTGGAAAATTCCTTCAGGACCATGGAGTCCAACCATTCCCCCAACATTTCCAATGCCACCATGAGCTGTGTCCCCAAGTGCCACATCCACAATGGCTTTTCAATCCCTCTTGTGGCCCTTTCAGTGGGGAGAAGGAGCAGCTGGGAATGAGATGAGTCATTTCTGGGGAGCCAAGCTGGGAAGTGGATAAGCCAGGATTCTTATGGCTTCAGATACTGTTGCAGAAAATAAACCCCAGCATTTCAAGTGAGCTCCCCATCGGGCTGCCTGCCTTGCTGCAAGCTGATAATGCTCTCTCCAGAGTCTTTATCCCAGGGTTTTACAGCCTGGCTTCATTACTGTCAAAAATGGCAGCTGCAGGTTGTAGGACTGTTAAATAAGAGAAGGAGATGGAAGGGAAAAGTCACCTGGAGAGCTCACTTGTTGCGCATTGTCTGCAGTATTCCAGAATTCAGGGAATTCCTGTTTTTCTGGGGATGGATGGCCACTATGAACTTCCAGAGACAGGTTAAAGCACAGGGTTTTAGAGAGTGTGATTGTGGTGTCAAAATAACAGAACCACTTGTTCTTTCATCCCAACTAATTTTTCTGTACCTGCACACATGCTGACATTTTGGGTCACATTTGTGCAACTGAAATTGAATCTCTGAATCCCAGAACAGTATGGGTTGGAAGGGACCTTAAAGCTCATATCATTCCAGCCCTGGAAGTGTCCAAGGCCAGGTTGGACAGGGCTTGGAGCAGCCTGGGATACTGGAAGGTGTTCTTGCCCATGGCAGGATGTGGGAGTGGATGGGATTTAAGTTGGAGACCACTGGTGGCTTTTCCTGCCCCTCTCCCCTCCTGATCACTAAGGGGAAGGGCAGTGCTTTGGTTTGGAGTTGTAAGAGACTGCTGTCCTTTCCCAGTCCTGCTCTTCCTGGTGTCTGAGTGCATTGTTGGTCAGTAGAAATTGCTCAGCAAGGTGAATCCTGTAGTGTGATAATATGATAATGCATCAGGGTCTGCTTTGGGGAGTTTTAATTACTGTATTTTTTTGTTTAAATGAATAAGGATGATGAATTTGACTCTGCAAACCTACCTGGAGATTTACAGTAGCAAATTAACGAGAGCACTGGCTTATGGATTACTAGATCACTTTATAACTTGATGATTAAATTCAAACTGCCAAACTAAATTCCTCTCACTAAGAGCGTAATCAAAACCATTCAGGGAACTCTTGCCTGAGAAATTGTAGATATAAACAGCAATTGCTTATTTCAGTAAACACACTTGTTCACTGCCAAACTAATCACATTACTGCAGATGGAATCCCTGTGTGCAGCTTTTCTTCACTCCCCCATTTAATTGACAGCAAGATGCATCATATCTATATCAATTCCTGGTACTAATCACTCTGCTTATATTCCAGGGCTAATCTCCACACTCTGGCTATACCAGGGGCTGGATGCTGGGGACTCTCTTCTGGGCTCTGCTATGAGCCATTTGTTGTAAATAATGTGTTCAAAACCAAACCCAAACATGGAGTCAAACCCACCTGATGCCAGTATTCCTTGAAATCCAAATTTGGCTTTTCTGGTGTTCTGTTATTTTCCAGAAGTTAAGTAGTATGCTTGGAAAATGGTCTGGAAATGCAGTGCAAAGTGAATTTGGAGGTGGGGATTTTCCCTTCTCTAAAGCTCATGGAAGTTGAGCTCATGTGGCTGAGCTCCATCAGCCAAAACATGTGCAAGGCAGAGCCACGGGTGTTTTTAGTGTTCCCAGTTTGCTGCCTGTCACTGCTGTGTGGCAGTGATGGGGAGCTGTTGAGGGCAGCTGGCAGCAGCTGGCAGCAGCTGGCAGCAGCTGGCCTGGTCCAGCAGTGCTGACCCAGCAGCTCAGCGAGGGCGAGCAGCAGCCGCTGCCCCAGCCCTGCAGCCCAGACCTGCTGCAGCCCAGTCGGTGTTGGGTGTTCGGGGAGAGTCTGGGATGTGCTGCATCCCCACCCCTTTTGGGAGGGAGGGCTGGAGGCTCAGAGCACTGGGCAGAGGGATGTGACAGCCACCGAGGAGTGAGTGCAGGCAGGAACGGCTGGATCCTCTCGCTGTCTCCCTTCTTGGGTCCGTCACTCCCTGGAAAAACGTGTGCTGGGACTGCTGCAGTGTTCCATTCTCTACAGAGCTGTGGCCACCCCTAGAACCTGGGAAGTGTCCCAGGCCAGGCTGGACAGGGCTTGGAGCAGCCTGGGCTAGTGGACGGGGTTCCTGCCCATGGCAGGGGGCGGGACNGAAAGGCCCAAACTTTGTCCCTCCTCTGGTGATCTTTGCCAGCAGCCACACATTAGTGTGTCAACAGAGGCTCATCAGGATTCACCTCTCTGCTTCCCAGCTCTGTGTGTGCCTCGGGAGCTGCAGGCTCTGTTTGAGGGCTCTGTTTGAGGGCTGCTCTGGCTGTAAACACCTGCTAATGAGCAGACCTTGGATGCAGCGTTTGCAGCCGGGGCTGAGCTGGGCACGGTTGGGTGAGTGCTCATTGCAGCTCCTGGCTGCCCCACAGGGGATCACCACGCTTGGGAAAAACCAGTGGTTATGCCAGCATTTTTTCTGAATTTTAATTTTTATTTTATTTCTGGGAAGATTCAGAATCGTCATGGGATCCCAGACTGGGTGGGGTTGGAAGGGACCTTAAAGCCCATCCCATTCCATCCCCTGCCATGGCAGGGTCACCTCCACTGTCCAGGGTGCTCCAAGCCCTGTCCAGCCTGGTCTTGGACACTTCCAGGGATCCAGGGACAGCCACAGCTTCTTCTCAGGGGGACCTGTGCCAGTGGTTGCTGCTTTCCTAAGTAATTTGCATGAGCTATTTTCATTATACTCAATATCATCCCTGATTGCAGGGTGAAGCTGGTCATTGATTACCTTTGGAATTTGTACTTCCTTGAGTCATGGCTACTAGTACTAGATTTTATTTTCAGCTGTACTGTAGTGAGAGGAACACAGAACTAATGCATTTAAATCATAATACTGCTGAGGAATGAGCAAATAATCCTGAACAAAAATATTTAGGTTGCATGCACCATATAATCTGAACTGAGGCTTTTTGTGCTTGGCTGGAAAGGAGTTTCTGTGGTTTGTCACTTGAATTTTTATTAGTTTGCTCTTTCCTGTCTGGGAGATCTAGACAGAAGCTATTCTGCATAGTTAAGTCTGCCATTTGGCCTGGAGACTGGGCCATGCTCAGACCTTAAATTAGGTCTTAAATTAGGGTGAAACAGGTTTTTCTGATGTTCAAAGTGTTTGTAATTTTCAGGAAAGTCTGGAAATGTTCAGAATTCAGTTTAAGTTGCTGTTACCAGCAGAGAGCCTTCAGAGGCTGCTCAAACCCTTGCCACTTAAACCATGGTCCCTGGTAGGGGACTGAGCATCAGCCCTTCTCTCCACAGTCACTGCGCAGGCAGCAGCGCTGGCTTCTGGAATATCAGCCCAAAGACATTCCCAAGGCCATTCCAGGGGAATGTGAGCTTGTCTGGAAACTGCCACATCATTACACTTTGTCACTTCAAAGTTGTACTTTAATATGCTGTAGGACATAAACTGCATTGCTTAGAAGTTTCTCAAAAAGGATGTGAACTTAGAGCTTCTTTGGTGTTTCAGTGCACTGTGTTTGACACTTGCATCACTCATGAACCGGATCAAACTTGCACTTGGATATAAAATAAATTTGTATTTCACTGTATGAGATATAAAGTGTGCACTCAGCTCTGCATCCCCTGCTGTGGTGGATTTTTTGGTCGAGAGTTGACAGCCCAACCATGTATCTGTTTATTAAAACACTTCCTTTATAATATTTATTAAAATAATAATAGGGTCCTATAACATTTGAATGTTCCTAGAAGTAATTAATTCAGGTAGTAACACTTGAGTACAGTGTTACATTGAAGTGGGCAAGGTAAAGTAAACACGTGGTAGCACTTCATGGTTTTAGTACTGTTTGCTCATCAGTGTTTTAATACAATATTACTACTATTGTTATTATTGTTATTATTGTTGTTGTTATTATTATTGTTGTTATTATTATTATTATTATTATTATTATTATTATTATTATTAAAAATATTGAGGGAGTGGCTTGGAATATGTGAGTTTGCCTTTCTGGTTCTAGAAAAGGCTGTGAACTGGGGGGTGTCTGTCCCCCACATATGTGTGTGCTCAACAAATCCAGGCCCTCGTGGGCTGTGTTTCCTCTTTGCAGGGTGCCTTGGTGCAGGTTCAAGCTGCAGAAGCTGCTCCAGTGAAGAAGGACCATCTCCCCACACGTGAGCAGCAGATCTTGGCCCTGCAAACCAGCGGGGAATTCGATGTCCTTGTCATCGGCGGGGGAGCAACAGGCTGTGGCTGTGCTCTGGATGCAGCCACCAGAGGTAAAGGCCTGGAGGTTCAGCTGCACGCTCCTTCTGGCTTCCTAGAACAAACTGCTCAGGCTGGCTTTGCAAAAATACTCAGAGGTGGAGAATGGTTATCTTGATTAGTGTTGGGTGTTCTTAATAGGCAGGGCAGTGAAATATGCACAATCCAGCATTAGCTTAGCAGAGCCAACAGAAGCAGCGTTTGTCTGACAGCTCTCCATCGCTCTAAGTGATTTGTTTAGATGTGTAAAGTAGCTGGTAACCAATCTACTGCTTAGATAGAAGTAGAAGATGTATATAAGTAGCCTTCTGATCTGTAATAAACGGCTTTCACCTGATCACATTGGTCTGAGTGTGATTGACCCGTGCCCCCGCAACAGATTAGGAAACCTCTGTTGTCAGAAGGCAAAAGGAACTTGAAGAAGGTCAAACAGCAGATCCGTGCTTCCACTGCCCCAGCTTTGGGGAATTGGCCAGAGTAGACAGCCCTGAAGTTTTTGGGTTCTTTAACCTGACCCCAGGAGTGAGTTGCGGTTTGAGCTGGAAAACGCTTCTCCAGAAGGTGTGATAATTTGAAATGAGTGAAGCAGTAGGGTCTGACCATAGGGAGACAGATCCAAATTCCAACCTGGTTGTTATGTTTAATAACACGGGATAAAGAAGAACTTGGGATCTTTTCACTTCTGCCTCTGCTGTACTTTGGCAGAAAATGCAGTTGTAAAGCAGACAGAAATTATTACAGTTAATCTCTGTTTATCCTTTTCTTGGGTATACTGATTATATCAGTAGGTTTCTGAGGTGTGAAATATTCACAGGCATTTGGTTAATGAGTTGTGTCTCGTTGTTGTTCATTCATGGAACTTGCTCTTTTATTGTGTTTGCTTCGCTTAACAACAAATTTTGCTTTTCTTGTGTTTGATAAATCTTTGCCAAATTATTTCTGATTGTATCCATTAATCTTCAGTCACATTC
The DNA here is from genome assembly GCA_013400915.1 of Pardalotus punctatus. Lineage (NCBI taxonomy): Eukaryota > Metazoa > Chordata > Aves > Passeriformes > Pardalotidae > Pardalotus > Pardalotus punctatus. Next base: position 16,217 of record VZTX01001314.1, on the reverse strand, counting down.
GACAAAAATAAATTGCTCTGATCTTTGGAAGTTACCAGTAATAATTAGATTTTTTTAAGGACATAAAAGTTTTGGGAGACCAATAGATGTTAAAATCGCTGTGCTGGCGCTGCTGCAGCCACTCAAGTGCTGTGTCCTGCTCTGGGTCCCTCCTGACAAGAAGGACATGGAGGGGCTGGAGCGTGGTTGGACTCAGTGATCCTGGAGGGCTTTTCCAACCCAAAGGATTCAGTGATAAGGGTGATCAGAATATTTCCTGTGTATGTCAGAATTCCAAGTGTGCCCTGTGTTCTCTGGCTCTCCCCTGGTTTTGGGCACCTCTGAATCAAACTCCAGGCAAAGCTGCCCATTGTCTCCCTCTCTGGAATGCCACTTAAATTGTTAGTGCAAGAGGTTTAGAGCTCTGCTGCAAAGGGTTAAAGTATCCATGAAAACCCTCTGTTCCTGCCATGCATCCAAGCTCTCATTTGCTTGCGGGAGCGTGGCCCCCGTGATGTGCCGTAATGCCTTTCCATTGTGAAATATCCAGCTTTTAATGTGCTTCTGTTTAAGTTCTGCTTTGACTTCTCCCTCAGGAAGGAGGCTAAAATTTTTCATTACAATATAGGCAGTGCACTACACTTTGAATACAAATTTATCCATGTACAGAGTAATTTTTCTTGTGATTGTCTCTACCCTAGAGAAGTGTCTTTAATGAATTACATACAAATTGTGTAATTTAAGAAGTTAATTTGGTTTTCCGGTAACACAGGACTAAAAACAGCCCTTCTAGAAAGAGATGATTTCTCATCGGGGACCAGCAGCAGGAGCACTAAATTGATCCATGGTGGAGTGAGGTACCTCCAGAAGGCCATCATGAAGCTGGATTTCGAGCAGGTAATTGTTTGTGCTGGTTGTTAAGCAGAAATTGCTGGTAGACACTTCAGTGTCCCAGTTAGATCTGAGTCTCCTTTTGAGCTTTGCAGTGCTTGACTGTATCCCATAGCCACTGTGCATGGGAAGTGGCTTCTCCAAGAGAGATTTCTAGGCTCAGGACAACAGTGCTTTGATGGGCAGTGTCATTGCCATGCCTTGTCGGCTGTGGGTTTTGGGGAAGGCACACAGAGACAGGGCTGATCTCAGAATAAAAGGACCTTAAAATAAATTTTAAAAAAATAATTTTAAAAAAATGGTAAATGAGTGATTAAATTTGGAATAGGGAAAAAATATTGTAGATGAGTGACTTATTTTGGAATAGGGAAAAAAGATGGTAAGTGTGTGATTTGTTTTGGCATGGGGAAAGAAAATACGCTAAATGAGTGATAGTGTATAAATGCTTTTGTGTATTCTTGTGTGGGTGGAAGCCTGACATTCCTGTTTTGAGGAATCACATTGTCTTCCCATTGGAATCTCTCAAAGTATGTTTTAGTGGTTGTAGTGCTGCTGCAGAAATGGTGATTTTTCAGGGGGAAATACCCAAACCCTGCGGTTATCCACCTATAGAAACCCACCTTTTTTGCCAAAGAGCACCTTTACATTGGTGCACGTTGATTGGTTTGGAGAAGAACCCTTCTGCATTTGCAGCTTGGAGTTAGGATGGGTTTGAACTGTGGGAATTGGATGGAAGCTGTGCTGTGGGATGTGTCCTGTCCCTCCTGAAGTGCCTCCTGCCCATTGTTAGGGCAACGTGACTTAATGTGCTTTATGTTCAGACAAAACATTATGGAATTGAGCTGCCAACACTCCAAGCTGAAACTACTGAAACTTAATTTTATTGGGGATCCATTTCCTTAACCTTTGAATTTTTCAGCAGATCCTAGTGTGTTTTTGAAAGTCCAGTAAAAGTGCTGTGTGGCGTTGATACTTTGATAAAGTCTATTTTTGGGTGTTTCCCCTGGAGCCAAGGGTGGGTGACATGGGACTGACCATGGCTGCTGTTTTGCAGTCCAGGATGGTGAAGGAGGAGGGTGGGTGCTGTGGGACTGACCATGGCTGCTGTTTTGCAGTCCAGGATGGTGAAGGAGGCTCTGGAGGAGGGTGGGTGACATGGGACTGACCATGGCTGGTGTTTTGCAGTACAGGATGGTGAAGGAGGCTCTGGAGGAGGGTGGGTGCTGTGGGACTGACCATGGCTGCTGTTTTGCAGTACAGGATGGTCAAGGAGGCTCTGGAGGAACGTGCCCATCTGCTGCAGAGCGCTCCCCACCTCTCAGCCCCGCTGCCCATCATGCTCCCCATCTACAAGTAAGCTCTGCTGTGCCTTCTGTCCTTTCCCTTGGCTTCTCACAAGCAAACCCTGGCCCTGGAGAGGTTTCCTTAAAGCTGTCCCAGGCTCTCTCCTCCAGTGGGGGCTGTTGCTGGGCTGCAGAGCACGAAATTCTCTTGTGCCCCAGCCAGCAATCACTGCATTGGGGGCACATCTTGGGGTGCAGCTCTTCAGTGCCCTTCCAGCACCCCAGCAGGGACAGCTGGGAAGAGCTCTCATTCCCAGGATGTATTTGCTGTTATTTCAGTGCACCCTTGTCCTCAACACACACCCTCCCTATGTTCCCAGCGAGCTGCTGTTCTGTCCATAAAGCACAGGGCAGTTTGGGTGTGCACAGAACAGGTTCCTCCCCTGAGGAGGAGGACACTCAGTGTTTTGGGTTGGGTTTTCAGTCTGTAAGAGCAGTTACTCACTGGAACATGCTATTTAGAGCAGCAAGGTTTTGCTGAAGGATCTTAATAAAATTAAGACCATTCCTGTCTTTATTATTCCTGTCATAGTGGAAGGGGCTTGTAAGGGCTGGAGCTTGTGTAGGTTGGTGGTTGCCTGCATTTATTGGGGTGCTCTTCGTGCTGGACACCGTGCCTTGGGGGAACCTTTTCAGCTTGCACACACAGCTTCAGGTTCTCACATTCTCACACCGAGGCACAAACCCCGTTTAGATCTGATTCTAGAGCGAAGAAAGCCTTGAATCTGCTTGGCTCCCTGCAGGGAGTAGCTCAGTTGAAAACAGTAGCAGACAGCACCTGAGTCTGGAGTATTTGCATTGTCCTGTTCCCTGGAGCTGCTGTGATGTCCCAGTCTGTGTTACTCACTGTGTTCTCTATTACATTAATAGCGTCTGCATGCACTTCTAAACGCTTCAATGGTATTTTTTTCATTCATGGTACTTTTTTCCCCTCAGGTGGTGGCAGTTGCCGTACTACTGGGTTGGGATAAAGCTCTATGACCTGGTGGCAGGCAGCCAGTGCCTGAAGAGCAGCTATGTCCTCACCAAGTCCCGGGCCCTGGAGCTCTTCCCCATGCTGCGCAAGGACAAGCTGGTGGGAGCCATTGTCTACTACGATGGTACGTTGCATCTCTGTGTGGTCACTGCTTGTGGGTTTTGGTTTTGGGGTTAAAACACAAGTGTGAGGCTGAAGATCCTGTGCACTGGGTCTCTGCTGGAAAGGGCAGCAGCTTGAAGGATTCAACTTGCCTCTTTAAGTGTTAATTTGGGAGATTAATTATGTTTTCATGACAGCAACTTACTGGATGTAGAAAAAAACACAGTGATTTTCCTGGCTAGTAGGTGTAGAGCTGTGTGAAAGTGTTCTGGTGGAGTTGTGGTTTCTGACCTTTTGGTGGCAGAAAGGTCTTCGCACAAGGCACATTATAAAAGGAATTCTTTTATTCTTTTCCCTTTGTAGAAGTCATTTACACAATTCATCAGCTCATCAGGAGGGGTTCTGGGCTGGGGAGGACTCTGGAAACACACTGGGCTCTGATAGTGTTTATGAGGCTTCTGGCTAAAGCTTGTGTTGGTAATTGCAGGTGTCTCAGACAGAGCCCAGCACCATGGAAAAGCAATTAAAAATTCATATTATATGTGTGGGAATATATATGTGCAGGTTCTTGTTTGGGAGTGGGGTGGGATTTAAAGGATGATCTTGGTTTTTACTTGATTTTATTAATATTGGAGGCTGCATCTTATCTTATTTTTAGGGTGTGGAGGAAATAAGAGGCGAGTTAGCAAAATTTGTTGTAGGATTATGTGGTGGTTTTTGTACCCAGTACCAGGAGCTGCTATAGATAACATACAAAGAAGAAATTCAGATTTATTTTTTCCTTCTCCTGAGCTATTCCTTAGCTTGTTTTAAGGGATCCCAGGAGCCTGCCAGAAGAACGAAGTGGTTCTCTTAACTGTAATTACACTTCTCATAAGAGCACTATAGCTTGAAATCTATTTATAATCTAGTGAAGTTTTTTTTTATTAAATAAATAATTTGGCTGTATCGTGGCTTTTTACTACTCCAGCATTCCAAAGGTACACCTTTTAGGATAGCCTTAGAATTGGTCTTCGTGTTTCTTAGATGAATAATTATTTAAACAGCATTGTAGATCTAAAGGTTCAGCACCAAGGTGCCACGTGGGCTTTGATGGCAAACACAGGCAGGGCAGGGCTCTGAGGGACTGAGAGATGTCTGGAGGTTTTGGTGCCATCCCAACAGAAGGAAACAAACCCACACTGAGTATTGGAAAGGAAAAGTAAAATAGAAAAAAAAATTAAAATCTGTATGTCTTGCCTTTTTTTGCTTTCTTTATAAGATACAGCTTAGTTATCCTTGTTTTTAGGCAGAATGTAAAGAAATGATATTTTGAATTAAAATTTAAAAAGCTCTCTAAGCTCCACCAAACCTCAGTTTCCCTGAAGAATAAAGTGGATTTGAAGGAGTCAAGGATGAAATTTGTGAGTTGATAATACACATCTGAGTGTTTTGGGGCTGCACCTAATGCAGAATAAAGACTGTCCAGCTACAGTGTTAAATCAGTTGTTAATGTGCCATGTTTCAGCTGAATGTTGTCTGTGGGGTGGCCTGTGGGGCAGCTGGGCTCTCATGGGGCTGTAGCACACCAACTGTTCTATCCTGATCACTTAACCCCTGTTCTGGCCACAGGAAATTGGGTTTAAGTCATAACATTTCAGCAAGCTCCCTTTAGGTCTTGTAAATTATTATACTTGAATTTTAATGATGCACTGTCACACCCTAAATCCAGAGGAATGGAGCACAAAGGGAAAGAGAATGGAACTGAAAGTAGACAAGGGTGTGATAAGATGGAATTAAACTCATTTTGGTCCTTTCAGAAGGATTAGTCATAAAACAGAGTATAAAATAATGGCAAAGAAAAATACAAGTCTTAAAGTAGGTGATATCTTTCTGTTCTCTGTCCATCCCTTCTCTCTTCCCTAAAGAATGAATCAATAAATTGGCCATTTAAGGATGGAGTGTCTTAACTGTAAGTGCAGTTAAATGCAGTTTTATCCAGTTTCCTTGCTTTCCTTTATTCTTTGTCCCTGTAATTGTTAATAACAGAGCTGGCAATGATCACAGATGTCCATCCCCACCACCAAGGGGAAGAGGTAAAACATTCTGTGTGTAAGTTATTTTTTTTTGTGCTAAAGCCCCTGCCTGGTGGTGGCCCGGTGGTGGCCCTGTCCCTTTGCAGGGGCAGCTCAGGGCTGCTCTTTGTGTGGGTCTGCGAGCGCTGCTGGGGCCCGTGGCACCTCCAGCCATCCATAATTCATGAGGACGTTGTGTTCCGAAACGCGCCGGGGTCGTCTTCATTACATTCTTTAAATTGTTTATACAGGCACAAAAAAAGGGTACATTATAAATGTTGGAAGTACCAGCAAGAGCAAATCACAGCCTTGTCCAGAGGCTATTCTTGCTCTGCCTGAGCATCGGGAAGCCGAAGCATATGTTGGATGTTAGCCGGGGTGTACACAGCGTGTCCTATTTATTCAAGGTTTGCTTTGAAGCCACAACTTACAAGTTTGTTTCTTAGGGGGACATGTCAGACTGCATTTAGCATTTGTTGGTATTAGGATACTCCTGAATAGCAAAAAGGCAACATTTTGGGGGGAGAAGGCGGCTGCTATCTGAGCAGGGATCTGTCAGATCCACTTAGGGGCTGCGGGAGAACTGGAGAGGAGGCACAGGGAGAGGCTGCGCTGAGCTCAGGATCTCGGGCAGGATTGTTCTAAAGCACTTTAAATGGAGGAATTAATCTCCATTTAAATTATATAGAGTTCATTATGATAAGAACTAGGAAAGCCATTGAAGCAGGGATCCAGCTGGCCAGAGTGTGTCAATGTAAAGTGTTCAGCAATTCCAAGTGGCACAGTTCTCTTTAAGATACATTATTTTTCTGTCTCTAGGTGCTTGCAGGCTTTTTAAACATGTTTTGCCTTGCAAGATGAGTCCTTAGGTGTGTAAGGAGAATTTGTGCTCTGGAATCAGTTCTGAATTTAAAATTTTAGGGCTCTGCTGACAATACTTTCTGAATTTGCTGTTATTTCCTGAAAGAAGGAATTAACATATACTGTGTCTGGGACTCTCCTGCCCACATCAAGGTATTGGATTGTTTAATGTCTTGTTCTACAAATCTTCAGTATGTTTACTGGGATGTAAGTAGTTGGTTTTTTGCTCTTTGCATTCTCAGTAGTTTTGCATACCTTCTCTGCTGGAATATTTTAATTTGGAGGTTATTTAAAAGTAGAAAAAGCCTTGGCAGAGGATTTCGCTTTCCCTGTTTACAGCAAACCCCCTGAGAAATCCTTCCCAGGCACACGTGCACACACAGACACATACACAAAAATCAATGCAAAAGAGTAGGGCATTCATTAAGCTGTCAAAAATGGAATAAATGCTTTTTTTTATTTAGGCTCTTGTAGCTATTTTTCCTAGGATTTGAGTGTGTCCTGAATTATGAAATGTTATAGCTTTATAATTCATGTTTGACAAATGGATATTTGGAGATGTTGAGCTGTAATAGGGGTATTACAGACAACTCTGGCTGTTTTTCCTTCCCTGGGTATAAAAACTCTGACAGCTTGTCACTGAAAAGACTTTCCATAGGTGATTTTAAATACACAGCTACTCATATTTCTTGGTGTTTCCAGCCTGAGGCTGGGTGGGTGAGAGGAGCCTTGCAGGCACAATGAGCAGGAGTGTAGCTGGGAAATACTCTGTGCATGCTCCATATCCCCTTGTTTTCCAATGCTTTCTGTCCCACATTGTGTGTAACAGAGCTGTCTGTGAAATCCTGAAGGATATGGGGACTGGAAAGGGAAATGCTGGCTGGGATGTGGCAACAGTGAGCCCAGGGCTGAGCCCACTGCAGCTGGAGCATCCTCCTTGCTGGTGCTGGCACAAACCGCGGTGGGGGTCCGGTACAACCACAGCTGGAGCATCCTCCTTGCTGGTGCTGGCACAAACCACGGTGGGGGTCTGGTGTAACCACAGCTGGAGCATCCTCCTTGCTGGTGCTGGCACAAACCGCGGTGGGGGTCCGGTGTAAGCAGAGCTGCCCAGTTCCCTGGCACGGGCCGGGGGTCTCCGCTCGTTGTGACGCTGCTCGAGTCCTGCTCGGGTTACTGGTCGGGTTTTTCTTGTTGACAAAAATAGCCAAGATACTGAGAAGGCTAGACTTGTGGTGGACTTCTCTCAGTTTTCCAGGGGGCCCAATAAAGTGTCCTTTCCAAAATATTGGTGCCCAAACCTCAGCACACTACGCAGGATTCTGCCATTGGGGATGTCCAGGATTTCTCTGGATGTGTCTCAGGCTTTTTATCTTCTTCATCCGTCAGAGCTCTTTAATCATTTTCAGAAGGGATCAAATCAGTGGCCTGCACCGGCTGCATCTTTAACCCAGTTTTGCCTCTGTCAGAGGTGCGGGCTCGGCCGCGTCGCTGCAGGATCAGCCCTTTGCTCCCGACAAAAGGGCCGTGCATCCGTGGCGCTCCCTCCCCGCTGCCGCGGGCGCCCTTCCCAAAAGCACGCGGATGATAACTGCATCTCCTGCTGTACCTGTAACAATTTAATTGTGTGAGTCAGCCCAGTCAAGCATCCCCAGCTCATGACTGGGAGACATGAAATTCATTGTCATTATTGTCCCTGTCATTTTGGATCATTATATCCTGCTGCAGAATTTTCCTCACTCCAGTGCTTTCTTACCTCCAGGAAGCAGGGATTATGGCTGAGGTTGGGGTGGGGGCAGGACTGTGAACTACATTTACCTCAGGGGAGCCACAGATTAAATTGGCTTTGCTTTCTGACTTGCTGGATTCGTCTGTTGGTACGCTGTAGGTTTAAGGTTGGCAATGATGAATATTCCAGTGAATTCGGGGCCTCTCTCTTTTCTTTTTTTAATGCTTGTATAAGCAAAGGATGGGGTTTGTGTCCTTTAAGAAGTGAACGGGAATAATTCTTCAGATCACGTTACCAAAAAGATTTAAGATTATTCCTGAACAAAACAATGTTATTTGCTCATTGTGGCACAAACGTCTGAGTGGTCCCCGGTGTGTCATGGCTTTCAGGGGAAAGGATGGAGCTCTGCTGTGATGCCAGGGCTGTGTTTTATGGGAGCTGGAGTGGGTCACTGGGTAAAAGAGGTGCACGGCTCCCTGTGGGAGGTGTGGTTGGGAAGGGAAGCAGATGATGGGATCCCTGCACATCTCACTGCTCCTGGGGAACAAGGGACAGGAGGAGAGGAAGCGGCCTCAAGCAGTGCAGGGGAGGTTCAGAACAGACAGAAAAAACTTTTGACTGAAAGAGTGGTCAGGCATTAGAACCTGAGTTGCCCGGGGAAGTGGTGGAGTCACCGTCCCTGGAAGCGTTTGAGAGGCATCTGGATGTGGCACTTGGGACATGGTTTGGGGAGATTGCGGTGGTGCTGGGCTGGCAGTTGGACTGGGTGATCTGTGATCGATCCTGTGATTCTGTGGGAGCAGTGTGCCTCTCTCCAGCTCTGGCATGGCCCTCTGACCCTGCAGGCACCCATCGCCCTGGCCATGTGCCATTCCCAGGTGGGGCTCTCCCGGGTGGCACAGCAGCAGTTGGCCAAGCGCAGCATGCGGTGGCTGATAAATCCATCACTGCTTTGTTTAGAGTTAAAAAACAGCACGGGTTTGCCCCGATGGGAGTTCACCCCATGGGATTTTTCCCGCTGGTGCCAGTGGGGACACAGTAAGCTGTGGTGACATCACCACGTCACTGTCTGGCGCGGTGGCACGGCCGCAGCAGCCCCGCCGTGACGGGTGCTCACGGTGACATTTTAGCGCTGTTTCCATAAACTGACAGTGACAATGTTTAGTTTCATTTTAACACGGTGCTTTTCCTGCCACTGACACAGCAGTCGCAGTGTAGTGACAAGTTGAAGGCTGATACAAAAGAAGTGGGAAACAACGTAATTATAAAGCAGTCACACAGAGCCAGAATTCCAAATTTTGTCTGTCACTGGATGTGGTGGATATTGTGCCTTATTTTTGCTTTCTGGGATCTTAGTTTCAGTAGGAGTTTTAGCTCCTCTGCTGTAACTTGGCAGCAGACTCGATCAGACAGACATTCACAGGATATTGGGATTTCTTCTTTAAAAAACTTTTATGGGTTTACTGCCTCTTGCTCATCATATTCCTTTGTTTATAACTACAGAATTTGGAATGAATCATAGTAGAACAGGGGCATTGGCTTTAAACTGACAGAGGGCAGGGGTAGATGGGAGATCAGGGAGAAATCCTTCCCTGTGAGGGTGGTGAGGGTCTGGCACAGGGTGCCCAGAGGAGCTGTGGCTGCTCCATTCCTGGAAGTGTTCCAGGCCAGGTTGGCTGGGGTAGTGGAAGGTGTCCCTGGCATGGGATGAGCTTTAAGCTCCCTTCCAACTCAGACCATTCTGGGATTCCAAGAATAGGGAGGTTTAGTTCTTGTGGTCTGAGCTAGTGCTAAATGGAGGAGGTCAGAAATCAAGATAACTGCATCTGGATTATTTAAGCTGGTTGTGTCAAATCTGAGTTTGAATGTGTTGGAATCAATTTACCTGAGAGAAGACTTGAGGCTTCCCTTTCCATGAAAACTCCATCCTGTGGGCTGGAAGTATGCACAGCTTAGGGTAGATGTTAAAGAACTAAAATGTGGTGTGTGTGGTTATTTCCAGGGCATATTTTGTTGTCTATCATCCTTCCTACCTGCCTGGCCTTTCTCCAGCAGTGCAGGTGGCCGGGGCACAGCAGAGCTGGGGCTCTGAGTGCTGTCACTGCTCTGCTGCCTGGGATGGAGCTGATGGAGCCGAGTCAGAACCCGTCCCTCTGGAGCAGGCCGGGAACAGAGATGTGAGCTCTGCATATCCTAAAAAGTCTGGGAGTTTGCAGCAAATTCCACTTCAGTTTCATGTGATTCAGAGAGCTGGAGACAGTTTGGGTCTGAGGGCATTGTACTGACTTGTGACTCACAAGTCAAAGGAGACATTTCCCCTGAACTTACTCTGCTTGTGTTTGGGGAGAAGAACTTGCTGAGTTCTCTCTCAGAGAAGTCTGGAACGATTTTGAGTCACTCCAGCTGATTCATCGTGCCTAACTGGGATCTAACCCTTTCCATATGCACAACAGCTCCTGGGTTCCTGCTTAGTGCTTGTAATAAAACTGCTCGTGCAAGAAAGCACTTCTTTAAAATTATAGCATAGTGACGGTCGTGGTAACTTAGTGAAGTGTAATTGTGTATATCTAATGTACATGTATAAGTGTGTAATCACTCACCAGCCTTACATTTGGTGAGGCTGGGGTGAGGTTTGTATGTGAGAAAATGAGAAAACTTTGAACATGAAAGGATTTGGTTTCCTGTGTTGCTTTATTGTGTGCCTGCAGTTATCTGGTGCAGGGCTGCAGTCAGAAATACACCTGTAGGTACAGAATTACATTTTAGCATAATTTCTAGAATATCAGTGTTTCTGGGGAGCCCACTGGTATCATTAAAGGAATAACATACAGGTTAATTTGCAAGTATTTATTTTGCTTTTATTCTCTCAGCTTTTTAGAAGAAACATAAAAAACTAAAACTCTCCTTATTTTTGTGGCTGCACTAGGTAGGGATCTCGATTTGTGACCATACTAAGGGCCTGGTTGTCTAATTCAAGTATTTGTTTTCACGTGTTTTTCCTTTGCAGAGCAGCATGGGGGGTGGTTCTGGGGTGGGATATGGCCCCCTGAGAGGTTCACTCGGGACTGTCACCCAGCTCCTCGCACGGCCACCTCCAGCTCCCCGGCATTCCCGACCCCTGCGGCACTGACGGGCCGTGCCGAGTCAGGGAAGGCTGTAAACTGGGAAAAGGTGAGAAGGGCTTTGTCTCTCCAGCTGTTCCTTACAGCTGGAAGTTTGTAAGCCCAGCTGTTCAAGTGTGTTTGGGGCAGTTGCTGTGACACCTGGGTGCGTTGTGACACGGTTCCTTGTCGTGCAGCAGGCACGCCAGAACCGGGTGGGAATTCTTGGCCCAGAAAGGCTGACATGAGCATTGAAAGCATTCCAGCTTCTTTAAAAACTGCAGCTGCAGTCACTGGGTGCTGTTTGTCCGAACTGAAGAGAGCTGCAGAGGAGAAATCAGCCCCTGGAGCAGCCTGGGCTGGTGGAAGGTGTCCCAGCCCGGGGCAGGGGACAGCACCAAATGAGCTTTAAGGTCCCTCTCATCCCAAACTGTTTTGTGGCTCTGTGATTCTGTGAATTGGTCTAACAGGGATTGCTGTCAGAGTGACACAGGACAGAACATACCAGAACTGCCAGAGTGCCTCATTAATGCTCTGGTTTTCACACAACGCTCCTGAATCAGTCCCAAACAAATCTCTCTGGTCTGTGGGCTTTGTTACCACTCCCTGCTGGCTGGGGCTCAGCTCTGATAAAAATAAAATTGAACGTACACTGTGTGCACTCTGGGGGAGGATCCTGTGAGTGCCAACGGAAACATTGTCTGTTCGGATGTGAAGAAATACAGCATTTGCTACTAAGGAGTGAAAATAGATTTTTCCGAAATTACACAAAAAGAAGGAATTATAAACAAAATGGCATCACTGTTGGGCTTAACGTGATGTGGGATAGACTTACTCAAACTGTCTTTGCACACTAAATGTCCTCAGCAGTGTGGCTTCTAGGATTGAGAGGTTTTTTAGAGGATTCAATGCTGATTCGGTGAAAGCACTTAGGCCAGTGTTTTGGGAAAAGCTGGGTTGACTGATCTTAATAAAATTTAAAGTATCTCTTCATTCTCACTGTATTACAGCAGGTAACAACAACAGATAAGGGGAGGAATGATTCTTTCAGCTTTCTTTGCTAGAAAGAACATCCTCCTATTTTCAAGAGGACTTGCAAAGAGAACTCAGCATGTTCAGTCAGTTGGCTCTGGGAGGCTTCTCCCAAGGCACTGAGTTGTGACTGCCTTCTGTCAGGATGCAGCAGGTGACACCTGGCATCGTGCAAGGATCGAGTGCTCTCATACCCAGCCCTGGAGCAGCAGTTCTCTCCAGGCAGGGCATTGGTGAACATGTGCTCTTGGTGAGTGTGACAGTTCCCATTTCCCTGTGCTGCCTACACTTAGGAGATCTCCAGGAGTGTACTCACCTTTGGGGAGGGATGCCAAATTAGTTTGGCTGAGCCGCTCTGTTTTTGGCTGAAATATTTGGGAAACCCAAGGGTATCACTGAGGGGTCACCTCTGGTAGCAAGGGCAGGTTATTGCGTTGCTTGGCTTTGGAGCCCCAGTGGCTGCTGTGAGGCCAAGGATGCAGAGCTGGCTGGGGTGGGTGCTCCAGGGCCTCCCCTGGAAGCTCAGGGTTCCCTGGCCGTTGATCACACGCCTGGGCCTGGGGTTTCCCAGAGCGGAATCATTGAACAGGCATCTTGGGAACGTGCAGTGGTGCCCGTGTCAGAGCTTTACACATCTGGGCTGGAGGAGTTTAAGCTTGGAGATGCTTTCCTCTTGGGTTGGGGGGATCTCTGTGTGTGGGGAGAATGGCATTTGATTGCAAGGTCAGAAAGACTGAGATACAGAATCTTTGCTTTGCTTTATCTTTCTCTTTCCCTCCAGAGTGTTAAGGATCATCATTGTGGTCTGGAGCTCCCTCCCTGGGGGCAGCTCCCATCTCTGCTCTCTGTGACCAGGGACAGGACCCGAGGGAAGGGCTGGAGCTGTTTCCAGAGGGTTTTAAGTTGGATATCAGGAAAAGGTGCTTCCCCTTTGGATGAAGCATGGTCAGGCTCTGAACAGGCTCTGCAGGGAATGGGCACGGCCCCAAGACTGCCAGAGCTCCAGGAGCATTTGGACAGCGCTCCCAGGCACAGGGTGGGATTTTTGGGGTGTCTGTGCGAGGCCAGGAGTGGGACTGGATGATCCCTATGGGTCTCTCCCAGTTCAGGATATTCTGATTCTTTGTTCAAGTGCAGGATTTTAATGTAATTTTCTAGGGGAGAGCACACACACATGCCAGTTGGCAGGCCTTGAGAGAAAAAAAAAAAAACCAACCTGCAAAACCCAGCTGTTTCTGAGTATAAAACCACTATCCTGTGACCCCATCTTCCCTAAACTGTTGCGCTGTTGTTTTCCACAGATGATAAATTCCCAAGGTGGGAAGTCGCTCTATTCCTTTCAAATCCAGACCTCTCTGGGTCTCTACTGTTTATGCCGTGAAATACTGAAGGACACCACACTGTAGGTCACATCAATCTGAAGCCAGTGGGTTTTTCTACCAGTGTAGTTAATCAGGAACTGGTTATTTCCCAGTCCTCTGCCGGCAAATGCATTCCATGGGCACGCCATTCCTTTTGGACAGCTGAGGAGTGAGTAATAGCATGGGGGTTCTTGCGTCAGAATAATGATGAGGGGAAAATGGATGAGAAGTTCAGAGAAAGCAGGAAAATGATGTTTTGAACACAGTGGTCCAAATTCTGGAATGTGCTGAGATTGTCCTGAGCTTACTCTGGCTTTAGGAGCACTGGGAGGCTCCGTGAAATGCCGAGCAGCCTTTGGATTTGGGGCTTGCTGAACAATTGTTACTTGGAAGTTTGGTTTTATACAAATTACTGGTTTCCACATTATTTATTCTGCTGATTGGCTTCTCTGGATTGCTTTTGCTCTGGACAAATAAGGGACAAATCTGGGAAGAGGCAAACTTGCCAAATTTAAACAGTCAGAGTTCCACAGACCAAAGCTAATATTGGCTGATGCAGGGTCGTGCTGCCGTGTGCTGAATCCCCATGCCAGGGCAGCCACAGGAGAGTGAGTGTTTTGTGTCAGTGCCACCTGGGGCACTGCTGGCAGGAACAGACAGAGGGGGGTCTGAACCCCCAGCCCCAGGGTCCTGCTACAATGAGGGAACAAAGCTCCTGTGTGCCGATTGGCATGGCAGGGTTTGGATTTGGGTTTGGGTTTGGGTTTGGGTTTGGGTTTGGGTTTGGGTTTTGGTGGCCCCTCTCTCGGGGGGTTCTGCTGCGTTGCCCAGGACAGCCGAGTCAGCAGTGCCGTGGGTCAGGCTGGCCCCAAGTCCAGGCGCCAGGATAAAAGGGAATGTCTCCAGAATAATGAGCTCTGGAGAGCCCTTCAGGCTAGAGGAGCATTTCCTGGATTACAGAATCACTGAAGCATTTATGTTGGAAAAGCCCTCCAAGAGAATTGAGTCCAACCTGTGACCTCACCTCATCAAGCAGCCCAGAGCACTGATTGCCACATCCAGTCGTGCCTTGAGCACTGGGTTCCTTTGAAATTCCTGTTGTAAGTGGAAGCAGCTGCTGTACCACAGCTTGTCGCTGTCCTTTGTCCCTTTTTCACCCAGCACTCCTTCTCCACACGAGCTGTACCTTCTCTCAACCCTGCCTGAAACTGGGAAGGTTTGAGGTGAGCCTCATAAGGTCGTTTATCCTGAAGTGCCCCAGCAGCAGCAGCAGCAGTGACCGTGCATTTACTGAATGCTTTGCCTGCCAGCTCTGACCGATGGTTGTTCCCTCTCGTGCATCTAGTGTGATGGAGCATCCCCAACTTTTCCTGACATCTTGCTCAGTTGTTTTGCTGTTCTTTTTTGCAGCTGATTCCAGGCATTGTTTGCTGAGTGGAATTGGAGTTACTGTTTGTTTCTTCATCGGTGCTTTATCATGCTGCCGTTTCTGTACACTTTGTGTAACTTTTTTTCTCGTAGCTGAAGACGGATTGCGCTGCACGGCCTGGGCTGGGTTGGAGTGAGGGGTTTGGGGAGGGGAGGTGGTGCCTGCGAGGCCATTGATCCCATCTTTATAACTTTGCCCTTTTAGCTGGGAGCAGATGATTTGCGCAGGGGTTGGAGATTTGCGCAGGCAGAATCCGAAGGACCAAACTTTACATAAACCATTTATACTAAACGTTGGGAATGCTGGCAACATAAATCACCTACAGTATCTATTACAAATTTATCACTTTACCAGTATCATCTGTGATAGGAGTGGTCCAAACAGGTGGGGAAGTGAACCATACCTCAGGAAGTTTCGCCCGCTCAGAAATTAATTATTCAGGACACACAGAGCCTGGCCCCTTCAATGTATAGTAATTCTTTCCAGCCAGCATCCAGGCCTCCAACTTCAGTGCAATAATAAATAGGAAAAGTCTCAGGTGAAGCCAGTATTTCAGGGTAATTAATCATCTTCCCCTCACAGTCCCTCCGCCTCTCTCTTGGTTTTCTTTAACGAGGGAATTTCAGTAATAAATCTTTAATGATATATGTTAAGAATCCTTCATTAATTCTTGTCCACTTATTTCTCTTTTTTGGGTGCTTTTATGTTGTATGTTGGGAAGTTCAAAGGAATATACAAGAAAAAAAACCAGTTAAATTTGGCACAGTCTCTGAAAGGATGTTTTAGATGTCGAGCATCGTGTTCACTTGGTAATGGGAATTGTTGGTTAATACCAGTTGGATTGTCAAAATCTTGGGTACAGGTATGGAGTTACCAAGAGATTACAGGAGAAAAGGGAGCGATGGTTTGTCTGCACCTCAGTCCGGGGAGCGGTGCAGATGCTCAGGCCGAGGCACAGCGTGAGTGGGGCAGGCAGGGAGAGGCCGTGGGGCGCGGGCTGGACGCGGCACTGCCCACGCGGCCCCGTGCGCGCGAAGCCCGGCAGCGAGCGGCCGTCAGCGCTATGCGATGTGACAGGGCCGGCCGTGACTGATCCCTTCTGACACGCTTCCGNCGCGGCCGTGGCCGCGGGTGACGGCCGTCCTTCCCCGCAGGACAGCACAACGACGCGCGGATGAACCTGGCCATCGCACTGACCGCCGCCCGCTACGGCGCTGCCACCGCCAATTACGCCGAGGTGCGGCACCTGCTCAAGAGCGTGGAGCCGGGCAGCGGGAGACAGCGCGTCTGTGGGGTGCGCTGCAGGGACGTGCTCACAGGTAACGGGGTGTGGGGGGTCTGTGGGGTGCGCTGCAGGGA
>VZTX01001312.1:74581-156036 GCA_013400915.1 Pardalotus punctatus | reverse complement strand
GAGGGAGAGCCGCGCATGCGCTCTGAGCCCGCGGCCCCGCCCGGCCGCCCGCGGTTGCCATGGAGACGCGGCCTGCGCCGGGCCCGCCAGAGCGAGCCCTGCTGAGCCCCGGCGGACGCGGCCGGGCCGCGGGATCCGGCTCGGAGTCTGTTCCCGCTGAGGGAACCACGTGTCTGAGTAGCTGTTCTGCGAGCCCCGAGGCACTGAGCTGCGGGTAATTATCGTAATGCTTCCAGAGCATCAGCGGGGAGACCTGAAGGATGTGGTGGTTAATTAATATGTTGGCACTCAGCGGTTGCATCTGTTTTCCGAAACCACATGTTTTGCGTATGGAACATGCAGCCCGTTGTGTGACTCAGACTTGTCTGCCGACAGGCAGCCGCTCTTCCTAATTCCCCCTGGCAAACAGCATCTCAAACACCCTTGCGGCTGGTGCAGCTCTGCAGTGACTGTCGCCAGTCTGAATCACAGAATCAGTTTGGTTGGAAAAGACCTCTGAGATCATCAAACCCGACCTGTGAGCCAGCATCACCGTGTCTGCCGGGCCGTGGCACTGGGGGCCACATCCAGTCTTCCACTGAACACCTCCAGGTGACCGAAGACAGATTAGGAAGAATTTCCTCACTGCGCAGGTCGTGAAGCTATGGAACAGGTTGCCCAAAGAAGTTAACAGATGCCCCATCCCTGGAAGTGTCAAGGGCAAATTGGATGGGGTTTGGAGCAACGTGGTCTGATGTTAATTGTGCCTCTTCACAGCATGGAGGTTGGAGCTACGTGATCTTTAAGGTCCCTTCAACTCAAACCCTTCTGTGATTCTGTGAATCTGCGATTCCATGATAATGAGTTGAAGTGTAGGAAGACTGCTTCCTGCGCTTGGGCTCAATGGACTGTGCCTTTTCCAGCCCACTTCCCTTTGAGATAGAATTCAACTTTCTGCTTACTGGTTAAGCTCTGTTTTGAAGTCCTACTTTACTGCTAAAGTGTCCCAATCTGTTTCAATAAATACATTGGAATTCATTGTTGCAGTCATTTATACACTGTTAGTGTTCTATAATGTATCTGCTTATATAAATCCTAAATACAGTACACAAACAGTCCAGAATAAAAGAGAATCGAATTAACTCCGCTATCCAAATAAAATAAAAAAAAGAGCAGAAAACCCAACAACATCTAAACCAACAAAAACCAAAGAACAAACATGACATAAAAATCCAAGAAAGAGACTTGAATACATATTGGTACCATTGCAGGTTTTATTTAAAAACACAAGCTTGATCTCATACTTGCTGTATTCCCTTTGTGTAATGTTGAACAATTCATGCACAACTGCTGTTAGCTCAGCAACAACAGCCAAGCAGTAATAGAAAATATCATCATATAGAACTCAGTCTATTGAGGAGAAAATAATGAAGGAGACAGATAGCAGCCTAGATAAAGTTATGGAACTGACACAAGAGATCTAGGAATGACAGGTGAAAATTGGGAAATTGATTTTCTTTCTGTTTATTAGTTTGTTGTATTTATACTGAAGGAAGAGGGAGTGGAAAGGAAAAGGAAATAAGAGTTATTATTTCTTTCCCAAGGTCAAGCAAGGCTTGCAGACAGGGAAACCCAACAATTATTGACTGTACTCATTATCAGACTCGAAATAGGAGGGGAAGCAGACAGAGTCAGATATACAGCTCCAGTTCTTTGGTGCAAGTTCATGAATCCCAGTGAGGCTGGCCCTTGGAAAGTCACTTGGGGGGCAGCCTTTGGTGGTGAGGAAGGTGTCATTCTGTGCTATGCATCTTCCCATGGAGTGGAAATGCCTTTTCCTTGGACACTGTTCAGTACTAAACACAATTAGCAATTGCTAAACAAGGGGCTGGCTCTGAAAACTGAACTGAGGGGCGATGCAGTGTTCACAAATACTCTCAGCCAAATGCAAAGGTGAATAATGGTCTGGAAGTTTGACCCATAATAAATAACCAGGCTGGGCTTATTTATTAACACAGAGTACAAATCTCCTTTTGGCTGTAGGTTTCCTTTCTTTCAGTATTATAGTTTTCTTTGTTTATTTCACATTTAAGTACTGCACCTTCTTTTATTTCCAAGAGTACCTGTATAAGTCACTGTTACATTATTTTATTCTCCGTGATTAAAGCGAACTAAACTCTTTGTGCCTTCACACAAGAGAAATTACTTTTTATTTCTATAACCTTATCTCTCTTTTCAGGAGGAATTAATAGGAAATGGAATTTCAAGAAATTATCTTTTGATAATCTCTGTTATTTCTCTAAATCAAAGTAATAAAATTCTGGAAACAGAGAATAATTTAGGTTGGAAGGAACCTCTGGAGGTACCTGATCTGATCCCTGCTCAAAGCAGGGCTAATTTAGATGAGGTTGCTCAGGGCAACCAGTCAAGTTCTGAATATCTCAAAGTGTGATGAAACCACAGCTTTGTCTGGCAGTTTATTCTGATGTTTGACTGCTTTCACAAAACAAACAGACTTTCCTTAGAATAAAAATTTCACTGCTGAAACTTTTAATTTGTTGTCTCTTATCCTATACCTGACTCTTTCAGAGTGTTTGGCTCTGTTTTCTCTCTTATGAGGGAGGTGAAGATAGCAGAAAGCTCGTCATCTCAGGGCTGACCAAGCCAATTTCTCTGATCTTTTTGTCACATGTCAATTGTTTAAGTCACCTTATCATCTTGGTCATCTTCCAGTGGACTCAATCCAGCATGTCCACGTCTTTTTTACCCTGGGAATTGCAAACCTGGAGACAACAGTCCATCTGCAGCCTGCCAAGGATGGCTGAAAATGATCAGTCCCAGATTATTTTCCTTTGGAGGCTGGAATTGCCTTCAAGCAAACCTTTGCAAGGAAGGGTTAAACACCAGGGTGTGTGACCCTGGCGATGGGTGTCAACACATCTCTGTTCCAAAGATGGGTGTCAACACATCTCTGTTCCAAATCAGGGCTGTTCAGGATAGCTGAGCGCCAAAATCAGGACAACTTAGCCCAAAGCTTTGCTGGTGGGGCCAGAGGCTGAATAAATTGCAGTTTGGGTTTTTTTCCCACAACAGCACGGCCTTTGCAGTGCTGACAAAGGTGAAATCTTCTGCTAGTAAGCAAATGAGAGTTGGATGCATTAGGGACTGGTACTAACAAAGAGGAAATGTAAGCAACATCGTTTCCCTCACACTGTTCATTGTGAAAGCAATAAACAACTGACTACTAAAAGTGATACCGATGTGATTTTTTTTTTTTAGCTAAGTGAAAATAAATTATTATTGCTGCATTTTCTTGGCTGCCTAGAGATAATACTGCAAGTAAATTTCTAGAGTTTTGCAAGCACTTAGAAAGCTGGAAATGCCCAGCTCTTTGTGGAAGAATTAAATACCAAAATTTTGCCTTCCACTCATGGACTGTGTACTTCATTGTGTGTTAGGGTTTCCTTACCCTTACTAAGAATTACTGAGACCCTCTTTTCATGGTGACAAGTTTTTTCAAGCAGGAAAAACATTGACTGCTGGCTTCCAAATCTTGTTATTTTTGAAACAGTCTCATATTCTCTGTATCAAACACTGTCTGAGACTCTACACTTCAACCCAAATCACAAAACGAACAACCTTAGTTCAGCATCCTGAGCTACAAAATGAGAGATGAGCATTTCTATTACCCATGTAAAAAAGGGGAAATATGCTGTATTTCTACTCTTTGAATGTTTTATGGATCAGTATTTATGTGTCTAGCTGTAAGCAGTAGGAGCAAATGCAGCTGCCTGAGTCCTGGACCCAGATTTTACAGTGTGTATAGTCTGCATGTTTACTGTAAGCTGTCATTGTTCTAGAAAGTACAGAGGTTTTGATTACGAGGTATGGAATAAATCTGCTGTAATCAAAACAGCAGTTTTCAAGTTCAGAATGTCCAAATTAATCATACAGATTATACATAGAGGGTTTAATATTTGAGCTTTTGAAAACAGTCATGAAAAATTTATGCTCATAGTCCATTCATTATAATAAAATTGGGACCACTGGTTCTACCCTGAGATGTACAATTTCAGAGCAATATGATCCTGGCTTTGTGGAGGTTGGTCACAGTTGTACTGGTTGTCCTGTGAGCGNCTTCCTTCCTTCCTTCCTTTTTCTCCTGTCCATTTCCTATTTAATACATGGACTACCCCTCTATATTAGCAGAGGCAGAACTGTGGTAATGCTCTTACCATAATCTATTTATGTAAGAGTTTGTGCCTTCTTTTGCAAAAGGGAATAGCTTCCTTGAGTGGGTGTATATTTCATCTTGCTACATTGATTATATGGATTATGAAACATTTTTCTCTCTCTTTGGAGCAGATCTCCAGTGCAGTACAGTCGGGAGCAATGCTATGTTGCCATGCTGCCCCTTCTATCCTCCCCAGGAATGTTTTTTGCTGCATTCTCTGCAGTCCTAGCAGGCAGTGGAAGGACTAAATACCATCCAAAATTGAAATGGCTTTTCCCACTTTATGTGATGTCAGTTCCAACATTGAAGCAGCTAAATAGAAGATGCAGGACATTTTAATATCTGTTAAAGATGACATGAGCTATTGTAGGAGGAAAAAGTCTATCAGAAATCAATAAGTATTAAAAGATTAGCAGATTCTCTTTTAAAGAGTAACTTTTTTTGCATGTTTTCCCTTTTTTATTTCCCATCATACTGTGGCAAGTAGGTGTAAATTTTCTGTGTTTATTTTTTTTTGCCTAATACCATTAAGGAGTTACACACTTAGGACAGCTGTCTCACAGTCCAGTAGATGGCAAGCACCTAGACAGATTTTGGCTAACTTGAATAAAGTGATATTTCTGCTGGATGTGCTGTTTCTGACAGAGCTGTCAGAGACAGGTAACACTAAATACAGATTTACAGCTCTATACTGAATTAGAAATGTAGGAGATACAGTTAGATGTGAAGCTTAGTAAGTGTTACCGAGTTCTCAATCATTTCTTCCATTCACTTGGGGTATGGTAGCTGATAAAATAAATAGAGCTACTTGCAAGTGAGTAAACGAACCAAAGCTACTGTAGCCTTCTTTAGGATAACTGAGCCTACCTTAATGTCAGTGCTGGTGGAATTATTTTAAATGCCTCCTAGGAAATAAACTTCTGAGAAATATAGAAGTGCTTTCGAGCACTCAGCTGCAAATCAGGCAGGATGATGAGTGCATCAGGGGAACACAGCAGGGAGCACAGGGGAAAAAGAAACATGATGGAGGGAGTTCTCTGAAACATATTCTGAAGTACAAAATGCTACCTAGCCTTTGAGCTTACAGCCCTGTATGGGATACAGGGGAATAGGAGCATCTGGGAGGGGAGGGATGCTTTCAGCAGAAGCAGCATTTTTCCTTGGCTGGGAAAACCTGCGAGCCTAAAGGTGCCTGCAGATCAGCCCCACCCTGCGTGGTGCCACTGGTTTGGTGACAAGAAGTTGTCACCCATGAACCCATGGGCTTGACTCTTCCATTTCCACGGAAGGAATTGATGTCCCTTAGGAGATCACCAGGACAGTAACAACGGAGTGGGACATTCAGGGGAGCAGCTGCCAGTGGTTGTGCACATTTCAGTGTGATATTCTATTCTAAGACTGGGACTGCAATTCTCATTTGGAGGAGAAAAAAAGAGTATTAATAGTGTTTTTCTACATGTATTCTAAGACTGGGACTGAAATTCTCATTCGGAGGAGAAAAGAATAGTATAATAGCGTTTTTCTACTTATATTCTAAGACTGGGACTGCAATTCTCATTCTGAAAGGAAAAAAGAGTATTAATAGTGTTTTTCTACATATATTCTAAGACTGGGACTGCAATTCTCATTCAGAGGAGAAAAAAAGAGTATAATAGTGTTTTTCTACATATTGTCCTCACCACCTTTGTATAATGAAAGCGATGTGGAAAACCTGTTTCAGGTGGCAACTGAAGATCCAATAAACAAGTAAACTTTAGGTAGATTTGAACACTTTCTAAATATTCGTTCAGGGACTGTGTTTACTGTGACCAACTTCTGTTTATACAGAATGCCCATATTTACCTGCACACCTGTTTTCTGTATAATAAAACTGTTTACTCTCTGATACCTTTATATGAATGCATGTGATCTGTCTTGAATATATCAGTTCTCGAGGGCACAGATTTGCTTCCTGACATGAAAAATACCCTATTTTTTTATTTTGTTTTTTTAATTGTCGCTCTGGTCCCTCATTTCTCTTGCTAATGGCACTCTGAACCATCTCCCTTCCCTTTGAGGCCATGGTTATATCCTGCCTGACCTCTAGTGGTTTTTTCCCGAAGTGAATCTGCTGTGTGCAGTGAGTGCAACACAAGGAGAAACTAAACGGGATTTCAGGGCTTGGATCAGCAATAGTGTGGCCAGCAGGACCAGGGAACTGCTGGTCCCCCTGTGCTGGCCACTGGTGAGGCCATGCCTTGAGTGCTGTGTCCAGTGCTGGGCCCTTCACTACAAAAAAATACATTGAGGTGCTGGAGCATGTCCAGAGGAGAGCAGTGGGGCTGGGGAAGAGTCTGGGGTCTTAGGAGGATCCATGAGAGTCCTGTGAGGAGCAGCTGAGGGAGCTGGGGAAGNACTGAGGGAGCTGGGGAAGAGTCTGGGGTCTTAGGGGGATCCATGCAGCTGAGGGAGCTGGGGGTTTTCAGCCTGGAGAAGAGGAAGCTCAAGGGAGATTTTTCATGGTGCCCAGCTGGCTGTCGGTCTCGTGTCCCAAGGAAACAAGCAACAGGAGAAGAGGAAATAGGCTCAAGTTGTGCCAGCAGGGTTTAGATTGGGTATTAGGAAAATTTTCCTTGCTGAAAGGGTTGACAACCTGGGACAGGTACCCAGGGAAGCGGTGGAATCACCATCCCTGGAGGTTTGTAGAAGGCGTGTACATGTGGCACTTAAGAACATCACTAAGAAGTAGGACTTCACTGTATGAGGTTAATGATTGGACTAGATGATCTTAGAGGTGTTTTCCAACCAAAATGATTTCATTATTCTGTGGTTCTTTCACTGCTAGGGTTGTTGCATGAAGGATTGTGTGGTTAGTTGCATGTGGATCAAGACTTGAAGCTCCTTCCATGAGTTTAGACCCATCTTCTACACATCTGTGTGTTGAAAAAATACCTGTCCATCTTTATAAAGTGTTCTAAGATCTGTGGAGAAGTTTTTAATGAGTTTAGGTCGACTTGATCAGCAGTCATGAAGAGGTTGGACACAAAATAGAAGCCATCCATGTTATAAAGTGGGAATGACCTTCTGGAGCTGGGTGTGTGCTCTCATTGCATTGTCATGTACATATTTATCACACACCAGTGCCTGGATGCTCAAAGATTATCTCTATTGCTTGTAAAATCAAATGAAGCCATGACTGTAATTATATCTCTCATCTCTTGGCAGGTCAGCACGTCTGTTTGCATGCAGTTACATGTAGATTATGCAGATATGTGTTTGAACATATTTCTGCAGGGCGAATCTGCATGCAGATTTCTGCTTGCTTTAATCCTGGTTCAGTGGGTGCAGAATCAGTCTGACATCCTCAAACCTGGTTTTCCTATGAGGATTAGTCATGTTCCTATTCTGTGAATTTAAACCTTTCATAACTGTCTGCTTACTTTACAATGGCTATAACAAACTGTGGGCGAAGCATGAATAATTCATATCCACCAGAACAGACATGTTCATAACCAAGTTACCTGAGAAAGGAATGGCCATTTGTTCATACTGCTCTTCCAGTCACTTGGATCTCAGCAGATCAGCCCCACAAATTCCCAGATGCTGCTGCACTTTTCCATCCAGAATCTTGCTGGCTACATTTGCTATGCTAATAAGAAAACAGTCTTGCTGTTAAGTATGTACCTAGTTCTAAAAAATGATATAAATGTAGCTTTTCCTCCCAGAAGAATGAAGGTGGCTTTAGAATGGTTTAATGTCAGTGCCTACACCAATTTCTCTTGGTAATGATTTTAACCTAAGCAGTTCAGCTCAGCAATATGGACATTACTGATTTCTTTTAGCCTCATATTAATGTTTCCTGTCTGTATTGCAGATACTAAAGTTGGTAGGAGAAGCCTTCCTGCATTTGGAAGGAATTTCTGGTTGATAGATCCACCAGACTGGGTAATGATCTAAAATCCCAATGCATCATAGTCTGAACATCTGAGAGGGAAATAAGGTTTTCTATGCAAGCAGGGAGAGAAAATAGCAGAAAGTGTGGGAATGTATTCTGAATAACAGTAAACAGATTTTTTTTTCCTTCTCTCTGGAGCCTATCCCTGTTGTGCCTAACTACTGCTTTAATATATTAAAATTGAAATTAAATTTTCTGTTATCGAACCTTGTGTGGTTGATGAACCAGCCATGGTATTTAAAGCATTACCTTAGTAAACTGCAGGTTTTGAGCTGGACTGAATCTTCTCTGTAATATTCCACACTACCATCAGTGAGTAACTGTTCTATTTTTTTACAGTTAGGAGAATTTTACTCCATAATCATCTGACATCAAAATAGTAACGAATTATTCAAGTCAGTATTATAGAATATCAGAAGAATAGAATCTGAATTAAAACTCTATTTCATCAAAAATATTAGTGGATGAATCATGAGATTGGAGGCAAAAAACTTCTGTAATCCATTGACAATTCTGATATTAGATACTTTTATAGCCTTGGGCTATAAAATATAAATAAAATATTAAACGTATTCTGTCAAGGCTTTATGAATCAGGCAATTGTGTAATTGAAGTAGCTGTGCTGAGTTTTGACCATCATAAGTTGGCTTTACCTGCTCAAGATCATTATTAATGAGAGATTAAAAATGCAAGGCCAAGCCCTTCTAAATTAGGGTGTACCAGACTTATTATTGTCCTCTTTACAATTATTAACCAGTGCCTAAAATTTAGCAAAATTAAGAAGAATTGGGATTGCGATCTGTCAGCCTTAATTAAAATCACCATTCACATCTGCTCTAAGAAAAAGAATTAGATACAGGAAAAGGGTAAAACCCAGCTTTAGCCTTGCCAGCAGTGATCCCAGCTGCTGGGTTTGGTGGTACTGAGGTTCACTTTCTGAGAAGCTCAGAACTGCATGGATGTTTTGAAATGATTGCTTATTTTACTGGTGAGCTTCATATAAAACAGAGTATTCCCTGTCCATGATCCATTATGTATCTAAAATGATACAGGGCACTATTTGGGAGCCACATATATTTTTCTGTTGTCCTTAAAAGAACAATTCCAGCTGAAGGAGCCAGAAGGAGTTAATTGACAGATGTCAGCTGTAATGGGATGCAGATGGAAGCTTTGTGCTGTTACCCTGTCAGTGAAGTGCCTGCAGATCCAGAGAAATCCAGCATTGCCTTCCTGTCAGGGAGCGTGGAAGAGGCAGGCAGCTCCCGCTCCCATCCTCAGTGCAGTGTTGGGGTGCTCCTTCTGGGGGCTCATCGCTGTGTGGAATGCTTGGAGATGTTTTTGGGCAGTGGCAGAGCGATTTTGTGCCCTTTAAAATGAGATGGCGTTAGGCTGAGTTCGTCTGGAAGCCGTTCTGCACGGGGGTGGGGAGGTGTGAAAGAGAGGGATGGTGCAGGATCCTGTCTGAACCTCAGCAGGGAAAACGAATGTCTTAATAAGAGAACTGCTTAAAAAAAAAAAAAAAGAAAGAATATAAATGTAGTTGCAGTGTTTTAGGATTTTCCTTTCTCTCTCATGGAGAATACAGATAAACTGTACTTTCTTAATCTCTGTGTTTTGTGTTAGAGGTGTACGAGCCATAACCAATAGGTCTTTGGGGGTGGATTGTCTTTGGCCAATAGACACTTGTTTATTACTGTGTATAAAAAGAAGTTCTTGTAAATAAAACCTTCTTCTTCGCCATCTTGAAGCCTGTCTGCCTGACCTCTCTACTTGCTTCCACAAATCCCACCAACAACAGAAAAGCAAACCATATATAAATGACCGGTAAATCTTACATCCCTTCAGATTCTGCACACACTGAATTTGTGGAGCACCTGATGGAGCCTGGATGGATTTTCCCACAGCCCTGCACAGAGCAAAAGAAGAGGGAGAAGCTCTCCCTTTTGGTTATTCAAATCTCAGTGCCATAGCTTCTCTTCTAACCTGCGGAGCTCAGCAGAGACCACAGACAAATTCACTCTGCTCTGTGCAGTGTTTTGCTGGCACAAAGTAACTGAGTAACGAACCCCAAAGGATTGTCATCTCTTTCCCTGCTTTTCTTATGGCATTACAGGAAGCAAATTTTGATTTACCTTTTCTTGCACATTTTCTCCTGTTTCCTGGCTTTGCTTTATTAGTATTTTCTATGTCTAAAACATGTTTTCCTGACTATGCCTTTCAAAAGCAGAAGAATCTCTAGAAAGGATGCATTTGTATAAAGGACTTTAAACCTAAAGGAAGAGAGCTGGTAGAATTTTCAATGAGTTTTCTATAGAGTTTTAATATTTGTTGTTTCCCAATCAGAATCTAGTATTTCACTCCATGCATTACAAATAAACTCTAACAAAACTTCAGGCATAAGCTTTGGAATGGGTGGAACATGTAAAGTTTTCTGTGTAATATGTTCAAGGAGAGAATCATCCTGAAAAATTACACGAAAAAGTGATATTTACCATTTTAAAAATTCTATGAAAATGATGATAGGTTATCAAATAAACTGTGCACAAATTTGACAGCCAAACAACCCCAAGATATTAGGGGATGCAACATCCCTCCTTCAGTTTCCACAATTTCAAGGTGACATTTCCATTTGTACTATAGGAGCAGAAGGGATCAAATAGCCAGAGATGACAAGGTACATCATAAAATCTGCAATGATGGCCTGATTTTAGACTTGAACTCTCTAGAAAATCCATATTTACCGTCAGGTTCAAAAAGAAAACTGTTGTGCATGAGGGAGCCAGGTCGTGTGGAAGCAGCTGGGGAAGGTGAAAATAACTCCGTGTGCTGTCGCTGTCACTTCTGGTGGATTGCAGAGGGCTGACAAGCAGGCTGCTGGGAAGGTCTTTTATTTTGTCCCAATTTATTGGTTTATTTTGTCTCCAGAGCAGCAGTGCTGACTGCATCCACACATCTGTCAAGGCTTGGCCACTCAGCCTGAGCTTGGTCCATCTGACTTCTCCTCCACTCCTCCCCTTGGAAGGGTTTTTGTGTCCCACACTGACAGGCCTTGTCTCGGGCTTTTCTCCTGCTAATCCTACCAAGGACAGCTCTAAAAGAGACTTGTGGTGTCATGGGCTGGGATGTCACATGAAGAAGGAACAGGGATGCTGTGATGCTGCCGAGTCAGAGCTGCCGTGTCACCTTGTCACAACCTGCGGCCAAAGCCCAGGGCCGTGGCTTTTCCCAGCCACGCCATCTGAAGCGTCAGGAATGCCTCTTGCCCCATGGGAAGATGCAGGGCTCACACCTCAGAGAAAGAAATCTAAAATGGCTCTGGGTGCTCAGCGGAATGGCTGAAGGCACTTACCAAATCTGGTTTCCAGCATGACTTTTCTTAACTAAAGCATTTGTTTGTTCTTCCAAACTGAAATCTCATTTCAGATGTCCTTGGAATCTGAAAGGTTTCACATCTCACTTCTGGGCTGTGGTTGGAACCACCTCTAGTCACTATAGATCTTTAATCTGTGAAGATGTTTTTCCCCAAGGGTTATAGCTATGTGATATGATGGCTGGTAAAGTTCAATATAGAAAACAAAGCTCCATTTTTAAATAGGAGCTTTGAAGAGGCTATGAAATATATAATGCTATTTTGTGAATCAATTTTTCATTTAATAAAACTTTTTATATACTGACAGGCTTCCTTTGATCTATATTTATTATCCATCACTTGCCTTGAAATGAGAAATGTAACTACTTTGATAAATGGATTTGAAAGTTTATCCAGTTTCATGGTAGCTTCTCTAAGTTACCATTACATGCTTTGCTGAAGTGCTATTTGGCAACTTTCTGAAGGGATGTCTGGGTGCTCTGGGGTAGTCATATCTTTCTCTTTTTCATTTTATGGATGTACATGAGAGGATGTGTGAGAGGCAGGGACTGGTTCACTTTCCTCTGTGCAGACAATCATTAAAATAGCCCAGCACTCTTTTCATTGGCATGTGGAGGTCACTCATTCAAACCTCTTCTTCAGACCTTTAGAAACCACCTTAAGTCACTTTTTTTCTTAAACTTGAAGTGATCCATGACATTTAGTTTTACCTTGGGCTGAATTTCTCAAACAGAAGATAAACTTACACGCTTGCTGCTTTGCTTCTTACATGAGGGTGTTCTCAGAGTATTCTGAAATACCTCGGGGTATTCTGAAAATGGCTGATGACCCAAACCAAAGGCTCGTGTACCAAGGAGGGTCTTTCCTACTTGGGATGAAAGATCCTGAGAAGATTCCATATTCTGGATATGACCCTTCATACTTTGTTTATTTTTGAGAGCACTCCCTAAGTTCTGTTACTCCTTCAGCCTCCCTGTCAGGAGATAGAGGGTGGGAAAAGTAAATCAGATATTTATCTGGGGAAACAGTCCAAAAAAGTAATGCTTTCAGGTACTTTCTGTTCTTTTCTTTCAGCCAAAGATGCTGTTGTCTTGCTCCCTGGTAGGAAAGGACTGTTTTTCACTGTGGCAAATGGCATTCTCTGCTCTTGACCCACCATTTATCTTATGCAGATAGTTAACATTTTTATATATATATTGCCACTTTTGTCAGGACAATTTATTCCTCACTGTGGTTTCTTGGATCCCTTTTCCTTCCTCCTCACCAACATCCCCCGTACAATCACTGGCTAAAACACCTATGTGTATTAATCACAGTTAGGTGTGCAGATTTATGGTGCATCAGCTGTGCTTTTATGGTACCTGCTTTATGTTTGAGTCATCCATCTCAAGACAACTGACTGAAGCAGGACAAAGCAAAAACATAAGTACTATTCTAAGCACTCTGCAACTGAAATAATCCCTTTTCAAAAATGCTGAAGGAGATTGGCAAGGATGTGGAAATGAAATATAAGTTCGTTATTGATCATAATAGAGGGAGCTGGGAGGGGAAAAATACTGCCTTGTGTGGGTGTATTCATATAAAATGGGCAGGAGGGGAAGCCAGGCTTTTTAAACTGAAAACAATAAGCTATTTGTTTCTGGATGGCTCAAGTGGAAAAGAAGATTCAAATTGTAGACCAAAGTTTTTTGAGTGAAGGTACTGTAGTCATTTCCTTTTTTTTTTTTTTTTTTGGTAACTGATTCTCTGCAATTCCTTTGCAGTAGTAAGGTTATTTTCTGTAGTCTTTTGTTTTGCTTGCCTATGATATTTTATTTTGAAGGCTCTTTACTCAACCCTTTCTTTATGCAGGGCCCAAGGTTTTTCTGTGAGGAGAAAGGACTTGGCTCTTGTGGGCTCTGAAGCTGCTGCAGCTTAAAGGGCAGCAATAACGGGGCTTTTGTCAGACCTCAGTTGTGCTGAGGTTAACGGACAAAAACATTTGCCTTTGGAATGTAAAGTTCAGAGCAGCTACAAACCATGTTAATGTGCTAATTCAGCAGGGAGGAGAAGCGTGCCCTGCACCGTGCATCCTTCCTGCTGTTGTTTGAGATCTCTCCTCAGCCTTGCCGAACTACAGGCAAGGAAGGGGAAATCTTCTGCTGAATCAGGGGCTGGCTGTGAAAGGCAGTTATAATGTGAATATGGAGGAAAATAATTTAAAATCCAGAGGAAAAGGCAAGAAAATCTTTTTGTTGCTGTTCTATTGGTGTCACACAAAGCCTGTTTTGCTAAAGATGGTGAGTGTGAGACAGCTCCCAAAGAGCAAATCCCATGACAAGGCGTCATAGGTTTTCATTGTAGTTCCTTGAAAAAGTAGCAATTTAGACCCAAGTAAATAATTCACAGCAAACAATTTATCTGATGAGTTTTTATTAGGTCATGAAATATCTATGAGCAAACTGTACTTCCTAGTATTAATTTTTCGATGAGTGCATTTTTTAAATTTTATCTTTTAAACTTGTAATTAACAGAAGTGCTTTCAATACAGACTGTGTTGTAATTGGTCATTTAAAGTTGACAATTTGTGTTTCCTGACTCTTCAAGATGGTCTTTTGCCTCCATTGTCTCATTCTAAATGTGATGGGGACACTCAGTGGGCCTAGAATTTTGGGATTTTCCCCCTGAAATTCTCCTCCTTCACCTGCCTTTTTACATTAATAGACTAAATGTGAATGTTAGGGTGATGATATCCTTAAAACTATCATGGAGCATCAGTGGATATTTTTCTTTCAGTCTTTTGTTTTGTTCTTGTGGTAACAGAAAAGAGCCATGTGTGTCATGGCTGAGCGAGGCGTAGAAAGATATTGAAGATTACTGAAAGCTTCTTCTTGTAAAAAGATATCCCATCAAATGGAAGAAATCACCAGCTTGAGAAACAAGAAGAAGAGCAGAAGGAAGGGAAAACAAAAAGATTATTTTTCCAGATGCTCCCTTGCAGCTGATTGATTAAATTGAGTCATTCTAATGCAATGTGTTACTTTTTCCAGCTGGGTGTGTGCCTGCCTAATATGAGAGTGGGAAATATGGGAATATGCTGGGCTTGAGGGTTCAGATCAGAATTCAGAAATCAAGGGATCAGTCCCTAGTTCTGGCTGAGACACCTGTGCTGTTTTAGACGAGTCTTTTATCATCCCATGTTTGTGATTTCCATGTGGAAGACAGCTGTCTGTCCCTTTTCCTTACCTGTTGCCATTCCTGCTTTGGCTGTCGTCTTCATGGGTAGAGACAATTCTAACACAAACCACTCATTTTACCAGTCAGACCTGCGGGTAAAGTTAATTAATTAGCAGCACACCTCAGGCCTTCTATTCAAAGCTTCTGTCAGCTGAAAAGCACCCTTCAGTTCAGGAGGAGTGCAGCCT
This sequence comes from Pardalotus punctatus, assembly GCA_013400915.1. Classification (NCBI taxonomy): domain Eukaryota; kingdom Metazoa; phylum Chordata; class Aves; order Passeriformes; family Pardalotidae; genus Pardalotus; species Pardalotus punctatus. The sequence goes on along the minus strand of VZTX01001312.1, from coordinate 141,115 downwards.
TCCCCACTGTTCAACATTTGGCTTCTCACCATCAGCTACTCCTGCACAGGACCTGGTTCATCTCCCACCTCAAATCTGATCTGTCCTCCCCTCTCCAGGACATACCGAGAGTTTATCAGCAAGGAAAGATCCTGGCACTCTTTGTCCATGTGGGGCAATGGCAGTAACTCATACAGAGATCAAGCTCTCTTCTAAAAACCATCTAATGTTTTCATAGAATAAAATGTTTTCAAGAAAAGAGTATCACAAAATCAGAAAACCCAAAATGTGTGTGCTCTTTTTCCCAAGCCTTAATGTTTCCTGGATCCAAGAAGGCTAATTATCCTCAGGCTCCCTCAACAGACTCTGCCTGTCAGCTTGGCATCAATTCTGGTAATTGACCTTCCATTCCTTTTTCTGAAGTGCTTTAAAACACGTTAGAGTTCTTTTGATCTACAGCCTGCTGATTTAGTTAGGAGGCTGATTGCTGTCTGCTGGGGCTGGGATGCTCGAAGCTGGCAGTTTGTCTGCCACATTCTCGGTGGAGACCTCACCGTGTGTCTCCTGTCTCCTCTGGAGATGTTGTGTAGCTTTCCTGCGTGCGTTCCAAAAACCCCAAATCAGTTTTTAATCAGTAAAATCCTCTATGGCACAGTGATACTTCACTCTGAGTCTGCAGCAACTCAGCGTGTGGACAATATTCCCATGGTAACCTGCAATATTGCTGCTATGTCTGCCTATAAAAAGTCCTTTTCAGTTCTTTCCCTGTAGGTTATCGAGCACTGGAACAGGCTGTGCAGGGAAGTGTTAGAGTCACCAACCTTGGAGGTCTTTTAAATTGATTTCTGAATAGTTTTGATGGGTACCCTCTAGTTCCTGTATTGTGGCATGATGAATAACAGTTCTTCATTCACTTTATCCACTGCTTTAATTATTTTGTAAATCTTTATCTTTCCTTCCATCATCCTGTTCTTCGAGTTGGAGACTTCCATCCTTTTTAGCATCTTGTAAAACAGCTTCTCCCAGCACCATGATCATCTTAGCTTCCTCTGTACCTTCTCTGACTCTGCTACATCCTTTTCGAGCTGCAGGGATCAGAACTTGTCCCAGTCTCAAGATATGGGCACACAAGGGTCGTAACAGCAACAAAATAATGTCCTTTCTCTTGTTCTCAGTACTTTTCCAAATGATGCCAAACCTTTTTTTTATTGATTTGCTGACAGCTGTTCCATAATGAATTGATGGTCTCAGCTGTTTCTGGGATCTTTTCAATGAACCATGTGTCAGTTCTTCATTGCCTTGCGTTTGTGGCAAAACGTATCTGTACTCCTACAAAAAACCCATTTTTCTCTCACTAATTTGTGAAGCTCTTTAGGAGTTCTACACTGCTGACCATTCGATCTTTTGCAAATCTCTCAGATCAGGAGACAGCATTCCATCAGAAGGAATCATGTCTTCAGGTTGTGTCCAAAACCTTTCAGCCTGCAGAAGCGTGATGCAGGCTGAATATTCTCTTTTTCTTTTCTCTTCTCTGCTCTTCTCTTCTCTTCTCTTCTCTTCTCTTCTCTTCTCTTCTCTTCTCTTCTCTTCTCTTCTCTTCTCTTCTCTTCTCTTCTCTTCTCTTCTCTTCTCTTCTCTTCTCTTCTCTTCTCTTCCCTTCCCTTCCCTTCCATTCCACAGATGGGAAAGCACACATGCCACACCTTTTCAAGTCCATGCTTTTGTGCAGGGCTTAAAACACATGGCCTCAGCAGTTGGATTTGGCACAACTGCTAGAAAATTCAGCACAAGAATTGCCCTCACTTCTTTACGTGGAGCCAAAGAAAATCTAATCATGTCTGTGTAATGTCACACTAATTCTTCTGACAGATAATACCCTGAAAACTAAGCACAACGCCTTTTAGTTAAGTCATGTTCCAGACTTTACTCTCAGCTCAGTTATTTTCTGGAGCTTAATTTTTGCCTTCATTACTATGCATAAAACTCCAACTTTTACAACAGCTTCAATTTTTAAAGCAAGCAAAGTACATGTCTGTAAGTGTCAAGATGAGCAGGACCCCAGCTGCCATTTTAGCTCCCATCAAGGTTTCCATGAGTACAAATATTCCAGTTCTTACCACAGCTGGGTAAAATTCATCATGCTGTCCTGTAATTCTAGCAAAGCACATTGGATGATGCAGAGAGAGCACATTTGGATGTGAGATGCTAACCCTAATTGTATATTCTCCAGATGGATTTTCAATGGTTAGCCTAAATCACCCCTGCTGGATGGGGAAAAAAAAAGAGGAAAGCAAGCCTGTGATCATGGGGAAAATCTTTGCTGTGTCCTAAAATGCAACAGCTTCTTGTAGAAACTCTTTTAAAAGGTCCAGATGTCTTAGCTAGCAGCTGAAATTATGCCCCTTTATGCTTTAATGCACATGAAGTTACTGTCTAATGTTTTTTCTCTATAGCTTTAGGGGATATATTTCTTAATTTTTTAACAATCAGCAGAAACCACAGCTTTTACACCACAAAGGAATTAAATATATGCGCTGACTTAATGAATGCATTTCCAATGACATTTATCTTTGATGAGCCTGCAACAGATTCATAGTCCAAAGACATCTTTTGTTCAGAGTGACGTGCTTTCTAATTTATTACAACATGCTACCATCCTGTGCTTTAAAATTAGCAGGTGGAGCTATTCAGAGCCTCAGTTGTCATTTAAATGCCAAATTTCTACAGAACATAGATGGGAATGAGACGTACAGTTGTCATTCATGCCCTTGAATATTTTTTTTCCGCTCTTATTGGTCCTCATAAATGATTTGGTTAAAAAGAGGTCCCAGGAACCTCGTGGAGCTTCCCACGCCAATGGGTTCCTCATTATTGGCCTGCCCAGGGATGCTTGGCAGGGTTTTATGTCCCCACAAGCTGCACTAAACCAATAATAATGGCTTTAAATATGGCTCCTGAGTGCTCTGGAAGACGATTCCGGGCTGCAGTGGGGAATTTGAGCATTTCCAGTCAGCAAAGACAATGAGGCAGGGTTTAAGAGCACCTTTGGGTGTTGTGAGGAGACCGAGTTGAGCACACCCCTTGGAGCCATTCCCTGCCCCCTTTGTTATTGCTTTGTCAAAAACATTTGTCAATGAAGACTGATTTTGAAAAGAACCACGTTTGGGAGTCTGGGAGTGAACAGCTATAATGTGAAAGATCTTTAAAGGTAAATCAATTTTGTGGCCTAATCAACTGAACAGCGTCCCTTTAGCTTCAGCATCAGAAATGCTGCCGTGTATTCATCTGCAGAATTTTTGTTTTCTTTTTCTTCTTTCTCAGGGACAATATGTTATTGAGTGGTATTTCTGTTGCAGCAAGACAGATGTGTGTAAATAACTGTGTGCACGGTGATAATTTCTAATAAGAATGTAATGAAAAAGGGCAACTAGAAACTTATTTTAACTCTTTATCCTACAAGGAAAAGCTTTAAACATAGTGATTGAAGATGGATGTGACTTCCTTGTTAAATATACTTCATTGTGCTTAGAAGCAAACAGTAAAACAATGTAAAAATTAAAGAGTTAAACATTCAGCCTTATCTGTCTTGGTTTACACACATGTAATCTTAAAATGCATAACAAATAACCCCAAGATTGATCTAGCAATGGGTTTAGGTATGAAATTTCATTTTGAGGCAGATATTACTTAGACTTTAAAGGCCTAGACCTGTGAAAAGTCACGGTTGCTTATTCTATTCTATTCTATTCTATTCTATTCTATTCTATTCTATTCTATTCTATTCTATTCTATTCTACTCTACTCTACTCTACTCTACTCTACTCTACTCTACTCTATTTCCTGTTTTGGTGCCTAAATGCCTCTCTGGATTTGGTCTGCAGTCTCTTGATCTAAGTTCTGTTGAATGAATAAAGATCCTTCCATTTTCCTATGAAATTACAGTCTTTCTTAAACAATACATTGGGGCCAAACAAATATTTGATTTTCTTTAAATGCAAGCCTGAATCCCTTTATGTATTTGGTTAATTGAAAAGATGAGTTTAGCTGGAGCCTAAAACGAAAGATGTTTGTCCTGGGTTAAGGCTGTAAGAAATTCTACTGCAGAAGTTTTTTAGCATTTCTCACTTAGAAGTCCAAGAGGGATGGAAGAGATTTTGAGATTCTTCCTATTCTCCCTATTTGGAGCTGGTCTGATTTACAGATTTGGGTTTTTCCCCCCAGAACCCACAGTGCAGTCAGAATTACATTGTGCTGGAGGAAATGTCTCTTAAAATTTGTCTCTTCAACTACATAACCTTATTTTATGTTCATTTGAATGCACCTCATCAAGAATAGAACAACATATCTGCCTCAAATTAAGAAAAAAATTAACACTTTAATATTCACTGATCCACTCTAAGATTATAAAATTATGATTTATAACAGTAGCCACTATTCTGATTTATAGGATTTTTTTTTTTAATGCTGTAATACGATTAAAATAAACTCTAAAATTTGGATTTTGCTTTCTTATGGTAAATGCTAGAAGTCATGACAAGGACAAATCCTGCATTGCATTCAGTAGGTAGCCTGCAGAAATTTGAAATTATAGTGATTTTATTAGTTTTTCTCCCCTTTGCTACCTCTGACCCCTGAAGGACTAGAAACATTTCACAGAGGTAGAACAGGATTGCTAAGCTCGAATAAGTTCACTCATAACACTTCTGAGAAAATTTTCCTGGGGGGAAGTGAAGCCTGTGTGTGTCACAGTGAATCCCCAAAAATGAACCTGAACAGGACTTCAGTGGTGCATGGGGCCAAGCAGCAAAAACTGCCTAAATTTAGACGTCTTCACATAGGTTCCCCAGGCAGTTCAGTGATTTTATCTTTTTTTTGCTGGGCTTTTGTTTCAGATATTTGGAACCGCTATTTGATTTGACCATTTCTGCGTGGGGAGAAAAGGTCACCAGCCAGCTAAGCAGAAAAAAAGATTGTCCAGGTTAGTAAGCAGGGGAAAATCCTGCTTTTCCCAGCTTTTCTTTTGCAGTTTTAAATAGCTGCAGTGCATTCTGAGAGATGCACGAAACTTCAAGCCCAGATCTGCCCTTTCCTGCTCGAGCATCCTGGTCCAATATCCATCAGGGCCTTTCCATCCATTTCATTTAAGACTGATAATTGTATATTCTCCAGAGCAAAGCTGCTTTTATCTCTGTGAATGTCTGAGCAGGGCAGCTTGCATCTAAACCGCTTCAATAATGAATGCTGACCATCAGAGTCACCTACTTGGATTTTCTTCACAGAATAAAGAAAAAAGCTTTCTGCAGAAGGCTCTTTGACTGCAATAAAGCACTGCTTCATGTCGTGCAGATGTCTTTGCTGCGTGTAAAGATGAGCAATTGTCACTTAAGCTGCTTTTACAAAAAAGATTTATTACTTACTTCCAGAGTGATGTGACAGTTACTGAAATCTTAATAGTGGAATCCCCAATTTGCAATTAACAGTACTTCTGGTAGAGCAGATGACAGCAGCAAAGATTAAGGTGTTTGGTTTTTTTTTCTTTTTTTTTACTGCAGTTTTTCCTGGAGAAATATTATAGGTCATAGATGGGAATTAATAGGCTTGAAGAGCAATTATTCCAGCTGCATAAATAATAATAAAATCAAATATTATAGTCCAGTGGTGTATAACAGAATGTGTGTAAATATGTAAACTGCATTGCCTTGCATGCAAATATATATATGCATATATAAGTAAATACACTTACAAATAAGATTATATTTTGTTAAACAATAACATCTGATACATGCTTGTGTGTATAATGTGATTATAGATATGATTTTATATATGATATATATATAAAATATAAATTCTAAATATGCAAGACTGCTTTAACTAAATATTAAGACAGTGAAAACTCCTAAAATTCAAAAGCCAAAAAAAACCTGGTTTAGGTTTCTTTCTTTTCTTTGTGCACTTGCATTATTATATCATGCCCTCTATGTAATCACTATTTTTACGCTCATTTTGATGGAAACAAAGCTTAGGGAATCACTCTACCAGTGTGTGATATCACCTCCTAAAAGCTTTAATTTTTAAAGCAAGATACAGAGGTTTCAAAAGCAATTCTGTTCTGCTAGATTTGCTGAAGCACAGGCTGTAGAGGATAAGAAACATTTATTTATATATACTTGTAACATTGTCCTGGATAAATTTCGATTCTCTTGGCTCCGAGTGCTCATATGTATGCAGGTAGTGGGAGATAGTAGGGGAAATAGATTACTTTGGCCAAATACTTGAGATATTTAAGCAGACAAAGAGATGGAGGTTTTTGTTCCTACTTTGCTGGAGGACGGTTGGAGGGGGAAGAGAAGGGAAAACAAGTTACCTCAGCTTCATAATCCAGTTATAAATGGAGATAAAAGAAAATGTTGCTATAACTCAGTTAAAAAGTCAATCAGAAAAGAGACATAAATCCAGATGAAGCAAGGCTTTCTCAATTTTGGTCCTTGCAGTAAGATTTGTTTCCATGGGAGATCCTAAAGAAGAAAAAAATTGCTTATTCAATGGCTGGACCTAATACTAATTCAGTTTTCACTTTTTTCTTGTTTGTTGCTGGTGGGATAGTCCGAGTTCTTCTGATGTAAACAGAATTCTTCTGATGTAAACAGAATTATTCATTTCCTTGGGGCGTTTTTATGATGCAGCCATTGCATTAATGCAGGACTTTACATTCCTTCATGGATCGAGTTGTGCAACATCTCAGCGAGCTGAGGAGCGTTTATCATGCACATCTGGCACAACTGGAATGGAGGGAGAGGGATTAAGTCCCTCAATATTTTGTTTTGGAGCCTTTCTGCCAATGCATTTCTTATTACCTCTTTCTAGGTGTTGTCAAAGATTTCTGTTGTTACATCAGATTAGCAGAAATCCAGATTCTCTGAGGAAACTCTAGACGGTTTAGCAGGTGAAGGAGTTTTTACCACTACTACAGCATTTATCAGTTTTTCTTTTCCCAAAGGAAAAGGAAGTGTCACAAGTGATTTTGTAGCACAATTGATTTCCTCTTTGTTTAGCATTGAGTGCCTTCCCCTTGCAAGCAGAGATTTGAGATTTTCTCCTGTCCTTCCCTCGAACGCCGTCCCCTTTCCCTCCAAACGTGGTCCCCGTGAGTTACACGTGGAGATGAAGTTACGAATATGTCTGGAAAAACAGAAAATCGGAGCATCTGCCCTGGGATCCGTGTAATGTTCTACAGCCTCGCTGTGACGGTGCCTTGGTTGTTTTGGTCTCAGTGCAGCAAATGAGATAACTCTGCTGTTTACTTTAATTAGCTACACTTAATTAAAAGAGGATCTTATCTCGATGAAGAGTTTTTACCAAAGCACATATTTAACGCGTTTTCCAGCATCTCTCAATCCCAAATTCTACAAAAGCCCTCAAACACATGCTCAACTTGAGCTTTGCTTTAGTTACAGTCACAACTCTGGATGTGTCTCATCCTTTCCTAATGCTGGATTTTCTCACAATACCATCCCTCGCCACAAACCTGGACCTCGCTGAGAACCTGGGCTGAAAAAATCTATGTTTTGCCGTAATTAAATACTTAGATGAATTCTTTTCCTGGTGGGCTAGGAGAAGCATCACTTCTCACCCTATTTGACTTGTATATACGTATTTTCACACTGCCAGCTCTTGCGAAGAGGAGCAGTAAGTGAAGCACCACCAGCAGGAACTCTTTTTGCCCAAGAGTTATTGTACAGGTAAATATTAATTTGGATGACAAAAGGAAAAATTACTTAGGCATTCGCTGTAATGTGTTAAATCCTTTGTGAGTAAGTAGGTTGTGATTATGTTATATTGAAGTAAGCCTGCTTGGAGAATTACTGCATTACCTGAAAATTCCCAGAAAAAAATTCATCCATTAAACTTTATCCTCTCTGGGGTTCGCTATTAACTATGTTCACTGTGTGGAAGAATATGTTAAATCCAAAATATTTTCATCAAGTGAGAGACATCCCTCATGGATGCTTAACTGGGGACTTAAAAATCTGCATTTAAATTGATATTCTGAAATATACAACCCAAGAGATTGCGTGTGCCTTTTTCAGTCATATTGTACACGAAGATCATGATGCGCTAACTGATTTGTCACAACTTACTGCTTATCAGGAAGCCAAACTGAAGATTTAAATAAACAGAGAAAAATGAGGTTTTAGAAAACAAAATAAAAGTAAAAAGTAAAAGTTAAGTAAAGCAAAAAGAAGGAAAAATTATTCTTTCCTATATGTACAGGAAACATAACAAATCCAGGGCATGAGTAGAGTTTTGACATACTATATGGCAATTTAATATTGTTTAGCTAAGCAGAAGTACAAATCCTTTTGATGTGTAAATATATGTTATTTGCAAAGGAACAATTTCACACATTTTGGCAGTGGTATCATCTCTTTATAGATTCTATTGCAGCAGAAAAGAAAAAAAAGGGAAAGTCAAAGATAGGGAATATTTGAAATGGGTCATTTAGTATAAAAATCAAATGCACTGCTGGTTAACATCTGAAGTTATTAGAGAAGAGATCAAGGCTGTCATGTGTTTCTTTTAGTTTAAAGGCAGTGGGAAGGGGTAATTCAGTTTATTAATCTCAGAACTGTATCCAAAACTAAGCAACCAAGAAGTGTGAGACTTGAGAAAGAAAAGGCTGCCTGTGTACATCTGCATGTGGTTTTGTAAGGAAAATAAATGAATGGTTCAAAACAGACAGAAAGGTTGTAGAACTGTTTTAATGTGGTAAAAACAATTCTCTACAGCTGAAACTGCAAATGTAGAGTCTTTTATTACATTTATAAATGAAGAAGATCAATTAGCTAAAGTGCATCTCATCAGCAAGATTTTCCAAAGCATTGGTGTTGACCTGACAGTCCCACTGATGTCCTTGCCCTACCTATACTGATTTCAATACAGACATTTTGAAGTCTGGTGAAATTTTTAAAGAAACTTAATCCTCTTTGATTTGTTATATGGCACAATCCCTGGGAAATGTCTTTTTGATGACCTTGGTTTGTCTGAGGGACTGGAAAACTTTCAAGCAATGCCCATCTTCAAGTGTTCTCTTGAAATTTCAGTTTAGCTCCTTTGGCTGCAGCTTGTAATAATAGTTGTATATAACAATAATTGGAATAATAATTGTAAAGAACAATGATATAATTTTTGTATAATTCCTCGAAACAGAAGTTTTTCCAGTACTCATGGTTTGTTCTCATGCTCTCCCACAAGGTAGGTCTGCGTGTGTACGTGTGTACTGCAGCCCCATGGTTCAGAAGCAGGAGAAAGCAATGGGATCAAGTGCTGAAATATCTTTTCTCTGAACATGAAAAGCCAAAAAAAAAAACAGATTTCAGGCCACCAGGCTACTCCTGACAGGGGATGAGAAGGTCTTTGCTCCTGAGATCATGTTCAGTGCAATCAGTGATCAAGCACAGAGAATGATGAGCCTGTAGGCCTTGGGCTGCAGGGCAGGATTTTCAACCCCTACACATTTCTTTGTGACCCTTAAAGAAGCAAACATCAAATTTGAAGGTGGATTCCTGTCCTTGTGGCTCACAGCTGTACAGCTTGACTTACTCCCTCCGCTGATTCTATCAGACCTGACTGATGGCTGGGCAGTGAAGTTCAGCCACCTCCTCTGATTAATTCCCTGCAGCAGCCACACTCATTCAAATTACTGCATAGCTGAGAACAAGAAACACACAACGATTTTATACCAAAAATCAGAGGCTGGAAAATTGCTTTGGAAGGCTGAGAGTGATTTCTTGGAGTCTCTGCTTGCAGTAAATATCATTCACGTTTAGTCACACAGCGACTTTGGGATCCAAGGAGGTTGGGAACGTAACTCACAAACTGGACCTGAGAAATTTTTTGTGGTTTTGAATGGCTCCTTTTTTGCCCTGGTCACTGATGAACACTTTAAAACCAGAGTGATGACCTCCATGGCCAGAGGATCTATGTTGCCTTCATAAAGAAATTCTCAAAGACATAAACTAATGAATAAATATAGCACTTTCATCCTCAAAATATACTACTTCTCCTAGCTTTCAAAGCCAGGCGCTGTTTAATTTTAGCTTTTTTTCTTTGAAACTCTCTCCTTTCCCTCACCCATTGTTTCACATCACATAATCTATAATCAAGTAGTCCTTGCAGTCTCTCCCGTTCTTTCAGATCTGTGCTTTCCCCCACATCCCGGCATGCTCCCCCCACCTCATGTCTATTATCTATTTGAATAAAACAAAGCAAAACTGGCTTTCTCACAGGAAAACGGCAAACTTGGGCAGACAACTTGGACAAAGAAGAAATAAGTGTGAAGTATGAGTAAACGGAGTATGGAACAGCCCTGCAGTGTCATGGGGAAGGTCAGAGAGGGGAGAAAGGAGCAATCTATGCTCAAGGAGTGGCCTCAGCAGGACAGATTATCCATTTCCAGTTTAGATATTTCTGTACTGAAGGTGCTGATGTTTGATCATGTGGATATTCCCAGCATCTTCACCCGGACTGTCTGTAAAATACAGAATCACTTATGTAAGGAAGGACGTCCTGAGAGAGGCTCTGAGACTGCATCTCTCCAGCTCCAGTGTTAGCTTCCCTTGTGATATCTTTTTATTGCATTACATTAAAAAAAAAAAAAAAGGAGATTTTTCTGTTTAGTACAGAATTTTAATTTATGTCTTGCTGGGAATTGTGCTGCCTGCAGAATCCCTTTCCATTCCTTGTCCCAAGACTATTTAGTGATGTTGATGTCCTCTATTGAATAGCAGCTTTGTTCCAAAGGCTTCACCTTGGAAGAGTGTGAAATGCTCTCTCCTATTCATTTGTAAAACATTTTGTGATGAGAGCTATTGTATGCGGTTAGTCTTATTGTTGTTATTGAAATCTGAAAACCAATTGTCCCCAGTTGTACATTTTGTTGGTTTCTATCCTGCTTGCCCACACACCTTTCGTTCCTCCCAACAGTTTTTGAAACTGTTTCATGCTGGTTATAATTCAGGGAGCTTGCCAAGCCTGAAACACAGAGTTCCCAGGCAAGAGTGAGTTCATACAGGCTATAAAAGAAATCTTTTTTAGGAACATGGGAGCACTGTTAAAGCTGTGGATTCAGGTCTTTATCTGTCCCCCTGCTCTGGAAATGCTGTCCATCCACATTTCGTGTTTGGTGCTTAGGAATTTTATCACCGTTTGTGTCTGGATGTGTAGAAAAAGTGACATTTTGAGCTCTAGTGAAATGAGAGAAAACCAAGATATGAGTAGGTCAAGAGGCCACGGGAATACTGGTTCTTACTGCCGTGATTTTCCTGCAGGGCCAATGACTTTAGGGACCTCTGCTCTCTGGGACCATGCAGGTGACAGAAAAGCCAACAATTCAGAGCTGTGAGGCAGGGAGAGAAGTGGCCATGCACTTTTGCTCACCATCATCGCAGAGCAGCATTATAACAAGAAAAAACACTTTTTTTTTAAAAACGTATGGCCCTTCTGATATTCACGAACAACACAGATTGTGTCACACAAATGCAGTTTGTGTTCAATGTGCCCCAATGATTACACTTGGCAAGCTTTGTCACTTTATTTTACTATTTGTTGGTCTTTGCTGCTCTATTCCTCCACTCCATCCCGGAACGCGTGCCCCACATTAGCAGGCAAACGAAATTCTTGCTCCAGTCGAGTGTAAACAAATTATTCCTTCCTGACTGTGAAAGCTGTGAAGAAACCAGGGATGTAGTATGTAATTAAAAATACATGTTTTAGATAAACACAGAGGCTCAGTGTTTTTGCTGCGTTCGTCATCTCAAATGTGCCATCTGTGGATGATGAAGGAGGGAACTATTTATAGAATTGGGCTCACTGTGTGCAGAGTTCCTTAATTTTATGGGACTGCAAATGCATTGACATTTCCCGGTGGCTTAAAAGAGGCAGCAAATTATAGTCTCACTTTGGTGGTATGTGCTCTGTTAACCAATGCCTTAAGAAAAGTGGGTTGTTTTATTTTTTCACCTAGTGCAGGTTAAGGGGAAGAATAAAGGAATAAAAGACTCAGAAAGGTTAGAGTTAGATGGGACCACATCCAGCTTTATGCTGTATCTAAAATTTCAGGTTGCCTTAATACACCTGCAGAGGTGTATTAAGTCCAGGGGCCTCTGCATGGAAAGAAAAGTAAAGCAATAAATAATAACTGATTTATTAGTTTATATTCAGCTACAGCTTAGTGCTGTTAAAAATTTATACCGCTTGCTATATTTGAAGCCCTTTACTGAATAACTAGTCGTAAAAACCAAAAAGAAAGAAAAAATTGACTGAAAAGTCTATAAAAATAATATTGGCATGCTAAAGAACTTCAAGTTGTTATGTAAGGGCCAATATGACCGAATGTAAAATCTTGAATTATAGCCAAGAAATGTTGTATTTGTTAACAGGTCTGTGCCATGCGTCTGACTTTAGTCTTGATCTTCCAGTTTCCTCCTGTTTCACGTGTGCCTTCCAACACCTCTGCAGCATTGTAGGCTCAGATGTTTTCGGAGCAGGCTGTGCTGGATTTTCAAAGAAACCCAGCTGTAATTTCCTGCACTGCGTTTTTAACTCTTGGTACCTTTTTCCAGGTTCCATAACGGAAAAGAGCGAAAACCGTTCTTTTTGCGTCTCCTGCCCAAAGCCAAAGCGGCAGTTTCTGTCTGAACTGTGAGATCTCTCTGCCAGGGGTGGCTGACACCGTGAATTTCCAGGGTCCTTTCCACATCTCTGCTTGCACAGAGCGCTCAGAAATGAAAACCGTGCGGGTTGGGCAGGAATTCAGTTTTCTACCCTTCAGCTGAGCTTGTTTGCTACCACCTGCTTTGAGGAAGTAACCACTTTTTTCCCAGGACTCCTAGGAAATAAATACTCCAAATGCAACGGTTCATGACCTGACCTGCTTTCCAGCGTTGTATAAAAGCTGCTCTGCAGAAACAAAGCTCATGTGTGACCTTTTCTGCTGCAGAACGGGAGGGTCGGGTCCATAAACCAAAGTCGCCTGCTGTGGATCATGTTACAGCTTTTTAGTTGACTTTTTTTATAAGGAGATTCTCCTTATGGATAAAATAGCAGAATTAGACTAACATGGGCTCTTGTAGGATTTCTTTCCTGTCACCATCTCTTGTGCAATAGATCTTTGTCCTCGTTTTGCGGATGGAGGGACAGAAAGATTTCTGGGTTTTGCCTTGTCCTGAGAACTTTAGCCAGTGCAGTTCCTACAGCAGTGGCAACGGCAGCTGCTTTGTATTTCCGTGAGATTCAGTGATTCACATTCACAGAGGGAGCAGCCTTTTGATAATCTGTATTTCAATAACCAGCCTGTCACGCAGTGATTTAAATCCAGGGGAGAATGGGCTGAGATGCTCGGTGATAGCAGTCCAATTAATTCCTGTGCTCCCATCAGACACTGTCACTCTTCTGCCATGACTTCAGAGCGTGCAACAGCGAGCCAGCTTCCCTCAGGTGTGCAGGAACAAGAAATTCGGGCTGCAGGAAGAGAAGGTAGAAAGGATATTGGATGGAAATTTCTTTCCTAGCTTCTCCACAGTGCAGCTAAGCAGGTCAAGTAAATAACTTGCATTTGTAGTATTTATTTCCCAGAAGTCCTGGAAATGAAAGTGGTTACTTTCTCAAAGTAACCCACCTGCCTTCTCTTTATTCCTTAACTCCATCCTGAAGAATTCATCATCAGCCTTGGGCTCTCAAGAATTTCTGTCCTGGCTTTCCTGTGATCCTCTCTGTTGGAGGCTGCACCCTTCTGAGCTGGTTAGTTTGAATTTCTGCCCTGAATGGGTGAGTTTCTGGTAAATAATGTGAGGAAGTCATGCTGTGGGGTCATCCAGCTGCAGTTGGTTTGGAACTGGGAGATCGCAGTGGCAAAAGAAACAATTTGTAAATAATAGTGCAAGATATACACCCAGGGTTAAATGCTGCAGCCATGAGAGGGAGTTACAGACAGCTGGCTTTCCCTCCCTAGCCTGAGAGAACTGGGTTGCTGTGCATTTAGAATAAAGGATTTAATTATAAAAAGTTAGCTGTAAGCCTGAGTCAGCCCAGGAGCAATGAATCTGGGGAATTTATTCAGCACTTCTAAAATATTGATGTCAGGGCATGTATGAAGAATAAGTTTATGATTTTATTTTTCAATTTCTTTTCCCCTGAGTCATCACGTTGCACTGCAGTCAGGGCACAGACAGCAGCAGGTATCAATCAATGCATTACAGTTCTGGCCCTGTTCTAGCACTTCTGAAATGAAATGTCTGTGTTTCACATGGCAGCTCTGAGTCTCGGGTTTGTGGGAGTCCCCCAGGACACCCCAGGATATTCCTGACAGGTCACCCCCAGCCAGCTCCAGCAGCGTTCCAGCCACAGGGAGAGTCAGGAACTTCGGCCTTGAGCCTGTTTTTTATATAAAATGTAGTTGTTCTGCTCACTGAAATTAAAGAATTATGAGGAGCGGGAAAAGCAAAGTGCCAAAACCAATAGTCTAGGTTTTAATTTTAGTGATTGGAATTGACTGTAAAACACAGGATGGGAGTTTCTTTTTCCTTTTTGCATAATGCTCACTAATGTCCTACAGACACCTTTTTCATAATGGCTCTCTGCTCACCAGCTAAAAAACATTGAAAAAATTCAGTAGAAAGTATTTTTGGCAATGTGAAAAGAAACCAAAATTCTTTGTCATAATGTTACGGTGCTAGACATACAAATGCCTGGGGGGTACCTGGATATTGGGATCAAGGCTGGAGAGCACTGGAAATCTCAGTTATCAATGATTCTTTTGCTTTCACTGACTCTTGTTCGAATGTCCTTTCATTTAAAAGTCCATTGAGATGGAAAAGATAAATAAATTTGCATCCAATAAAGCTGATGTCTAGTTTTAATATTTATTTCCACATAAGCATAAAATTTGTTTTTCATTTTGTGCTTAGTGAAAAGGGATAAATATGTACATTTTTATAGAGAGGAAATAGACAACGTAAAATGCATCTGGAGACAGGCACTTTATGACATGCAATTAGCATCTTTCTGTTTCATTACTTGTGTTATTTTAATTGGTTGTGAAACTGCAGCTCTGAGTTTTTGTCCTCTGAAAAATCAAGTGGTCCTTTTACAATTTTAATGGAGTTCAAGGATTTGCATGCATAGTTTTGACCAGGAGCACAAACTCGAGTCCAAAACTTTCCATTCCTTGAGGGTGCCCTGCCATGAAATAAAGGGTGATATCTGCTTATTGATCATCACTCCAAGGTCCTGACTCCTGGATTTTTTTATCCCTGAGCAAAACTCTGTCACAGCAGCCCATGAGTGTGGAAATAAGAATGTTTCTCCCCTCAAAAACTTTGGGTCTTTAAGCTCAAGAAAGGCCAATGTGGCTCAGAGAGGTTGTGTTTTATAGGAGACTCACAGGGGATTTCCAGACATGTGGAAGGCTGATTTTAAAGCCAAATTCTCTGCATTGGAAATGATCTTCCTGTATGAATATGGGTGAAGTGAGAATTGGGTTTGCTGTCCCTGAGCAGGATTAGGCAGTGACCTTGTACATCAGAGACAAAATTAGGACTGGGGAGCCCCTGCTGTAATTAATTTGTTTTACACTCCTGGATTTAGTACTCTGGGGCTGAATTAGCTGCATTCTTCAGCTCTTCAGGCAGGCAGCTTGAGTCTTCCATGCTGGAGGTTTTATTTACTTATATTCTTTTTACTCTCATTACTACTGTTTCTGTACAGTTATGTACCTGTATGACTAATAAACTCATTAATGAAGATCCTTGCTGCTGTTACAACACCAAAAATATTTTACCTGGTGTCTGGACCCCCTAGAGGTCATACAGAGACAGATGAGGCCAAACACACCTGTGCTTTCAGAAATTTTGAGAAATACTATTCTAGCACCTTCCTTCATTGTTATCTTCTTTCCTTTCATCTCCCAATTTCATTCTGTCTTCTTATCTTCACAGCATTTCTGTTCCATTAAGTCTGTTGTTTTCTATCTTCTTTTTATTCCCTTTTTTCCCCTCTTTATGCCTCTCTTTCTCTTATCAGCTCTGGTTTTGTAATGGCCACAGCTGAGAAATGTCACATAACCAGTATTTCCCCCCTATTCATCTGTGTAACTCCTTTTCTGTAGGGACCATGCTTGGATTACCCAGCTGCCATAATTGCTTAGTTATAAAATAGAGGAAAAATTGTATGTGAAAAATTAGATGTGAACTTTTTTTCTCACAGCTGTTGGAGTTCAGCTCTGGGTTGTGCAGGATGGAATTCACCAGTGGCTGCAAATTCCTCAATCTAGAGGAATTCCCACTCTGCTCTCATCCACCTCTGCTGAATCCTTGCCCCTCTCATCCCTGTTTATGGTTTTCTCCTGCAGTGAGAAAATTCTCCTCAATTCTTTCCTCTCTCCTTTCTGCTGCCTTCTGCCTCCTGTTTGCAACCCCAATCTTTTCCCGGTTTCTCTGCATCCTTGCCCTGCTCTGCCCCGCAATCTCCTCGCTGCTGTGCTCCTTCTCCTGTGTGTGACATCTGAGGGGACATTTCTGCTCACATTTCACGCACGGCACCACGCAGGAATTTGTTCTGCGCTCAGGAAGGTTGGAGCCTTCCACAGAAACTCGACTTCCCAAGTCTTTCTGCACCTTTGGCAGGAAAAAAAAAAAAAAGTGAAGGAAAGGGAGCGAGAGCTGAACCAGAGTTCAAAACAGTCCTGGAGTTTCGGGTGAAAGAAAGGGAAGATGCGGAGGGAAAGTCCTGCTCTGTCCCTGCACACCCAGCCGGGAACATTTCACTGCAGACAGGAGATTTTAACAGGTTTGGGTCAGATCTGTGCGCAGAGAGATTTTTTGAAGCCTCTAACCAAATGTGGAAGAAATTTCCTGGGAGCTGTGAGATGCATGTCACTGCCATATGCATGAGAGAGCACGGGAAAAAAGGGAATCAGCTCTGCCGAATTTCAAGTGTCATCTTCAAAGGATCTCTCCATGAAATGCTTGTTAGGGCATATTTTGAATGGGCAAACCAAGTATATTTTGTTCTTCTTGTTCTTTGAAGTAGCCAGGCTGTTTTTTCCTCTGTTTTCCAAAACTATTCTCCTTTTCTCCCGGCTTCCCTGGGGCTGGCTGAGGTTTGGAAAAGCGTGCCCATGGGAGTGGTGGTGTGTGTGACACCTCCATTGGCTTTCTAAAATAAAATTTGGCCACTAGCATTGTTCTTCAAAGGCCGTAAATGAAATACCGAGATTAAAGATACAGCAACGATGCCTGAAGGCAAAGTAATCAACTTTTCCCAAAGTGACACCAGGGAATTTCCTGACTGCTCCTCACTCATCAAAAAAACCTTGGGAATAATCTACAGGAGGGACTGGGAGATTGCTGCAAAACAAGATTGTTTGGCCCATAATCCAGGAAAATCTGGGAAACATCCTGGTCCCACATCAGTGACGGATTTTGATGTGATGTGACGCATTTCCTCTCTGCTGAATGAGGTTGCCTTCCACATTTAGGAAAAAAAAGTGACTATTCAACTGCAAGAGGAGAATTCAAATTTCATCTCTTTGTGCAAAATACCAGGAAAAGTTTTGATGAAGCGTTGTCAATCTGGAAGGGGAATAGGGAACAGCACTGCACTGCTCCCCTACCCTGGAACACACTTTTTCCCTCAGAAGGGTAATTTCTCCACTTTGTAGGAATATAGGAAGTTCAATGTTCTTAGAACACAAGATCAACAGTTTCCACCCCAAAACTGACAATTCCCTCTCATTTGGTAATGCAGGAGCCTCGGTAAAAATCACATTTCTCTGCTGCTGCTGGGAGAATGAGGAGAAGGCAGAGGGCAGGAACGGTGGTGGTGTTTGCATTCCCTTTCCTCTGAGAAAACCTTTGAAATGGAGCTTTTTGTGCTCATGGAGACATTTGAGAGACAGCAAACATGAGAAAAATTGATTTGGCCTCAGTAAATCCTTTTAGTCCATGGTTAGATGTGCCTGTGATAGTAAATAAAGTAGTGTGGCTGCATGAGAGCAATCTGAATTTAACTTTGACCTGAGTAAATGCAGTTTGAATCAGTTATGAAAATATTCTCTACACAAAGCCACTATCAACTTTCTGCAGAAAATGTGACAATTGTAGCACCGTGGAAAGCCAGCGTTCCAAAACTGTTATAGAAAAATGTATTGGGGTCATGAGAAATATGTTTATGAGGTAAATCCAGGGGGTTTTACTTTATTTTAAAATTTCAGCTTTTTTATCAAAGTAATTTTTAAATGCAGTTTTAAAATGTTTTATTCTAGACATTTAAATATTTCATAAGGATCTATCTGAGGTTTTTTAATAGTATTTCTAATTAGCTTTGTCAGAAGTGCATTTTGGTAAATATTTCATCTGCTCCCAATAAAATTAATAAGAAATTTTTATTCTCTCCCACTAAGGCTACTTCAAGAAATAATTTAATTATGAGGCATTTTAAATAAAATGTGGAGTAAGTATAGGTTATTGTTCTAATTTATGTGTGCTGCAGGCTCAGGGACATACATTTGGTGTGGAAAAGAATCTTTGTGTCCTCAGCAGAAAATTTTCTTGGAAAATTGGTGTGGTCTCAGAAATTGCTATATTCATATAAGTAGGTATATTTTTATGATCTAAAAACTGTGCTTCCATTTTGATTTTTCTCTCTATCCAGCAAAATCTCCAGATATCCAGATGTGATACATTGTGTGGTCATAACAGTGTAAAGAATACTTAAACAACTTTTTAGAAAATAGAAATGATGGATTGATGGCTCTTTACTATGAGGAGTAATTTTAATCCCCCTCTGATGATTCTCTTAATATTATGCAAAGTCAGATTTGTAATTTAATACAAATTAGCCATTTAAATGAACTGACTCTTGGAACCTCGTAATTATTCTGAAAACAAAATTTCCATGGACACCAGGGCTTGTTTCCTTGCTTTGAACTAAATATTTTCTGATTCAGTCCCATATAAATAAATCATAGATACGTCTGTGTCTGAAAACTAATGCTTGCTGAAAATACCTCTAGAAACCCAGGCTGATGGCAGTATAAAGAACAGATTAAGTGGTTCTATTCCATTTAAATTGGAGGCTGGGAATGTTCTTCTCAACCAGATACAATGGATCTGGGTGTCTTTTAGATAAATATACTTTGTTTTGATGCACAACAACAATACCCTTTAGCTGGCATTTGGATTTATGATCAAGGAGTATCATAGCGCACTACATTAATTCTGCCCCACATCTACTTTCTTATTAAGAATCTCCAATTTTATTCTATTTGTTTTGTGTTGCTTGCTGCTTTTTTTGCTTATATGCAGTGTCCAGAAAGCGGAGCAAGAGTGAATAATTGCAGGGCTCTCCCATCCGGGGCCAGGACCTGCTGCTGTGCACATTTCTCAGTCTGAAGCCCTAATCCTCCCGGGTTTTCATGATTCACAGGCAGGAGCTCTGCCACGTAAATCCCTCCATGTGCCTTCCCCATCAGCTGGCAAGGGCTGTGCTCGGCTTTTCACAAAAGGACCTCTATTTTTCCTTGAGTGTGGTGAGGGGTAAATTGAAATACAGCTGGAAACAGCGTCCTGGCAGCCCCTCTGCCTTGGGAGCTTTTGGGGTTGTGCACTCAGCAGGCCTCCAGATGAGCTTGCTGAGAACTCTATTTTCACTGCTTTTTGAAGAATTTTCGTTTGGTTTTGTGTTGATTTCTAATGCCTCTCACTGGGCTTCAGCACAAGAATATTCCCAGACTTCAGAGCCCGACTTTTGCAGGGAAAGGAAGCAAAACTTGCCAAGGATCATCCCATTTCCTGTGACACACGCCATGCTGAGAGCCCTGTAGTTCCTTCCTATGTTCAACTGCAGAGAGGGGTTTCCAAGTAATAAATATTCCACAAAAATTTAATACCAACAATATTGGGTGAGGAATTTCAGTACAATATAAGCGACAGCCATTACATACAGTTGCTACCAACTGAAAAAAAATTTGCATTATTTGACACTTCCCTCTGTAGGAATTATCTCTAACAAAATGTTGCTGTGCTGCAATGGCCAGATCTACAAAGCTTGAACACATCCCCTGCTGAGGCTACAAATTTTGATTTATCCTTTTTGGAGTGTGACATGGCTGGTCAGCTCAGGTTAAACATGCCTGTGGTCCCATGGTAGCCTCAGATCCCAGCAGGTTTGCAGAGAAACTCAATATTTTCTTTTGCTCAAGTGAGAAAAAAAGGAAAAAAAAATCAAAAAAATCACTTCTAAGCTGACTATTTTCATGTTTGCAGAGAAACTCAAAATTTTCTTCTGCTCAAGCAAGAAAAAAAGGAAAAAAAAATCAAAAAAATCACTTCTAAGCTGACTATTTTCATGTTTGCAGAGAAACTCAAAATTTTCTTCTGCTCAAGCAAGAAAAAAAGGAAAAAAAAATCAAAAAAATCACTTCTAAGCTGACTATTTTCATGTTTGCAGAGAAACTCAAAATTTTCTTCTGCTCAAGCAAGAAAAGAAGGAAAAAATTCAATTCTAAGCTGACTCTTTTTCTAGTTTGCAGGAGAACTAAGGAACAAGTGTTTCCTAATTTGTATTGCAGTAGAAGGAATCTGCTGTCCATGTCCTGCTCAAAATCCTTTCTCTCATTGCTTTGTGGAAGTGTTTGCCTTCCTCTCTCACAGATATGTGCAATTAAGATCTAAGGCACTGAAAGGTTAAGTGGCAGAACNTCCCAGCAGGTTTGCAGAGAAACTCAATATTTTCCTTTGCTCAAGCAAGAAGAAAAGGAAAAAAAATCACTTCTAAGCTGGATATTTTCATGTTTGCGGAGAACCTCAAAATTTTCTTCTGCTCAAGCAAGAAAAGAAGGAAAAAATTCAATTCTAAGCTGACTCTTTTTCTAGTTTGCAGGAGAACTAAGGAACAAGTGTTTCCTAATTTGTATTGCAGTAGAAGGAATCTGCTGTCCATGTCCTGCTCAAAATCCTTTCTCTCATTGCTTTGTGGAAGTGTTTGCCTTCCTCTCTCACAGATATGTGCAATTAAGATCTAAGGCACTGAAAGGTTAAGTGGCAGAACGTGTATTTTTTATTATTTTTTTTATACACACACATACAGAATTACCAAAACCAAAAGTAATGAT
Organism: Pardalotus punctatus; assembly: GCA_013400915.1. NCBI lineage: Eukaryota > Metazoa > Chordata > Aves > Passeriformes > Pardalotidae > Pardalotus > Pardalotus punctatus. The sequence continues at coordinate 119,967 of VZTX01001312.1, read as the reverse complement.
ATTACATTTTCTATTGCCAGAGCAGCCAAATTACAACACCAGCTCCACCCTTTATATATATATATATTTATGTATGTATTTCTTTCTGGAGAAGATGTTTGTGGGTTCTTAAGCCTAGCTCGATACACAAAGACACACAAATATATCCCAGACTTTTAAGGAGCTGATTAAACCTCCCTGCAAATTTTATTCATGCATACTTGGATTGGATAAATAATATTTAGGATAAATTGGATGAATAAATGCTTCAATAAATTGTGTTTATAATTATAAATGATAATGCTCTTATCAACTATGTTTATAATTATGTTTATGGCCGAAGCCAGCTGTGAATTTGGGTTCAGACAAGGTCCAGGCTGGACACAAATATTTTCACGTGGCCCTCCAACCACGCTTCCTCTCCATCCTGGCATTTCCCATGGTGTGGAATGTGGGAATGGCCAGTAAGTGCCCAGTGCTCGTTCAGCTGGCCGTGCATGACTGCATCCCTTGATGTGAATATCGAATTTCCATCTTTCACAGCAAACACAGGCTCAGGGTTCTGCTACCTTCCTGTTCCCTTTTCATTTCTGACAATTAGCACCTTTGCCATGATTGGATGGAACAATGTAGCTGGGTGCCATTACAGAATTCCTTTAATGGTGACAAAAATCATTTGATAATTGCTTTTTCCTTCATCAGCGTTTCCTCTGGGCTGATGGAGCTCTGAGGGCACAATAAGCCAAGGAGGTTATTGCAGATGATGGGAAGAGAATCTGGAAAAAGCATCGCAAATGTTCTTTGAAAACAAGATTTTCTAGTTAATGGTACATATGCACTGTTCCAGATGTATATTTCTATTTTTCCCCTGGCTATTCACAAAATCTAAAAATAGCACTTGGCTCTTCTGCAGCTATTTGGGGGGAAATTAAGTTTATAAATCCTGAACATATGCACATTCTTTTGATAGGTAGGACCTTCATGTGCTAAATAGCTCTGTTTTCCTAATTAATTTTATCCTCTCTGGATTTTCAAAAAAAGCTGTGAAAGGAAGGTTTTGTGGTGGTAACTCAGTCCCATCTGGGCATGGGCAGACACCGAGCAAGACACCTCCCTATCACCCTGATGTCGTTCCTTTTTTCTCTCTCACCTGTGTTATTGCTGTGCTGGTTTTTATTTTTTTTTCCACATAATGAAGGTTCCCCAAGAGATGCACGTTAAACCAGGCACATTTGAATTAATTAGCCGATGGAACTAGCAAGGATTTAGTCCCTGCATGGATTTAAGTGGGCTTCTATCTTCAGCTTTCTCTGTACAAAGGCTGGAAATGGCAGTTTTTCCCTGTTTTGTAAGAAGTACCAGGATCATCCCCTCCGTGGCAGATTTTATGATGGGGAGGTCTCACATTTCACAAAAGAAAAGCTCCTGGATTTGTTGTGTGCAGACCTGACTCTGCAGATCCCATACAGCTTATTTCACATGGCTTCTGACTGGCAGTGGCTAGAATGAATGTCTTCTGTCAGGTTCAAGTGTAAGAAATTCTAGAAGTACTTATTCTGGAAGTAAATTTAGACTATTTTAGACTATTAGTAAATTTAGACTATTTAGACTATTAGTAAATTTAGACTATTTAGACTATTAGTAATTTTAGTTGGTTCAGGTATGGCTTGAGTGACCTCCAAAAGTGCAAGAGAATGAAAAAGATCTTGGTTATTTAGAACAAAAACCAACAAAAAACCATAGAAAAACAAACAATGAGATAGATCTGCTATCCCCAAAACATTCTAAACGGCACTGCAGCCCTATCCTTTCACCCTGCTAAGTGCTTTATGTACTCTGTATTCCCCAAGCAATATTATAAGGAATAAAAATGTTTTCTGAAGTTATGTCAACAAGAAACATAGATTTTAGAAGGTACTGCACAGCCCAAGAGGGGGAAAGAAATTAAAGTACCTTATTTTGAAATTAAAGGTAATCAGATCAATAGATATGAAAGCTATCTGTTTGCAGCTTTCATTGTATTGTTAGCACTTCAAGAAGGAAAAAGGAAGAGATAAGATTAATGCAGAGTGTATTAGTTAGGGAAAATGGTGTGTGTGCTGGAGGAATGAAATTACTCGGTAGAAAAATATAAAACACTATTTGATACATGAAAATATGATGCACTTCAAAGCACGGCAGAAGCAGGACGATTTGTTAGGTAAACTAAGGTCTCAGGAAACACAAATATTTCATTTAAAATGCAATATAGAGAGCAAGTCAGTACATGGAGTAGAGAAGAGGGGTCAGTCACAGCCCACTGCAGTACGAAATAAAGTTCTAGGAGAAATTCTGACTTTGGTGGACCTGTTAAACACTTCGTTGGATCTACTATTAAACATTAATATTTACTAATTTTTCCTTCCCTAACAAACTAATAAAAGTGAGCGGCGTGTTGTTCTCTCAGGAGCAAATCCAGCGTCCGGTTCTGCGGCTCGAGCAGGAAGGGAGAAGGATCCCAGCCATGAACTGTTCCCCTTGGCATTTTTCAGGGGTGAGAGCATCGAGGAAAACTGAATGCAGAAGTACCCAGATGGGGAGGGCGGAGTGTGGAAATCCAGCAGCAAAGATTTCACAACAAAACAAAACGTGGTAATGAGAAGAGCGGTTCTGGTAATTGAGGAGATAAACGCCCATCAAAAACCTTTGCGTTCAAACACTCCTCAAAAGCTCCGGTGGGGCTGGGCAGGGATTTGTGCAGCGAAAGAAGCAGCGGAGCTACAAATATCGAGAGCTTTGGTGGGAGCTGGATGTCTGATTCACTTTGCCACTGGTGAAGTTTGACTTTGTTTTGAGGAAAAACAGCACAAGTGGCTCCGTGGCACAGCAGCGGGTGGAGCTAGGGCAGGTGACATGGCACTGACAGGGGGGACAGCTTCGAGGTGAGCTTTACAGGACACATTTCTCCCGTGGTGAGCAAGAAATGGAAGCTACAAGCCCAAGAACTACTCTGAGAAAGCTTGTGGACTTTTCTTCGAGTCAGGTATTTAGAATCATTAAATGATGGAATGGTTTGGGTTGGAAGGGACCTTAAAAAACACCACGTTCCAGCTCCCCTGCCTTGACCCGGCTGCTCGGAGCTCCGTTCAACCTGGTCTTGAGCACTTCCAGGGATGGGACATCCACAGCTTCCCTGGGCAACCTGTTCCAGTGCCTCACCACCCTCCAATTAAAGAATCTTTCCCTACTATCTAATCTAAACCTGCCCTGTTTCAGGGAGAAGCCGTTTCCCCGTGTCCTGTCACGACATGCTCTTGTAAAAAGTCTCTTTCTTGCAGGTTCCCTTCAGGTCAAATTTGAAGTGCAGAAGACCTGGAAAAACAAACCATAAATAGGCAGTGCCAGTTTCATGAGGTTGTCAGGAAATCCAGCAGCTGGGAGTAGTGAGGGACAGGAGGGGCAGGGAAAATTAAAACCCCATCCCTAAGAGGCAGGAAGCATTTGTAAATAAACTCCCCAATAATAGAGGAATGTGGCACAGAGCTCCCAGGAAACAAGGTATGTGCTCTCCCAGAACAACATGTAATCTTATCTAGATTACTAAATTACAGGAGTGTGGTCAGAAAAGAAAAAAAAAATAAAATAAAAGACCTTATTAAACTGCCCAGTATGACTTGTAAATGGGTGGTGATGACTCAATGTCGGCTCTGGTAACAAAGGTAGAACGACTTGTGTGTAATTCCATAGGAAATGTTCAACAATTCCAGTTGTCCCTCAGGTCAGATCCACCCTTCCTCATCACCTCAGCACCCCGTCTGTTCTTTCGGGGTCGCTGGCTTTGTCATCAAGCTGCATTTAGCTCTCTTTGCACCTTCATGTGCTGATTTTTGAAGTCTTTTTGAACAGCAAGCTTTTCTCAGAAGAGCGAGCTCCTGTTGCCGGGAGCTCAACTCCACACCAGCATTTTTTTCTTTTTTCACAGAACCACTCCGTGTCCTTATTCCTTCACAAGGGCTGGAGGAAGGCTGCTTGATGGAGCTGGAGAAAGATTGCACAGTTGTGTTTTTCCTCCCAACTGTTCTCCCTTTCAAGTTGCTTCTTTTCCACTAGGTGCCACTGAAGGCTAGGGGAGCAAATAAACCTTATGAAGAGAATCTGCCTTGCCTGAAAATCCAGAGCTCCTGCGTTTCCCGGTAATTTGGGAGTGGAGTTTTAAAGTGACCTAAAGCTTGTGAAAGTTGAATTCCTAATTACAGCCTGGAATGTTGGAGGTTGTACTTTTCTGATCTCATCCCTGGAAGATGCAGTTTTGGAGGCACATAATAAATACGTCAAAAATCCATATGGGAGTTTGACAATGGCATCTTTGCAACCATCCTGTCCATCATCTTTTACAACATCGCTGATGATGAACAGAAAAGTTTCTGGGGTTTTGCATCACAAATTCAAGTGTTAAAACAAATCTATTTTTAAATGATAGCAGTATAAAAATACTGGCATTGATTCAGATTTCATTTAAGGGTATGTTTTTGAAGTCTGACAGCCACAGAAAGGCCCAGCAAACTTTTGTTTCAAATTCCCAGTCCTCCTAAAGAAAATTCTACTGCATTCAGAGTACTCAAACCCAAGCTTTATAGCAATTTAAAGTGATGCAGTGAAGGGGGTACAGAGGAATGCAAAACCCGTTTGTGATCTAAAGTTTGCAGTACCATAATTATTCAGAAATACCTTCCAAAAAGAAGACTCCTTCCCTGGTGAAGGTGAGGAGAATAAATGGGAGTTACCTTTGGAGAAAATAAAGCATTTTTTCACTTGCCTGGTTTATGCCATTTGTGGTCCTCTGTGGGTCAGTGGATGCACTCACAAGGTAACAAGCAGAAGGAGCCAAAGGAATAACAGAATTTAGCAGCAAAATTCAAATTCCCCCCTCCCCATCACCCTTTAGTTACAAATTGACTCAATCACCTGTTTTAAATCCTCCTTGGGAGTGGAGAATGCGGCATTCACAGCGATCTGTCCACAACGGCTCTGCCCACTCCGATTAAAATCAAACTGCCTGGAAATGGAAATGCAATTACTCTTCTGAGAACCGGAGCTCTCCTGTGTTTGCCTCCTTAGCTGGGTTATTGTCCTCTAAGGGGTCATGCGACACTCACAGAGGTGACTCCACAAACACTTCACGGGCGAGTCTGGGACTTTAAGGAAGGATTAAAAGGGAAAAGGACACCCCAGGATGGGTCAGTGATGTAATGCTGGAGAAGGTATCATAGCACTTGGGGTTCATTCTTGCCCTGTTAATTACCTTAGAGAAAAATTCTCTGGATGAGGCACTGCTCACGGTTTTTTTCTACCTTTATTCAGTGTTTTGTGACACACAAGGGAAAAGTGCTCTCTGACAAGTATGTCGATGTTGTCACAGTCATTCTAATTTAAAGAGAAAATCTAAGATTTGCTAACGAGTTTGTGAATCTAAAAACTTGCTTTTTTTATTCACCTTTAATCCCAGAGCTCCCTGGAAATGTTGCTTTTCTCAATACAACTAAAAAACCAAAACCGCCAAGAAGCAATAAATGAAGTGCAACACTTTCAATGCCAGATTTTTGTATATTCACTGTGCAGAACCACAAATTATTCTCGCTTTCCTCTCAGCAGATTTCTCAGCAGTTTCTATTCAAGGACTGTTCCTTATAATGGTTTCATTTCCCAGGTCTCTTTATGTATTAACATCATTCCCAATGAATTCACTGTGTTCACTGAGGAGAGTGCTAAGTGCTGTATCCTGTTACCTTGCTGAATTCCATCTCTGTTCGTGTTTGGGTTCTCTGTGGTGTAAAAATCCCAGTGGGACAAACAGGAATCAAAGTTTCTCAGATGTACCTCACCCTCTGCAGTGCTTCCACCAGTGAAAGGAATAAGGGAGTGTCTTTACAAACAAATGGCTGGTAAGGATAAGACCTGAGTCTGCTGGTAAGGTAACTTTGATACTGAGAGATAGAAGAAACAATGGGTAGGATTTCCATAGGAATTTCCCTAGTTAGATTTACCCAAAACTGTGTTAATAAACTACAAGAACAGAGACACCAGAAGAAGAAGAAAAGGGGGATGTGTATTGGGGATGTCTGTATTAGGGGGGGATGTACATTAATTAGGCGTTCTGGGAAATCTGTACCTCTACAAGAACAGAGACACAAGAAGAAGAAGAAAAGGGGGATGTACATTTGGGATGTCTGTATTAGGGGGGATGTACATTAATTAGGCGTTCTGGAAAATCTGTACCTCTCGAGTACCTCAGCCAATGGGGAAAGAGAGAGGGAACCTGCGGTCGGGAATTCGGATAAAAGAGGCTGCGTCCTCTGTCAATGTGAGAGACCCCATGGGAAATGCCCATGACCTCTCCCTTTATTCATGAATAAAGTTACAGGACTCCTCTGTCTCCTTTTTGGACATACACCTCTGGCGTTTGTGGGTTAATTTTCCTGACAAAAGGAAACAGAGCTTCCTACGCACCTTCCTTAGCGGGCTGTTAGTTCACGTTCAGGGTTGAAAAAATCAGCTCAAGGTGCAGAGATGGACTGGGTCGTTTGTGACAGAGCTGAGTTTGGGTGGAACAAGGATGTATGGGTTTATTTAGTGACACCAAACCCTCAGCTTGCCCTCCCAGAGCTTCCCATCCATCAGCCTGAGCAGCATTCTGTTCCAGCAGTGTTATTATCTGTTTTATCTTCCTTTCTGTTGCACCTGGCAGAGGAATGATGCCTTTTGATGGATTTTCACTTGCCTCTATTGTTTTCCTTCCCGTCCCTTTTAAATAAATATCCTATTGAGTGCAAACCTGGAAGGATTTCAGAGCAAATTTCACTAGCAGGGATAAACAGAACTTTTTAACATTTATTCCCTTCAAGCATTATTGGGTCTGTGCTTTGTATCAGTGTGCTGATGCAGTGGATTTATGACAAGTATACAGTGGAGCAAATTCAGAATATCTTGATTAGTCCATACTGAGCTTTCTCGCAGACAGCATCCTGCTGGAATTAAAAGAAGCTGTGCAGAACAAATGTTTTTTATTTTCTCTGTAAACACAAAATGAAGCACTTCTACAGCAGCTCAGGCTTCTGCGGATTTCTGGATCATTTTCCCTTTTCATCCTTGTCCAAACTCTGCAAGGACAAGGACAAGAATGCTGCAGATATCCAGTATTTTGTTGGGCCACTTGACTTTGCTTGGCCTTTTGCTTCCAGAGGCTCCCCTGAAGCAATTCAGTGGTTTCCAAGGAAAAAAGTGGACATAGGGTCTTTTATCTATTCAGATCACCAGGAGCTACCACACACCCTTTTAATGTTTAATCAATGATCTCTATTGCTTTGTTATCTATAAAGCAAAAAGCAAATATTGACATTGATTAGGTGAAGCACTTAGCTAAGGAGACTTGCCAAGTAATAAAGTTAATTTTTTGGAAGACCAAACAAACACTTTTTTTTTTTCTTTCCCCTGCTAATTACAAATGAATGTTTGTATCAGTATGTACAATTTCTAACCTTATGAGAGTGTGAGAAGATCACAAGAATAAACAAATGCAGAGATAAAATTAAGTATTGATTGCTGACCTGAAGGCCCTAAAACTGCAATTTTAGGACCAACTTTTATTATTTTCCAGGTGGAGAGTAAATAAAATCTGGAGAATTGGATCAGTGAAGACATGTAAGCAAGAGTTAATAGCATTAATCAGAAAGACAACAGACTCAATAATAATTCGTGCAAAAGCCTGTTGTTAAATCCCTGCAGCTAATTGTATGTTACTATAAACTGCTTGCCAACTTCTGGTTATGACTGATTCCAAGAGGCTCATTTTTATTGCAACTGGGTTTAAATTTATTTATTTATTCAATAGTTTAAATACTTCAGTTAAAGAATCTTAATTTCAACTGGAAGTATTTTAATCCACTGCCTTCCCTTCTCTGCCAGAAGAGCCAGAATATGACAGCCACAAGGAAGTCAGTTATGTTGAAAATTTCCTGTATTTAATCCGCTGTGGATTGCTGTAGCCAGCATTGCCTGTGCACTCCAGAAAGGACAACAAAATAAAACCACTGGCACGCAAAAGTTAATAATGGACTAATGGACTAATAATTTGCAAAAACAGAGCTGTTTCAGTCTGCTGGCTGCACATCAAATGCTATCAACAAAAAGATATTTGTTAAATAAAAAAGGAAATGTCAAGTAAGAGGTTTCAGTTGATTTGTGGAAACTTTTAGGTATCTGAGGCAAGGGAAAGTGGGGCATCTGCAGGGAAGTCAATGGACTACAAGGAGATAAATTTGGTATTGATAGCCCAAAATGATAAAGAACATGGACTGGTCTTCAGTGAATAAATACCTTTTGTTTTTGAGTGGAGTAACACTTAACCATGTTGACATATAAAGTTTGCTCCTCACGCTTTGGAGGACAAATTTTTTTTTAAAATCCCGAATGATTTGGGGCCCTTACTTTTCCAGCTGTTGAACAAAAAGAGGGCAGAGTTTTGAAGGGGAGAATTGAAGTGGGTTGGGTGCCTCGAAACATTTCCATTTGGGCTGCTCAGAATTCAGGATCCCCACCCCATGGGGCAGTTTTTCCAAACTGATGTGATGAGCACCAACCCACTCAAAGATGGTGTTTCAAGTTTCCTCCTGAGTCTGGGGGCCGCTGTCCAGCCAGCTCTGTGCATAATTAATGTGAAATTTATGCTCTACACTGCCAGCAAAAAAGTTTGGCTGTCTCCGTGTTTATTCTTTTCTTTGGGCATCTTCATGTTTCATTTTTTTCCCCAAAAGAATGTCAAATCTGCATCTTAGGACAAGCAATCAAACCAACAGGCACATAAATAAATAAATAAATAAATAAGGAGATATTTTCAGCTTGTTTTGGTACCAAGAGGCAGTACTTTTCAGCACAGTGGCCGTAAATATGTAGATTCTTATTATTAGCTCAATTCATGCTTGTTTGTTTTCCTACAGACAGAGCAAGATTTGCAAACCCCGAATCATCTCTGTGATTTTTTTTTTCATTTTGTAAACATTCCCTAACAAAGCGGGTACTTTGTGTCATTGATGATTCCTCTTTTTTGGGCTCATGTGTTATGAAGAAGCTCGTTTGTGAAAACCTCCTTCCTGAGGAAGAGGTGGATGCAGAGCTACTGTGGTTTCTCTGTCAGTCTCCCTGACAAAGAAATGTTGTAGCAAAAAAATAAATTATGCTTCTTTCAGTGACATCACGGTTGAGATAATTCTTAAGAAAAGTTGCGATTCGACATCACTGGGATGTGAGGTTTTGTTCTTACAAAGGTTCTTTCTTGTTCTTCTTCTTTCAGAAGTGATTTTCTTGATAAATTTTTCCTCATGTGGATAATTGATGGAGTATGAAAAGCGGTAAAAAGATGGATTTTCCCTCTCTGTTCAAGTTTCTTTTCTAACTGCCCACTGACAAATGGTGAAACTGGCACCAAAAAGTACAGAGTAAGTCTCCTCTTACTTGCTTGTTTTGCTTTTATGATCCTTATTTTTATCAGAGTCTTCTTATTTCATATTTTATAAACTTGGTGACAGGGATTTACAAGTGAAGATTATTTTTCAGCTTGTATCTAACATCAAAAAATGTTCCGAGACATCATATTACATTTTCCAGCTTATGATTTGTTTATCACATACTTGTGTATAAACACTGTTCCGAACTCAAATCAGGGGCAGCCTAACATCTATTTGTGATTAATCCTGCTAATAATCCCTCTCTCTCCCATAAAAATTGCTTTTGGATCGCTCAGCATGAGAGATCTCACTGCCATTTCTGTCTCTTCCTTCATCACCAGAATACAGAATATTGCAACTTCAGCTCTAAAAGCAGATTTCTTTCTGCCTTCACCTCTTGCCAACCTGTCTGCCAGAGGGGCATCTTCTGAATTCTCCTGGGGACACAGGACACGGCTGTGGAGAAGAAACAGAAGAATCTTTGTGGATCCCCAGACCAGGAACCAAATTCAGTTCCACGTTGGGCGCTGCCTGGCTGTGTTCCTAAATAGAAAAGGAAAATTCCTGCCGTTCTGGGGTCCTGGTTTTTCCTCACAGGAGGCTCGAGAGGCAGTAAAAAGCATCAAGTCAACTTCAAGGCTTGTTTTTGGTTTTTTCCCCCTCTGAAATCTGCTGTGAGGTGTGTTAAATATTCTTTATAGCAACAAAAAATGGGTATGACAACTGACTTATTCATCAGTTGTTAATGATGTAGCGCCACAGTACATGCATATTTAGAAATATATAGTTTTAAGTTAATATTTGAGAATGTTTAGGCTATTCTTTCCAACCATGGCAACCATGGAGGATTGCTGATAATTATTTTGGATTAAGATGATGCCTTTATGGCAAATAGGAATCATGGTCTTAAACCATCACCTACTGCAACCACAGAAATGTAATAAAGAAACAATGAAAATTTGGGCTCAAACTGTACTTTCAGAGTGCTTGTGAAAACCATGTAAGCAGAATATCTGTATTTCCAGGATCTGGATTTTCAGAATATGTGTGAGTGGAAAAGTGTTCCTATAAAGCTAACTTTTGGGTTAGAAAGTTTATAAAATATGTAGTATATGACGTATGCTTGCAGTGCACACTGTATTTTTTTGGCTGGATTTGTTTTCAGCCATATGAAATAGAATGATCCCTAAACATTTTATTATTTTTATTACTTTTTTATTCACAGATAAGTTAAATGTTAATGCCTAACCAACAGGAGCATGTCTGTCACATATTATTTTAAAGAACACGAACGATATTTCCAACCTGTCAGCATTTTACCACACTCTGGGTTTTTATTGGTAATATTTTTTCTTTTGTTTTTATATTTTTATTTCTAGAAAGCAAAACCTGCATTCTGATGGAACTTTCATCCTCCTGCAGATTATTCTCTGAGGCAATTTAAAGGGATGACAAGAAAATTATATTGCAGGACCAAAATTTGAAAAGTATCAACTCGAAATGACACATACTCAAATTTTCCAATATATCATCAATAACAAGAAGATAATGGGGAAAAAGGAAAGAAAATGGCCACGTCTTAAGTTGAGTACATGGAGTATAAAATAGCATATTACTATAATACTATTAGCAGTATTTATCTTCGCTTCTCCTGAAGAGCCTCCATAAATGATTAAAAATAAAAGATTTCCAAATGGCTTTTCATCCTGAGACCATCAGTAGCAGCCGAGTTTGTGACATCATCATTGAAAATATTGTTTATGTGGCAGAACTGATTAAAGCCCTGGAACCACAAGGTACAGAAGTCACCAGCTTAAAAATGGCGTGAGGGGAATGAAATATGGGACCTGCCTGTGAACCTCTTGTTTCAATATCTTTGGAAATCCGGTGGAGGCTGATGTGATTTGATTAATTGTGTTTGAAGAACTTTTTGGGACCAGAAGCCTGAAGTTAAGCTCGTTATATCTCAATAATCTAGCACAAACTCGGACTGCACTTTCTTTTGCTCAGTTGCAGCTTTTCCTTTAAACTGGAAATCAGGATCTATGAGATCAGGAAGACTCTTCCACTTTCCAAAGCAAATCATCTGAGACTGCAGATTGTGTTGCTGGTTAAGCCTGGCTGGACATTTTTTTTCTGGCTACTTTCCATGATCGTTCTCCTGTTTTTTGAACATATATTTGCTGCTTCCTCCCTGGCCACTTTAAATGGACGTTACCTAAGGCTGACTAAACCAGATTTGGCTGGTAAATCTCTTCTAAGCAGCTTGCATTGAAAGCTAAGGCACAATTCACGGCATTCTTTACTCCTGGAATTAAGTTCCTATATTTGTCATTATTCTGAAATTCTACCAGGAATCCTGAGCCTGCCTCAGTTTTGATGAGATTTGGGAAACATCGCCCTGGTTTCTGGCCATACATTTGCAGAATATCTAGCCATAATTTTTGCCTTTTTTTCTGGAAAGTTTGGACACCTTGCATCCCTTTGGACATTAGACAGGAAAATGGATCTTCCAGGAGATAAGGATTTGGAGATGGGATCAGTTCAAATCTCCAGTTGGTTGTTTGGCAATGCCCAGTGGGGAAGTTGCTGTTAAAGCTAAAAAGGGTAAAAGGTGGCACAAATGACCAGAGAACTTTTAAATACAGGCAAAAGGGAAACATCAATATAGACACTACCACTACTGGTTTGTCTTAACAGCTGGAAAAGAAATATTGGGAATTTTGTCTTCCCCTAGGCAATGAGTGCATTCTTCTTGTTAACAACTGTTTTTGAGTCTCATTTCTCTTCATGCTTCTCATTTCTTTCGGGACAACCCTTAACCATTAATAAAACGTGAAGAAAGAAAGAAAGAAAGAAAGAAAGAAAGAAAGAAAGAAAGAAAGAAAGAAAGAAAGAAAGAAAGAAAGAAAGAAAGAAAGAAAGAAAGAAAGAAAGAAAGAAAGAAAGAAAGAAAGAAAGAAAGAAAGAAAGAAAGAAAGAAAGAAAGAAAGAAAGAAAGAAAGAAAGAAAGAAAGAAAGAAAGAAAGAAAGAAAGAAAGAAAGAAAGAAAGAAAGAAAGAAAGAAAGAAAGAAAGAAAGAAAGAAAGAAAGAAAGAAAGAAAGAAAGAAAGAAAGAAAGAAAGAAAGAAAGAAAGAAAGAAAGAAAGAAAGAAAGAAAGAAAGAAAGAAAGAAAGAAAGAAAGAAAGAAAGAAAGAAAGAAAGAAAGAAAGAAAGAAAGAAAGAAAGAAAGAAAGAAAGAAAGAAAGAAAGAAAGAAAGAAAGAAAGAAAGAAAGAAAGAAAGAAAGAAAGAAAGAAAGAAAGAAAGAAAGAAAGAAAGAAAGAAAGAAAGAAAGAAAGAAAGAAAGAAAGAAAGAAAGAAAGAAAGAAAGAAAGAAAGAAAGAAAGAAAGAAAGAAAGAAAGAAAGAAAGAAAGAAAGAAAGAAAGAAAGAAAGAAAGAAAGAAAGAAAGAAAGAAAGAAAGAAAGAAAGAAAGAAAGAAAGAAAGAAAGAAAGAAAGAAAGAAAGAAAGAAAGAAAGAAAGAAAGAAAGAAAGAAAGAAAGAAAGAAAAAGAAAGAAAAAGAAAACGTGATCAGTATTTCACAGGTTGAAACTGGAAGCACAGGTTAGAATAGGAGCTTTCCACCTTGTAATAAATTCAAGCTGTGGCAAAGGCAGGTTTGTTCAGCAGTCAGGTTCTCTCACCTGGAGAGGGAGATGTCTACGTTATTTCTGTCTATCAGTCAAAAACCTTAAAATTGTGCTGGCACCGAGTTCTGGGAGCACTCCAGTCATCCCACAAGCTAATTGTGCTTCAGGGGCAATTTTAGAAATCTCAGAAGTTTTTGGTTTGAAAGGCATCAAGAGTAACTTGAGCTAGGGTTAGGGAAAGAGGAAAGTTTTTTGGTAGTTTTTTCCCCCTGGGAGCAAAGGACAGGGAAATGTCTTAAACAAAAGACACAGATATTTCATGGAAGAACAGAAATTCTCCCTGCCTGAAGGATAACTGTGCCATGGGAAGGTGCTCTGTTCTTGGAACTCTTCTGTGTAAAAGTGGGGTCAGAACTTATATCTCTAGCACTCCTGGTAGGCATTTTGAAATTTGCATTCCTTTGCCCTTAAAATACTTAAATTACTTAATTTCAAATGTATTTTGGTGAAAAGCCATAGTAGGAGAATTCTGCCTTTTGTAAGCAGTTTGGTTCCTAGCTTTGTGCTGAAGCTGATGGAGATCATTGCCTCCCTTCCTGCAGAGATCCCTTGAGAAAGGAAAGGAAAATGCGTGTGTCTGGCACAGCATTGCAATATTTGTAACCGTGTGCTCTCAAATTGCTTTCTCTCAAGCTCTGGCTTCCATGAGATTGCTATTGCCTTTATCTAATGCTCTCAGATTGCTGATTGATAATTCACTTCCACATTTGCTTTCGAACCTGCAGTCCTTCAATTTTAGTGCTTTCATTTGTTGTGAGAGGAGAACTCCAAACACGGAAATTTCCTCTCTTTCCCCAAGGTACAGCAGTGAGGCATCAGATGTTTCTGCTGAGTTTCAAGTCTGATCGCTCCATCATGCATGTTAAAATAAAAGCAAGCATGCAAACAGATTTAAAGTTATTTGAGTAGAGCTTTCAAATCTAAATTTGAGTAGAGCTTTCTTCCATGAGGCTGTTGAGCTGGGTATAAAAACCTTTCACTTGGAGGAAAAAAATTCTTATAGTCTTTCCAATTTTTATCATGATTCAGGAAAGAACGCTTCCATAAGCATTTTTTCATTTGGGAATGTGTGTGGGAATATCTCCTGTTAAATTCGAGGCAGTATAGCTTAATTTACTCAGCTTCCTCCGCAGGAGTAGGTTTTGTCATCTTTACAGCTCAGAACTTGCTTGTTTTCATGTCATATGTTCGGGGGTCAGAAGGGGAGCCTGAAATACCCGGGAGGCTGAAAGGATGCTGCAATTTCATGAAGTGATCAATGGCTGAGATGAAAGCATTCCCTTGCTCATCGCAGCCTGTTCTCTTTGATTAAAATGATAAAGGGAACTGTCCCGCTCTGCTAAAAATAAAAAGATCTCACTGGGAGGATAACTGGAAGATATGAGTACCCCAAGCCACATCTGCCCCGAGGATGAGCAGCTGTCCAACAGTGTAATGTGCTGTTTCCTTTCTCATCTATACCTCAAATCAGCCTCTGGGCTCAACTGGTTGTGCTGTACATGGCAGCAACAAATCTCGTGCTGTGGGTTTGTACACCAGCAAGAGGCTTTGCTATTCCTCATGGGGATAATGACTCTCTGCTTCTTCTTGTGGTTTTTTTATTGCTTTCCTCTTACATATTTAGTTTTCTTTTTTGCCCTCCTAATAATGTGAACCAGTAGAAACTAAAATCGATGTCCTTTCTGCACCTTTCTCAGTTCTGAGTGTGTAGTGTGTCCCTAAATGGATGTTTTTTGATAACCATCTTTGTCCTGATTGCTGTCTGTAGTTATAAATCCCCTTGCTGTGCCCTGGAGGGGTCTGCTATTGGTCAATATGGGTTTTCAGCTCTGTATCTTTTGTATGTTATTTATTCTTCTTTAAATGGCAGTGTCTGCCTGTGGGTTTTACCTCTGTGCATCAATATTTGATCTCTCCTGAGAACATGTATTTTCTGTACAGCTCTGTCTACAAAACTTGCCTATCAAGGCAGATGTTTTTTCTTCCAAAAGTCTCTGTAGAAGTTTTCCAATATGAGCAGGCCCCTCCTCTGCCACTGTTGTGTGCGTTTTGCCTGAGTCTTTCCACTCGTGGAGAGCTGACTCTTTAAATGTTTTTTGGTCACATTTTGTGCACACTTTGTGCAGTTCTTAGAGGCACGAAATGAAATCACAATCACTTTCAATCACAAAATGAAATGAGAATCAGCACAGGAAGATGTGCTACCTGCGAAATCAAAGGGAGCTACTAACGAACAAGAGTTCCTAAGTTGAAAGATCATACTCTGCTTAGCAGAAAAGTAGAAATTCTGTACATGCAAGGGAGTAGGAAGACAGTATTTAATTTTGCAGTTAGAATCAGCAGTCTTTGAGCAATGGGAAGGATTTTCTGCATGAAGATGTGAATACATGCAGTCATAGAAGGATTCTCACCTTAACAGCATCCCCAGAATAAACAGAGCAACCTGCACTGCGTCTCTAAAATCTGTGGCTGCATTGTGGTTAAGAAAAAAGCAGGGAAGAACTTCCATCCATCTTGTACTCCACTGTGTGAGTGTTTAGTCCACTTTCACAGCCTCCACATTCCGTGGTGGAGCTAGAGCTTACATAAGGATGGATAATTACATAAAAGGTCTGGATTCTTGTGCATAATCTGCACTTACTGATTGTAGCTGGAACTGCTGTCCCTGTAATAAGTATTTGAGATTAGAGACAAGGCTGCAATGGCAAGGAAGAGATCCCTGAAAAATCACTGCTTACAAAATGCTTATCAACACAAATGAGTTCTGTGCTAAGCAGAAAATGTTAATGCACCTGTCAGGAAAAACTTTCAACGAAGATTTATCAGACTGAAAAAGAAGTGCCTGAGTGTGCTACTGTGGGTCAGGCAGGAAAAGTGATATTGGAATGGGTTTGGTGAAAATGGCTCAATGCGAGCAGAAAAAAATAGATTAGAGAAGAAGGATTTCTCGTATTTAGAACACAGACAGATGTGATAATAACTTAAATGAAGCTTGCTATGACACTGTAGCACTCCAAATCAATATTTCCAGCAGAACACAGTCACACAAAAGAGAAAATGCACAACAAAATTTGGCAATTTCATAGATAACAATTCCATCTTAAACACTTGATAAAAGTTTAGAGAAAATAGGAGAGAGAAAAGTAAATCAGGATGGAAAAAAACTGGACAGCGCATTGGCTTAAAATTTTGACCTAAGAATAAAGCAGCATAATCAGAGAACCAATTGCACCTGAAAGCAGCACTGAAATCTTTCTGTCCTGGATTTCAAAATGGAAAGGTTAAAAAACCACATTGCCTAGAAAATGACACAACAAAAAGAACGCTACCTTAATTGCAGTCAGAAAAAAATTGTCTGGTACATCCGTTCCTCTATGAACCCTGTTGATCACCCTACAAACTGCTATGAAGAACAATACTGGAAACTGTCTGACCTCGTAAATCCTTGTTATAAAAGGAAGAATTTAAAAGAAAACCAACAAGCAATATGATGCAAACAAATGACTTAGGAAAAGGAAGGGAATGAAAGCAGTTTCTGCCTCCATCCTGACTCTCATCAGCCTTTATGTGAGTGGACTTTGAGTCAGACAAAACCAAAGGAATAAAGAATGTCTTATAAGGCACAAATGTGTGCTGTGAGTTGAAGACCTTATCCTCCCACAATCTGAACTAGACTGTTCTCAAAGAAATTTATACTCACTGAAAACAACCTCCTCTAATAAGCAGTGTTATTTTGCAGTCCCAGAGCAGACAATCAAGACCAAAATCTCAATGCTATCTAGAGCTGAGCACAGCTTCTATTCCATAATCTTAAACCTCACAGTATATGGGTCTAACTTAGAAGTAACTATCATTTCTGGAAGAAAAATACACCAACCTATAGATGGGCTCCAGCCCCAGGGAAATAACTCTCTAATATCCAGTTCTCCAGCAGAACTGTTTTTGTGACCTTTCTCAAGGTTTTTAAAGCTCCTCTGACAACATAATGGAATTTGGGCAAATTATTTATGGAATTATAGAAGCATTTAGGCTGGAAAGGACCTCATGAGGTTTCTAGTCAAACTGTTCAAAGCAGAGCCTGAATGCTGAATTTAGACTCGGTGCTTATGAGTTCATGCAGGCAGGGCTTGTAAACCTCCAAGGAGATAAATCCCACAACCACACAGCCTTGTTCCAGCGCTTAATTATGCTTAATTATTATAAACCAATAATTATATAATGATTAATTATAATTTTATTTTTCATTCTGTCTAAACTTGATTTTACACAGGGTCGATTCATTGCCGTTTTTTCTCAGTCTTCTTCTACCTCCATAGAGAGCTTGGTTCTCTCCTCCTTTGTGACATTGAGGGTGCTGGCAGGCTGTTCTCCCTTGGTCCCAAAAAGCTTCCTTTCTCCAGTCTAATGATCTCGGCTCCCTCAGCCTTCCCCACAGGATGTCCTCTGATCTCTGTCCCAGTAGCAATCAGTCCTCTGCCACATGGAGAGCGGTTCAAGAGCTGTGATTGTGTGTGGAACAAAAATCATCTTTTTTCTTGGGCTGGCCAGTTCAACACGGCACAGTCGCCCTTGCTGGTTTTGCAGCAAGTCTGGCGGTTCCAGTGGATCCAGACCTGAGGACAGCAGCTGAGCAGTGCCTGACGGACAGCAGGTGTCATTGTCACCGCTCCCTTGGCTTCCTGTGGAATATCAAATATCAGGCTGGTTTTGCTTTGCTTTGCAGAAGTTTTTCATTTAATAAAATGAATTTGCATCAATATTTTCTGTTGCAGGCAAGAGATGCTTCCATATGTTGAAAGACATCCTCTTCCTTTCAACCTATGGCCGTTGTGGAACTTTCTTAATGGTAAATGCCCAAACCATGTCTGGGAACTCGATTTCAAGTGTTTGATTCCCCAGAACAGCAGTCTGACTCCCTTTCAGTACCTGCACTGTTCACACAGTTCACTTTGGACCCCAGGTTTTCTCTCTATGACAGATAAGGGAAGATAAAAGATAATTTAACAATGATTTACAGCTCTTATAAACCCTTAGTGACAAAACCCAGATGCTACCTTTTGTCAAGATGCTCGATCCTCTTGTTAAAACACTTGTCACTCTTTTTTTTTTTTCTTAAGAAAGATGAATTGGGTAGGAGTCCTGTAGACCTTTTCTCAAGGAGCTGTGTTATCACATTTGTTGGTTTGGTTGCAGACAAGACGTTTTCTCAAGGTTGATTTACTTTTACTGATCTGTTCATATGAATTTGGCCTCTCAGGCTGGCCCAGCTCAATCAGATCTGATGACAGTGCCAGGTAATATTCCCATTTCTCAAGTGAGCACACTTCCCCAGGAGTGCCAGAGAGCCGTGACAGAAATGGCAATGCAGGTGCTGTAAATTACATGATAAATTTAGTCTGGAATCGAGTGTTTGGGAAGTGATATCTGAAGCAGAGACCAAGTACAAGCAAGACAGCAACAACCCAAGGGAAAGCATGGGAGATCCTGGAACAGCAATATTTGGATGCTTTCATGCCTCCATCCTCATTCCAGAATGAGGATTTTACAGTGCTCTCCACCATTAACCTCTATTTCTCTTAAACCACCTGCATCAAATAAGAAGAAAATAAACCCAATCACTGTTCTTAGCAAGAGGTTTTTAAAAATTACTGTATGAATTAGGGGTAACATTTGAATAGCAATGGAAGGAATTCTGTGTTTCCTAATTCTGATGTGCAATTTCTTGTCTGCAGGGCTGCATTGTATAGAAAAGCCACCAATGGATAAAGTTAACTATTTTTTTCTTCATTTTAACAATCGTATTATCTTTGTATTATCTTTTAGAAATTCTTCAAATGATATTTTCATACCGCATGCCTATTTTGCAATTTTATTGTTTCATTATGAGCAGGAAACGATAATGGGTTAATTTGAACTGGTAATGCCAAGGTTTCCACAGTTAAACGGCTAGAAATGAAATTCTACTTGTATCGATTTTGGTCTTATTTTTATTCAGTCCTAATCCACCGCAGACTTACTTTTTCATGTTCTGATCACTGAAGGAGAATTCACAAATCCTCTAGGTTTATGGCAAGGACCAAGGTAAACAGAATGGACTTTCCAGCAAATCACTTTGGTCTCGGGAAGGTCAGCCATCATCATCCTCCTAATTCCTGGGCTGGGCTTCGCTGCCCTCTCGTTGCTCAAACTGGCTGATGAGGAGCCCTGAGCCCGGCCCTGCAACTTTAGTAAATCAAAGTTTCTTGCGAGGAATGGAAGCGCTGGTGTGTTTATTCCCCAGCGAGGGTGAGTGATGGTGTTTGAAGAAGAAGAAGCTGGAGCTAATGGTCTGAAGTGGCTGTGCACCAAAACACAGCGAGTCTCTTAAAACACTGTTCACAGAGCTGGGAGATTACAGGAGCCTTGAAAGGCACACTAACATCGGATGCAGCAAAGAATATTAAGCTAAAAAAATTTTTTTTCCTTTTTTCCCGTTTTCCCTTGATTTTTAGTACAATTTCTCTACCTCTCTTGCAACCCTTCTGTGTTTTGTGTGGCCCCAGGTGATTACATCATGTGTGAAAGAACACAAAAAAGCATTTTATGCAGGATTAGTTTGTCTTTTTTGATGGATATGCTGCAAATACAGCAGGACATTCATTTGGAGGTATTCTCTCCTTCCACAGTCACTGTAAGAATTTATTAGTGAGCTTCCCTTTTTCATTGAGCTGTAGGACTGATGAGAGTTATTTATGACAGAAATCAATGTATTCAAACAATGAGGGTCTCTGCTAATTGAATTTGGATATATTCAAGATGTGATAAGCATAGTCTGCCAAAGTTAACACTGCAATGTTGATTTTCCATTAACCACGTGTGGTCTTTATTTCTCCATCCAGGACAGCAGGTTTTGGTGGGTGCAACACGCTCTGTTTATTTTAGTTTTACAGCAGTTTGTACAGTCTGGATGGCTCTGTGTATTTCACTGTATTCTTTGAGAATAAAATCTGATTTGTGTGCTTCATTGGGCTCTCTGATTTTGTGCTCACTGTGTAGTTATTAATAAACCAAAATTAGATGTGAAAAGGGAATGGAGTTTGGCTAACGAAGTTTTGATACAGTTTAAAAAAAAAAAAAGGAGATTGGGAAGACCATTACATTTTTTCTGCTGAGGGAAAGCAGATTTCCTTAAAGCCTTATTTAAGGAAAACACGATTTTCTGAAACAGAATCATTTTCTGGAATGGGCTTTTTGTTTGGTTTGGTTGTAAACCCAATAACTCAGGTTTACTTACAGCTTGTTTGACTCAATCACAGCTTCAGCCTGAGCCTCGATGGCCTCCCAGAAAATGTGCTCCAAACAAACCGAATTTGTTGGGTGCAGTCCATCCACAAGTAGATTTTGTTAATCATCTGGAACTTGAATCACAGCTGAGCTTTAATTTTTGTATTTTCAATGAAACATAAATCTGACATGAAATCTGAGGTCCATTTTTTTTTTTTTTTTTTTTTTTTTTGGGTATGGTCTATCTCCCTCCAGAGAATTATTTCCATTCACTGAAATTTATGTAGCATGTCCTTTTAGACTGAAATATTTTGTTTGCATTGTACATTGGTGCTGGGTTTGGCTTGGTTTTCTCCATAGTGCCTGGTCCAGGTCTGTATTTTGGATTTGTGCTGGAAATGGTGTCGATAATTTGGGGATATTCTGAACACCTGGCTCTTATTTGGAGGTGGTGAATGAATTCCTTGTTTTTCTTTGCTTGTGTGTGTGCAGCTTTTTGCTTTACCTGTTAAACTGCCTTTATCTCAGGCCACAAATTATCTCCTTTTTACTCTTCCAATCCTCTCCTCCCTCCAGCAATGATCCAGGGGCTGTGTGGGGCTTTGCTGCCAAATGGGGTAAAAACCGAATCTTTTTCACAATTGTGCAAAATGTATAAGAAAAAAAACGATTAATTGTTATGTAAAATGTCTCGAAAGCCAAACATGTACTACTAATATTGTAAATATTAATCATTGCCGTTTATAGACTAAGTGTAATGAAATTAAACCAGTATCAAAGGAGTATGGTCCTGTCATCGAGAGTCAAAAAGAGACAACAAAATCATCGTATTTTTTACTTTGTAGGAGTGTGCATCAAATTTCCAGTGTCAGGGACATTTGTGCTGGCAAAGATTGTGATCTGAGATTCTCCTCCTTCACCAGGTCAGTGATAAATGCCTTCGGTACTCCTGAGTTAAGCCTGTGCCACAATTCTCTCCTGTATATTCTATTCCTTTAGGATTATGCTCCGTATCTGTGTGGCAGCATCTTAAAGTCACCTCAGGAACAGATTTGTATTTCCTTAACATGACAGCAGGTTCAGGATTGAAAAGACAAGAGAGGTTGCTGCAGCTCAAACTATCCAGAAAAATTGTCACTGGAATTCACTCCTGGCGCTGTTGGAAAAATTCTTTTTCCCAGGGCAAAGGTGAAGAAAACCTTTGACTAAAGCTATATATAAAAAAAAAAATTAAACTGGTATGTTTTCCTACAAAATAAAAGTGTTTGTTTCACAGAAGAAGAATAATGGATGAGCCAAGAGAGCACTGAGCTTCTTCCCTCTCAAAATCTAATTTTAAAAGGGAGAGAAACAGTGTTTGTGGAATCTAATACTGCTTTTCAAAGCACACCGAGGTTCCAAATCACAACTTGGAAGGTTCCCCCCATCCAGGGGAAAATGCTGAACAGGGTCCAGCTGAAGTCACTGCTTTTTTGTGGAACTTTGTCATTTCCCCAGCAGCTGGTGCCACACACCGACTTGCTTTAGTGTCATTAACATCCTGAAAAAGAGCACGTGCTGCACAAAGATCCGAGGAAATCAGAGCTCAGAAAGCACCTGATGGATCCCAAGGCCTTTGAGTCCCTTTGGAAAAACAAGAAAGCAAGCTAATATTGTCTAGGCCATATCCATAGCATGATTGTGCCCTGTGAAGTCACTCCTGACCAAATTTACAGTGCAATTAATTTATGGAGGCGCAGTCAGATGGGATTTAGCTGAGTAAAGCATTAATGTCTTCAGCAACAACTGAACTAACAAGTTGATGATGAAAAATTATCATCAGTTTCCCTCTTAAATAAACCCTGTGAGCAAAGCAAACTGTGACATTCTATTGGTCTGAAGCCTGGTTTTGCTTCTGCCTGCTTTTGATCTTGAAAATACAAGAATTCAGAGGAAAAAAACCTGAGAAATCCCCTTGGACTTGGCAGGGACCCTCTGTCCCCTGCAGGTGGTGGCATCTCAATGAGTGAGGGACACAAGGAGCCCTGGCCAGCCCCAGCTCCTGGCAGGCAGGGACATCCATCCCTCACGGAATATTTCTGGCACTTCTGACAGAGAATTTCATTGAGGTTTGTCAAGTGCGCTTAAGAGCAATTATCTGACCCAAAAATTTGGTGGCTGGAGATGTGGGTGAGTCCTGCTGTTAATGTGAACTCTGCCTGAGAATTAAAACTCCATGGTTCTTCATAGCAGGGCTACAATGGGTGTCAGAAGAGAAAATGAGCATTTTAGGTTCCCTGCTTCTGTCAGTTGGTTGGAATTGTGCTGAATTGGTTTTTGATTTTTCGGGAAAATATCAGACAAATTTACTTTTCTACCTCTTTTAAATGATTCATCAGGAGAAAAAAACCTGAGTCTTATTAGGGCCATCAGCATCAACAAAAAAATAAAAATAACAAATTAATATAATACTCCCCAGTGTGTCAGAATTCACCTGAGGAACTTATTGACATGCAGTAATACTAACTCCAAGAGATTCACAATATACCAGAAAAGCTGAATAAGTCCATGAAGGTAATAGCATCCAAAATTGCTATAATGAATATTGTTAAAGCTCAATGTTTTTAGAGATATAAAGCTCTTTTAGAAGCTGGGAAGATACCCAGGGGATAATAAGTCTTATTGTACTTTTTACAGCTGTAATCAAAACATAGAGACATTGAAACATGGAGGGTCCAGGGGCTCATGGAAGCAGTGTGATAATTTAAACTGTTCTTATCTCTAAAATAAACCGAATCCATGCCTCTGGAGTTTCATCATTTGCATTTTTGCTCCTCACCCTGAAGGAAATGAGAAAAAAAGCCCCAAAAAACAGCAACAACAACAAAAACAACACAACAACAAAAAAAACAAAAAGAAGGCAACAACTAAACAACCAAAACAAAACAAAAAAGAATCAAGGCCTTTTTCTCCAATAAGACATTTGATATTCTAGCAGTGCTCTCTGTTTCCATTCCTTCTCTCTTATTTTCCAGTTTTAACTAAGCAGCATTCTTTTTCCTGGGTTTATTGTTTAAATAAATAGCCTGAGAGCTGAGATCAAGTAACAAAAATGTCTTAGCTGAGATTTATGAAGTTATACTGGCACCGTGTTAGAAACTGTACAAAGTTATACAACAACAGATAACTGCAGGAGTGTTTCCTCTTTACACATTATTGATTATAAGTAATTGATAAGAGAGCTCAAGATAAAATCAGATAGGAGTTCAGTTTGCTATTGAGATCAAAGTATGCCCAAATGTGTGCTGTGAATTTGTTCTATAACCAAAGTCCTGATTTAAGAATATTCTTTAAATTTTTTTCCTCTCTATCCTTTCAATTTACCCAATTGTACATTAATTGACACTAAATCAATAAAAATATGTGACAGCGTCAGAGTATTTTCTCCAATACTGTGTGATCTGGGAATTCTGACTGTTTTTCAGAAGAAATGTCAAAGAGCATTTAAAGAAAATGTGCAATTACAAACAAATAATTTAACATTACTTCAAGCTGCATGTTTCTGAGAAAATAAAAAAATACCAGTGACAGGGCATATTAGATATTGCATAAGATCACATTAAGAGCTGTTTCTTCTTCTCTCCTACCCAGTTCACCAGTAAAGAGAACTAGACAGAATTCCCATTTATGGATAAAGAAAAGCAGCACAAAGTGTAATACTTCCATTTATTTGTACAGTTTGTGCAAAATTCTTCTGGGGAAAAGAAAACAAAATAACTCTGTTTGCATGAGCGTCACATACTTTGAATTATGGAGAAGCATTTTCTAAATTCCTGTGATTTACATTTTGACCAGTGCACTAGGTTTGAGAAATAAATACACCATCATCATGTGAATCAATCAGCATAAGGAATTCATAAACAAGGGCGAAAAAGAAAAGAAAAAAAGCAACCAGCAACTGCAACATCTCTGCATTGCAAGTTGCAGAGATGCTTTTCCAGAGCAGAACGAGCAACAATATGTCAGATAGAAATGGGCACCAGGAGTGACAATATTTGGAATTGCCTAGAGTCCAAAAAAACCAAAAATGTGGCTCTTGACTTGCATACAAGACCTAGCAGGATCCCAGATTTTCCTGGTTTGGTTCCACAGCGGAAAGAGGGGAAAGAAGGTTTTTTTTGATCTGTTTTGGAGAAAATTCTCCTCTCTCTGCTCAAAAATGGCCTGAATTTCCACACGTGTTTGCAAACTTCTTCTAGAACTTAGAAATAGCTCAAAATACTCTGTACAGGCTCTTGCACCAACGCTGTGGCATTGGTTTTGACTTGGCTTAACATTTTCGTGTAATGCTTGAGACTATAAAATTACTCCTCCTTTAAAGTCAGGTTGACTCCCAGCAGGGTTTAAGTGGGAGTAAAAAACTTCAGGGAGGAAATAGAGAAATCAAGTGGATAAGCTTTAGCAGTAAAATGCTATTAAATAATGGATCCCAGGGACAATATTAAGGTTTATTTTCTGCATAGGTGTGGAAGGCAGTGGATAACAAAGCACTTGCAGGAAAGAGAGATAAGCGTGCAATTTCAGTTCTGGCAAACCTGCACTGTGGCAAAAACGAATTGTTTCAAGTTTGCAGTACCTCTGTCTCCAGAGCAGCCAGACAGAGCTTGCTAGGGAGCTGTCTTAAGTGATATGAAATAATAACTGGGTTTAAAAAAATTAGTGTGGAAAATGGTTTTAAAATCTGAATTCTGGAATTTTTTTTTAGCTGCCTCTTGTAGCTTTTCCTTTACACAAATTCTTGTCATCCACGGGTGTCAAGGGAGAGAATAAAAATGGAATAGATTTGAGATTCAGATAAATGAAATTATTTGTCTATGGATCTGTGCAATGATGCAGTCAGAAACAGAATCCCAATCCTTGCAGTTATCTGCTGTCCAAAAGGGATTACACAACCACCTGGTATTTCTCATTGTGCCATTCTTTTGCCTGGATTTAAGAGAACTGTCCCCTGCTCTGTGATCATTGCCATTTTCCTGAAACATCCTCTCCAAATCTCCAGCTGAAATCCTGACTTGACTTTTTTTCACCTGCCTCGTGAGAGATTCAGCCCAGCAGGGTCTGGTGGCGTGGCAATCTCCAAAAGAAACTCCTAATTGCCTTGGCAGAGGAAATAGATGCATTGTCAAATGCTCAAACTCACATTGCCATGTTCAGAGCCTGCTCTGGAACCTGATTTTAAAAAAACCACCCTGAACTTCTCCTGCAGAGCAGTGAAATCTCTGTGGATCCTGGACTGCCAGGGAGACACTAATGGGTGACAAGGCTGATGGGTGACACTGGACACCCCACGGGACATCCTCGCTGTGGTGACAATGAGCCCGTGGGATCCCAGTTCTGGTGTCTGCCTTGATGGCAGAGCCTTGGGATTGGAGATTTGGGAAAAGCCTGCAAAGTTGGGTCCTTTCAAGGGATGATTTCCAGAGCAAATCTGTGACAAAAGCACTGAAGGCTGGGACAGAGCACCTTTTGCTGGATGGAAATTTTGTGATGCTCAGGGGAAGGAAAGAAGTCAATTCTCTACCTGGCATCTGTTTTTCACCATCCTCTAAAAGGGGATTTTTCTGGTGGGAGGAAGCAGAGCTTTTGCTGAAGATTCCCTCATCCCCCTGACTCTCTGGGAGATGCTGCCCTGGGTTTTGGGGTGGCACAGAAGGAAGGCAAAGGGCTGTGATAACGAAATGTCTTTGTCCCCATCTTTTGAAGTGGGTTCACACACTATTTTGTTTCCAGAGGCAATTCTCCCGCTCACACCCTGCTGGCAGATTTTTCTCGTGATTAGGATTTGTTCTGTCCTCTGGAGATGCCGTGTTTGTGATGTATCCCCACGGGGAATGCAAAATTCTTCCTCAGAAGGGAATCCTCGAGCAAGGATGAACCAGCTCTGAGTGAAATGCAGAATACAGTCACCAGCCTATTGCTCAGAAACACATTTTATTTATCTCTCCTCAGAAAACAGCAGCCTACAGCTCTAAACATCCTTTTGTGGAGACCACTTTTGTCATTTCTATTGTTACTACAATTCTTCTGACTAAGATAAAAAAAAAAACCCTTATGATTAAGGATTTTTAATGGCTGAGCAGCAGAATCTAGCCCTCTAAACCAGCAAATGCTGCTCAGAATATTCTCTTCCAGAGAAAAACAAAGCAGAATCCCCCTCCTCAATGAAATCCCTCAGGGGGGACACAATTTTAAAGTGAGTTAATTTGTTTTTTTTGCCTGGTTCCACTCATTGATTCAAGCTAGCAGTTGAGAACAGGTATGTCTGTTAAAATAGAGAGAAAATGCTTTGTTTTCTTTGGGGAGACAATGAAAAGATGGCATCACTTTTTTTCAAGCTGTGCTCCTCAGGTTGGCTTGTTCAGTCCTCGAATCAGGGAACTGTGGGTGATTTCTGCCACTGATAATTTTTTCATCCAGCTGTATCAAAACAAAAAAATGGTTTTACAAATAAATAAACTGAGAAGAAAACGCAAAGATTAATTACGTTCAAGCCATGTTGACTATGCTGACCCAAGATCTTGAGAGTTGTAGGAAGGTCGGGAGAGTATTTCCAAACATTGATTTCATAAATCCTGGAAAACATTATTTTTCCACTAAAAATTCATGCTGAAAGGTGTTTACTTTGTTATTTTCTGTTTATCATTAATATTCAGCTTTAAAGAATCAAGTCAGGATCACAAATATCAGCAGGCAATTCAAGTGGCCAAACTTGTAACATAAGTACAGAAAAAATGAAAATAAACAGCGAACTTCTCACGAACCAGCCAGAGATTGAATGCCAATTTGTTCATGCTAAAATAAACTTAGAAGGGAAACCAAGACTACAAGCTTGCAAATTAATATTATGCTAACTCCAGGAAGAATATTATTCATAAAGTTTCTGAATAGGTTTGCTTGATGATCCAGTCTACCCATTAGTGCGGCTAGGGCACTGCTAATTGACTGGTGATAATTAATTTGTTCTTAAAGCATGGATAGTGCTCTGGGTGCTTAGCAAACAATCCAGGTGCCTGTAAAACCACAACACTTGCTGTGAGGAGACTTATGGTCTAATTATCCAACAGTAATACGTTCCAGGATCCCGCAGCCGAAAAGGAGAAATCTTTATCAGACTCCATTTCATCTTTCTGTTTAGTGGCTGGGAGATGGCGAAGAGCTAACCACTCTTCATCTGACAGGTAGAGAAAAAAAATTATTAAATTCTGTCTGTGTTCTTCATGGGAAGAATTCTTTCTTTAAAATTCTTTCTGCGTTCTTCGTGGGAAGAATTCTTTCTTCAAAATTTTTTCTGTGTTCTTCGTGGGAAGAATTCTTTCTTTAATATTCTTTCTGCTTTCTTAGGGGGAAGAATTCTTTCTTTAAAATTTTTTCTGCTTTCTTCATGGGAAGAATTCTTTCTTCAAAATTTTTTCTGCTTTCTTCCTGGCACCAGTTTGGGAGTGACTGAGAGCATTGCTCCATAGCAATATTCAGTATATTGGAATGGAGGAGGAAGAGCAAACTTCCCTGGTGCTGATGGAACATGGATGTTGGGATGGGATATGTGAGGAATCGCCCTGGGATGTGAGGAAGGGCTCTGGGATGTGAGAAAGGGCTCTGGGATGTGAGGAACAGCTCTGGGGTGTGAGAAATGGCTCTGGGATGTGAGGAAGGGCCCTGGGGTGTGAGAAATGGTTCTGGGATATGAGAAATGGCTCTGGGATGTGAGGAAGGGCCCTAGGATGTGAGGAATGGCTCTGGGATGTGAGAAATGGCCCTGGGATGTGAGAAATGGCTCTGGGATATGAGAAAAGCCTCTGTGCTGAGTTAGGGGAGGTGAGGGAGCTGGAAATGATGGCACCCTCTCAAAAGAAGTTGGGGATGTGGAGGGTTTTCTGTAAACTCAACATCTACAAAGCCCACATTTGAGAAACCTAGACAAACCAAAGTGCCCACGCCCAGGTGTGGCCGTGTTTGGAGCTCTGCAGTTTTCAATTCCAGCTGAATAATTTTGCACTGGCTTTAGAGCATGTCTTCTTGTCACTGCAGATTTCCCGTGGTGTGCCCCATGTATGGCCATATATTAAAAATGCCGGGGGACAAATGTGCCATCTGCGGGGATTAATCAAGAAGAATGTTGTTTATTCATCTGGAAAGGAGTGGTGAAGCACAGGGGGCAGTTTATCCCTGACATTCTGAGTTACACTCAGTACATATGTGACATTTATATTTAGAAATTCACCCTTCTGAATTTCAGGCCGAGCCAAAAGAACCTTTTTTTAGTAACACACTCTGCACCTTGCAGCCCTAGGCTGTCTCACAAAACCATTTTCTCCAGGTGCTGAAATTCGGCCTGGTAGCAAAGGTGGGTGAGGTTGGACAGAGGTTTTCAGAAGGCTTACTCTGAGAGACAAAACTCTGCTTTTCCACCCAGTCTTTGGGAAGAAGAGCAGAAAGCTGTCTGGGTCCTCCTCACGGACATCAGTGGAGCAGAATGGAGAGCACGACGCCTCCCAAGATCTGCATTTCCAAGTCTTTGCACTTTTGGGGTTTATACCCTTCCTTAAATCCATCATCTCTTCCCCTTAGTAAATAAAACTTCTCTTCCCTGTCTCCCCCTCTCCTTAGTTTTTTCAGCCAGTTTTCATCTCTAAGCAGATTAAACATATCTCAAACTATATTAAAAACATAAATCTGAGCATGAGAAACCCTGCAAAGGGGAACCCTGAACTTTGTTACTCCCTCCTGAATCAGAACAGCACAACAGCTCAGTGCTGTGACCCTGCAATGTAAATTATCTCCCTTCCTTGACCTAAACCTGGCTCGTTTTCAGGTATTTCTGAGAGTAAAATGAGGTCTGACAGTCACGTTGTTTCTTTAGTTCTCAAACACTTTTACCTTGATAAGGCTTTTCCAATCAGTGCCTCCCATTATCTCCCAGCAATGTTAATTGAAGATGCATTCACATCAAACCCCTCTATCTTATCTGAGGGAGGTGCGTGGAACAGAGTTCCAGTACAATGGAAATTGTAATGTTCTGACACTGTAATTATATTCACACTTCATGCACTGCTAGAATGACTCGAGTTAAAACTATCAGAGGCTGCAGTTGTGAATCTGGATTAGTGATGAGGAAACATTTATTACCAGTTAGTAGATGGGAATGTCCCAAACTCTGAGATGGGGTTTATATTATTTAGCAATGTTTATGAAATAGCAAAGTCTTACATTTTCTCAGGAAATTAATATCCATCTAATAGGGAGGAAAAAATGGTTTCCTCAGGAGTAAGATTGCTTTTCTTAAAGAAAATATTTCTTCATCACGAAGTCCAGGTGGCAGTAGCAGTTCTTTAGCTGTACATTAACATATTAACAGATATAGATCTCCACATATGCAGATAGAGAAATAAAAATCATTATGTCCATGCTCTCTTTGTAAGGAAAGTAAAGATGAAGACGGTCAGAAAGTGAAACAAAAATAGATTATTATTTGGGAGTTAGGACTGAAAATGCTCTTGCTGTTGCAGCTATGATGAATATTCTGACTTGGAAATTGTTATTCCAGTTGCTTTATGAGTGTAACAGTGAAATTTCAGAAAGAGAAAAATTAAAGTAGATACAGATCTCTGATTTTTATCCTCATGATTAAACAAGTAAGAGCTGGGAGAAAGTCGGGACTTTGAAAGCTCACTTAAAATAAACTGCAGTTTTGGATACCAGTCAGGAAAATGGAGGCTGACAGAAACTTCTGAAATGAGGCAATTGAGGGGGCTCTACTCATCAGCACTAATAAAGAGCAGGATTATACTTAAAGGTAGCCCTGGACTCACAGGGGTCAGCAGCAGAGCTCAGATTAACCTGAGTGGAACAGGATCAAACCCATTAGAGACTCCTGCAGCTCTGTCAGATATCTCAGGCAGCAGCAGCAGCGTCTCTTGATTACTAATGACAAATTATGGACATACAAAACTCTAATTTAAACTGAAGCCGCTCATAGTGAAGTAGGGCTGCATTGATTAATTGATAATTCAGAACTCCTCCTGCTGGGCAGGTACAACACTAGAATCAAGGCAAACTCCAGTGAAATAAGATGTAAATTAAGATTTTCCTTTCTGTAAAAAGCTTCCTCTGCAGCTAAACGATATTGTGTTTTAGGATGACAGTCTTACACTTGTGGAGAAGGATGCCCCAGGTTTTTTTTTGCTGTTGAAGTCAGTATTTATTGCTACACCTGTGTTTGTTATGAACTTTTTGTCTGAAGGAATGAGCTCAGGATTGTGTGGGTAACAGCCTCGAGAATATTTGTTCCCATCCTCATTCCTAAGCATGCCAAAAAGCTGAAGGATTATGTGATGTGTCTGTATTTTTGTGGAGGATAAAGATAAACCAGCAACAAGCTTGTCCTAACAGTCAAAGGGAGCTCAGACATTTCTTGCTTCTGGCAATTGTTGACTTGAATTAGATTCAACTCAGTGGAATGCCCTAAACACTCTTTTTCTCTTGGACAGTTATTTCATAATTATTTTTAATCCCTTCAAACAAACTTTATTGGGCAGGAAGATACACGTGCTCGTGGGTTGCATAACTCTAAATTGGAATTGTTTAGGAGTCTAAAATCAACAAATCATGGGCATAGAGTTTTGAAGGGCTGATAAACACTCAGGGAAAAGAGAGATTTAAAAAAAAAATTGGGTCTCAAGTCTCTGCCTGGGAGAAGCTGAGAATTAGTCGGAATTAATTTCTAAGGTTGAGGTCCAAAGCAGGCAGTGTAAGTGCTGCTTTAATAACCGGGATTGCTTTCAAACTCATCCTCCCTGCTCCAGGAGCAGCAGGAGGATGAGCACGGAGCCAAGAGGTCACTGCTTGGAGAACCTCAGTGCCCAAAGCCAGCCGGGGAGCAGAGGGGATGGAGAGCAGCCCTGCCCCTGATCTGAGCTCACTTGGACGTGGCTTCGCTCTGAGGGTGCTCACAGCGATGTCACGGGGTTGGGAGATAATGAACTGCTGGAACGCCTTTGCCTTTGATGCCTGATGATTTTTGCCTTTTCATAGACACTCTTATATATTTTTTATACCTTTTATATATCCTCTGTATCCCCTGAGCCCTTAGCCTACATGCTTGTAATTTTTGCTGTCTGATATTTTGGCTTAGTTTTGGGGTTCTGCAGGGCAGAAAGACCAAACATCCTCAGTAAGGGGCCAGAGAGCTCTGTGCTGTCAAAAACTCGAGGTTTCAACCTTGGTTGAAACCTTCTCTCTGGAACATATTTTATAAACTGGGCTCCAGCCTCATCTAGGGGAGAATTCTTTAGAGTAAGGGGACATTACTTAATTTCCTAAGCTTCTTATTGGGGATCCTAGACAGATATGCTGATTTGCAAGGTCTATAAAAATTGTATACACATTATACGTGTGTGCATCTCTGCGTGTTCCACCTTTGAAGATCTGTGCCCCTAGGATGATCTTAAAATACTGAGGTAAAACCCTTTTATCCCTTTAACTCTGTCTGCCTCATACTCCTAAAACCAGCGAAAAAGGCAACACCTTGATCCATAGCGCTTTCTCTTCAACACGCAGAACAACTTTGGAGGGATAAAACCCAAACTTTTCTTATGAAATTTTGCCACTGTTTTTCATCTTCCCCTCTGGCAAAGATGGAGTAAAACAGGAGCGGTGCCTTTGCTGCTCTCAACTAGAAGGTGTTCATCGTCATCACGCTGCTGCTGAAACAAGATGTGTGGAATTACAGATGCAGAATTGTGAGAGGTTTTGTGGATGGTCTAGAGCGGGAGGAAGTGTCCTGCAAAGCTCTCTCCCAGCTGTTTGTCTAATCTTGTCATTTATGGACGGCAGGCAAAAGAGATTTCCATGGTTTTTGCAGTCAGCCAGCTCTGATCCTCCAGCAGTCATAAAACTCTTAATAATGTTCATTCTGTTGCAAATGGGAATAAATTCTGAGTTCATCCTCCAAGAGCCTTCTTGGCTCCTGTGATCCCTATTTATTGTCGTACCTTATGTAATTAAATATCATATTGACTGCAACATCCCTTCTTTTTTCCTATATAATCTCATTCCTCCATTTTTTTTTTACTAAAGTTAACTTTACTTTTCCTGAAGTTATATTTTAGAGACCATTCATTCTTACAACTCCAAAAATCTTCATTTCCCCCACCCCAGATATTGACATTTCAGTTTTTTCTTTGAAATCACAGGAACATAAATTTAGACTTTCTTTTCTAAAAAAGAAACAAAACCGAGACTGTCAGAAAAACCAAACAATTCCGAGGGATTTGACTTCAAGAAAAATGCCAGATATCATGAAGCCGGCGATTAAAATTGCAAAAGCTGGCAGCACGACAATCGCAGGTGATGAATATGTATGCCAAGGCTTCCCAGACATAGTAATTAACAGATTGAGGTGCCTGAATGCTGCATGCAACCAATTTAGAAAGGAGGGTAACTCTTCAGCTCGAGGCTTTGTTCTGTGCTGCTGGAGCTCAGCAAGCCATAGCTGAAAAATCCAGGGAATTAATGACGGAGCCGCTTCTTTTGAGCAGCTCCCACCTCCAGCAGGTGCATGAAATACCTGCCCATGGGGAGCACCTGGGGATTGGAAGGGGAAGGGAGGGTTTAAGGGGTGGTTGGGGAGGATTTTGGTTTTTCTCAGCTTTTTCTCCTCGCAAGGAGAAGGTTCAGGGTGCCCAGCACAGCCAGAACTTGGGCTGGGGTCTCTGCCCTTCACTGGGGACACCACACGAGTAAAAGCCATGGTCTGGGCTCCTGAGCAGCTCCCCTCCCATCTCTGGATATCTGCCAGAACCTGGGCTGGGGTCTGTGCCCGTCACTGGGGACACCACACGAGTAAAAGCCATGGTCTGGGCTCCTGAGCAGCTCCCCTCCCATCTCTGGATATCTGCCAGAACCTGGGCTGGGGTCTGTGCCCGTCACTGGGGACACCACACGAGTAAAAGCCATGGTCTGGGCTCCTGAGCAGCTCCCCTCCCATCTCTGGATATCTGCCAGAACCTGGGCTGGGGTCTGTGCCCGTCACTGGGGACACCACACGAGTAAAAGCCATGGTCTGGGCTCCTGAGCAGCTCCCGTCCCCTCTCTGGATTCTGAATTCTCAGTCCCAGGTGGACGCTGCTGTTTGGTAAGATGGGGGTTTGGTTGTACCATAGGTGTTTTCTTTAATGAGAACCTGAGGAATGGAGCAAAAGGGAATTGGGATTTTTCTCTTTTTTTTTTCCCTTCACACTTCACCACCAGCACGAACTGTTGTACCAAAGATGTCACAGATGCTTTCCTTTCATTTAAAAACTTAAAATGCCCTTTTTTCCTTTTCTTCCTGAAGATATTCCCAACAATCCTTTGTCTCTCTGTGTGTAGCCCATGGAATTTTTCTAGACTTTTTTACACCTACTGTTTGTATCTACCTTCACAACCTCCACTGGCCTTGCCAACTCTACATTCCATGCCTGGTCTGTAAAAAACCGATTTTTTGTCAATTATTTATTATTAGGCTGTTGAAACAAATCTGGTAGATTCAACTCATCCCCCTTGTTACAGTGAATGGTGAATAACAGGTCTGCAGGCATCACTCTTCTCTGAAGAGAAAGAAATCTGATATGCTGGTATAAATCAAACATTTAGCTTGACACTGGGTCAGGGAACAGCAGAAGTGGAAGAGGAATTTGAGGGAGATTCCAGATTAATTAGCGTAAAGCAGGCACAGTTTAAATTCAATCAGATAGGGATTTATGAGAGATAGCAGGAAACTATTCATGGAATTGTCAAGAGCAAATCATGTCAAACCAATCTAATTTTCTTCCACAATGTGGTTACAAGGCTTGTGGGTGGGAGAGGAGCAGCAGATGACGTGTGCCTTAAAGCTTTGAGCAAATCTCACATGACATAGGAGACAGAAATATGGTTTTGATGAAACTTTTACTGAGTGAGAGTAAAATGAGTAGAAAACCAGAGCTATAACCAGAAGGATTAATATCCTCAACCCCATTCTGATCCAGATTTTTTTTTTTTAACTGGGGGAAGAGGAAGTATGCTCTTAATTTCAAGATCTTAAAAGTTTAGATTCTGATTATTTTTGGCAAAGGAGATTGATGGCACGGTTGTGTTTGTCAACTGTCAAATTAGCAGTCTCACAGATCTTTTCTCTTTTGAAGATACGTTAATATAAAGGCAAGGAGAAAACAGGAAAAAAAACCCCAAACCCTACAGAGTCATATATTAGTCAGGCAAAGGCACAGAGAAGATTCAAACAGCTTGGTGTGTTTGATTGAAGAAATGAAATATGTAGATGAAAGAAGATCCAGGAGCTTTTGATCCCTTGTGTATGTTTTTGCTTGGGGGGTTGAGAATTCGGACATAAGATCATTTCAGTGTGCCTCTGTCTCTGTTTCAAGCAGAAATTAATTCCTACAGTAGGAGCAACCAAGGGAAAATGGATTTTTAGCATCAATATGGACACAGGGGATGTGGAAATATGCCATATAAATACATGTTAGATTTTTATCAGCTCTTCCACTTCAAACTGAGCACCAGCAGTTCCCTGCAAGGGCAGTCTGATGCTGTGGAGAAATCAAGAAACTCATAATTCTGTCTGTGGCCATTAGAGAGTAAATTGAGGTGGGGATGAACCATGTCTCCTTTTCAAGCCAAGGATGAAAAAACTTCCCTGTGTCCAAGGTGGGAAAAGGGAAATCAAGTTAGCCAGAAAAATCACATGAAAGTCCTCAGGGCCTTAGATTCATCTTCTGGGACACGTGTGCTTTCCTGTACTGGCTGGTAATTTGATAATATTTCTACAATATATGCATCACACTTCATTGCATTTTTTCAGCAAACAGAGTAAATGATGTGTCTGTGTTATGTTTTAAAATGTTCGTATCTTTAATAATTGGCTGTTATTTTTTGGCTAACAGCTTGCAGGTGTTGTAAAAGGAATGTGGTTGCATGAGAAAAGGATAACTTTATGAAGTTTGTAAATTCTAGCACTCTTGAAAGGGGGAAATTGTGCATTGGTTTTTCTCATGTGCTCTCACCAGGAATCATCTCTAAACACCTCTGAGAATGGAGAGGTGCTCAAGTGCTGTCTGTGTCTGACCTGAGTGAGGAAAGGCTTCTGGGAAGATGACTTGAACACATGTTGTTTTAAATATATGAGAATAACCTGGTTTAGTTTGGAGAATTGTTCAGTTCTGTGATTGTAATCTTTTAAACAGACCTGTCGTGTGCAAACCTGGTCCTGTCCCCAGCACTTTCTTTTGCCATATCACAGCATATCCTAAACAAACACTCATTGAATATTTCTGTATTTTTAGCAGAAAGCAGCTGTCTTTTTTCTTGGATTTTTTTTTTTGTTTGGTTTGGTTTGGTTTGGTTTTTTTTCACAGCAGTGGCATCAATCTGGACGTACCTAGCTTTTCAGATTAACGAACAACATCTTGGCAAAGCCCATTAAAACATGAACTTGTTTTGGTATTACTGCTATTATCCTTTAATCTGCTCAAGCCCAAAGAAGGTGAGCTGCACAGTCTTGAAGATTTATATATTAGGTTCCCCAGGTTGTTCCAATGAAAATTATCATAAATCACAGCCCTTGAGTATTTTCTTAACAATTGTTTATCCAGTGCACGCTAATGAACCTTCCTCATTTATTTACCCAAAATACCTTCCCGAGGGGAAAAGGAAGTGGCAGAGACAAAGCACCATGTTTTCAGACCGTCCTTAGAGATTTTGCAAAGCTCCCGCAGCTGCAGGCGTTCTTTGCATTAAATTGTGTGCAGTTTATCTAAGGGGAACATCATTCTGTATCAATGGAAAAGAGCAAACGAGCCCCAGCCTAGGAATCTCACCTCTGAGCTAATAATAATTCTTAGAAGCCCACTAAAATTCCAGGTATTTTCCATGATTTGTGCATCTGTTTTGGAAGCTTTTCCTGAAATGGCTTGTTTGTGTTTTTCCTCCAGCTGTCTGTTTACTGTAGCTTTGTTTTTGCAGATCATCCATCAAAAAAAGCCCACATCAAATCTCATGTGAGGGCCCACATGTGAAATCACATTTTCTGAAGTGGGTGAAAATATTCTGCCATTGCTAAATGGCAGACTACACTTGCCTACTGACACTGAAGAAATAAATACAACCAGGCCAATAAGAATCATAGGTAGGATAACAGGTTTTTCACAGTGCATTACTTAAAAAGAAGAATTAGATTGGCTGCTACACAGGACATTAATTCTGCAGCTATAGCCTGAGCAGTGTGCAAAGTTTAAATTGATTTATCCCAGGAGTATCTGAGAACAGTCACTTTATAAGATTTTTTTTTCTTCCTTACTTATTAAATGATGCACTTCACCACACTCATTTGTTGATCTATTATTCTACTTCCTTCCACTGCAAGGGGCATTATTTTCTCCAGAATTCAGTAGGCTGGCACCTCTTTGGCCTCCATCAGCCCCTGGGAGATGGAATTCTTTGGAAATCATGACTCCAGTTTGGGCTAAGCATGGGAAATGGATTAAGTCAGTGCCATTTGCAGAATACTCCAATATATTCAGAATGTCTTTGAAGACACGTCAGCATCTCCAGAATATTTCTGACCTGCTAACAAGGAATCTCCTTGCTCTTTAATTCTCCTGCCTCAGCTCCAGCAGGACAGCAGCTTGCTGTGCCAGCGTCCTGTTCTGTCTGTCGTATAAATTCCAGATCAGCAGGGTTTGTGTTGGAGCTCTTGCACCACGCTTCAGCTCTTGGAGTTTTTTCCTACTTTTCCTCTGCGCCCTCTGGTTAATCTCTGCAAACCTTGTCCCTCGTGGCTCCTGAAATACCACATGTGGCACGTTCTCACAACCCTGGGCTTGTGCTCTTGCAGTGCTTCTGAGCCCTTGCAGTGTTTCTGAGCTCTTACAGAGTTTCTGAGCCCTTGCAGTGTTTCTGAGCCCTTGCAGTTTCTGAGCCCTTGCAGTTTCTGAGCCCTTGCAGTGTTTCTGAGCCCTTGCAGTGTTTCTGAGCCCTTGCAGTGTTTCTGAGCTCTTACAGTGTTTCTGAGCCCTTGCAGTTTCTGAGCCCTTGCAGTGTTTCTGAGCCCTTGCAGTGTTTCTGAGCCCTTGCAGTGTTTCTGAGCTCTTACAGAGTTTCTGAGCCCTTGCAGTTTCTGAGCTCTTGCAGTGTTTCTGAGCCCTTGCAGTTTCTGAGCCCTTGCAGTTTTTGAGCTCTTGCAGTGTTTCTGAGCCCTTGCAGTGTTTCTGAGCTCTGCTTCTTACAACTTGATGTGATAGAATTGACCCAGCATCTCTGATCCACTTCCCCATGTATCCTCTTTCCTCATCTCCTCATTGGGGTGCCCCAGTGCTGGAATGCTGGTTTTAGAAACTTCTAACACCTCTGGTTTTGTATAAATCTGAAGCTTGTATTTCCTGAATGGCTGGTCTAGAGGAGCCCAGGAGATGAAGAACAGTAGAACGCTGTAACTTTGCATTCCTCGTGTGCTTCTGAAGAAAATGACAGTTCTGAGAGTCGGGGCAGTGCTCAGGTTGTGATCCAGCTGTGTGAGGAGCTGACAGAAACTGCCTGTAAGTTCCCAGGTTGTGATCCAGCTGTGTGAGGAGCTGACAGGAGCTGCCTGTGACTTCCCAGGTTGGGATCCATCCCTGTGAGGAGCTGACAGGAGCTGCCTGTGACTTCCCAGGATGTCTAAATCCAGCTCAGGAATTGACAGGAACTGCCTGTAACTTCCCAGGATGTCTAAATCCAGCTCAGGAATTGACAGGAACTGCCTGTAACTTCCCAGGATGTCTAAATCCAGATGTGTGAGGAGCTGACAGGAGCTGCCTGTGACTTCCCAGGATGTCTAAATCCAGATGTGTGAGGAGCTGACAGGAGCTGCCTGTGACTTCCCAGGATGTCTAAATCCAGATGTGTGAGGAGCTGACAGGAGCTGCCTGTGACTTCCCAGGATGTCTAAATCCAGATGTGTGAGGAGCTGACAGGAGCTGCCTGTGACTTCCCAGGATGTCTAAATCCAGCTCAGGAGCTGCCTGTAACTTCCCAGGTTGGGATCCAGCTCAGGAGCTGCCAGGAGCTGCCTGTAACTTCCCAGGATGTCTAAATCCAGCTCAGGAATTGACAGAAACTGCCTGTAACTTCCCAGGATGTCTAAATCCAGATGTGTGAGGAGCTGGATGTCTAAATCCAGCTGTTCCTCTCTGTGGCCAGGGCTGCTCTTTGTTTGTGGCTGCTCTGTGTGGGAACATGAAACCTCTGCTCGATCTTTGTGCTCAGCATTGCAGCACACAGGGGCAGCTGAGATGGTTTGGCTGGAATCTTGTATTTGAAATTTTAAAGAGCATTGATTGTGAGGATTTCAGAGGTGCCAGGGGGTGAAATAATGATCTCGGTGCTGGAGTCAGAGAGTTCTTCCTGTGCTGGGAGAGAAACACCCACGGCAGCACCGTGTGGGATTTCCTGCAAGAGTAGGGACTTTGTGCTGTCAAGGGTTTAATGTGAAAAAAAAAAATCTGTTGCTGTGCATGTTTGTGTATTTATACACATTTTATAACAGATAATGAAATATTTTTATATATGTTTGCACCTGATATTTTCATATCTCTATATACCTTCCCACAGGGATAGTGGACTGCATTTGACAGAGATTTCCCTAAGCACAAACAGGCTCTGTTTGACTTTGGGTGGGGACAGGGGGTTAGGAAGATCCCTATGATCAGAAATATTTCCTTTTGACCATCAGGTAAATGGCTATCCCATTAGTAATACCTAGAGTGGTGTGAAAGAGAGAGTCTTAGATTTCGGTGTGTCCTCTGTCCTGCAGGCAGGAAACAAAGCTCCTTTCAAAACCATTTTGTATAAACAAAATAAAAAGAAAGTTTAGAAAGACATTTAACAACTTGCTGAAGGAGGGAGGTAGGCAAAGGCATCAGTAATTAAAATATCTAAGTTTCTTTACAGCATTTATTTAATTATTTTCAGTATTTAATAAAAAATAATATTGATTAAATAATTAATAGAATTTATTAGGCACACATAGTCAAGTTAATTAGATTTTATTATTTGAGTAAGGAACTAGATATTAAAAATTCAAGTCTTCTGCCAGAGTATCAGAGGGAAAGAGTAATTCCCCTCTCGAAGGAACCATAATGTTTGGAACCCATCTTCGTTCCCAACACGTGCAGCACCAGGGATGGCAGGGAACAGAAATGTCCCATCTCTGTAGATCATGTACAAATCACCATAGATGCTGCCATGGAATGGAATTAGGCAATAAATAAGACCATAGGAACTGAATAATAACAATAATCATCATCACCTTGATTTTCCCTAAGCACACAGAAATGCTGGTTGCTTCCTAGAAAAGGCGAAATGGCAATAATTTGACATTTTCTGCTAATTAATAAATCTTGCAAAGAAACACTCTAACGAAACACAACCATATACATAAATTAGACTATTTAATAGCCATTCAGGGCGTTTTCCAGCCATCCACTGGTCTGATTCCCTAAAGTGGCCCTTTTTCCTTGCCTGTGGATCCCTAGCTGAACTCTTGGCCACATCCATACTCAGATGTCCTGTAGCATGGTGGAACCAGTGCCAGCATCTCCTTCTGCAGTGTCTGCTGCAAATCTGTCCTGCAGGAAGAGAACCCAGTGCTGGTTTATTAAAAAAAAAAACAAAAAAACCAAAAAAAAAAACCACATACAAAAGGTTTACAAAGAACAGGAGGGAAAGAATGAAGTTGGGATATGGTAAGGAAGAGTGAGAAAACCACAAGGAGCTTCCCCCAGAGCCCTGTCCAAGCTTTCTGTACATAGAAAGATGATTGAAAAATAAATAATCACTCTTTCCTCCTTTGACAGCTTTGGGGGCTGGGGATTGGGTTTGAATTGATGCAGATGTGTGCATCTGGCGTATCACTTCTTCTATTTTCTTTGTTTTTAATGTCTTGGACACCTTCAAAGACACACCCTTGAGGCAAATCAAGTTTTTTTGTGCTTTGTTTTAGGCATTTAAATGCTGCCTATTATTATTCAATACTGGCACCGCGAAGTATGTGAAATTCTTGTTCCAAAATTCATTTAAATGCATGTATGTAGGGAAAATATATGCAATAGAACATGCAAGTCCTGGCAGTCATGCAGGTGGCCTAGTGCAGCTCCCAAGGCCATCTCTATGAATGTTTTAAGTTAAATTAGACACACAACTCAGAATGTCAACAATTAAACCTATGCATGCTTCCTTGAAGTGAGTATTTCTATACATTCCAGAATTTTTGGTAATTTTTTTTATTATTTCACACATACTTGAGGAAAGCAGACCTTGATTAGTTTGAATTGTTTTGCAAATTGAATTTGTTTCAAGTGCTCCGGACTGAGATCCTCTAAATAAACCAAGGGTGTTTCTTTCTTTACTTTTTAAACCAGACTCCAAGAGCCCCAAATGTTTGAGAATTTACTCAATGTTACATTTCCTTCTTTCATATTTTTTTCAAACCTGTATCCTACCAGGTTGTGTGGGTTTTTTCCTGTCTTTGTTTGCTTTGTGGCATTTGTTTTTGTTGATTTTGGGTTTTTTTTGCCATAAACCTTTTCTGCTTTTTTGAATAGACTGCTGCAAGTCATTTACACATATTTCACTGTGATGGTTCCACAGTCATAATCTCGTATTTGATTTGTGTCACCTTGGTTTGATTTAAAAAAAAAAAAGTAATATGGCATTTGTTTTGGTATCCTGACTGAATCAGTGTGTCTTGGAAATAAGTCTGCACCAGGACTGTGAAATCATTTTTATCAGACAAACTTACATCAGTGCTGCTGCTTCTGCAGTTATCAAATTAGAATTATCCAGGAACTGAGTCTGAAAGAGATGGGGTCCAGCTAAACAAAGCCGTGTAAAAATCTTGAATATTTGTAATCTGCTGGTAATCTGTTTCAGCAGAACTCATAAATCAGCTCTAAACCAGTTTATTGCCAAAGATAGGCTTGCTTCAATTCAGTTTAAAGATAAGTTTGCTCTTGATTTCTACCATGCCCTTGCTTTGAATATGCAGAATGCTTTTGGACTTAGAGACATTCCCCTATGGAGAAAATCAGCTTCTTGTAATTCATTCCAACTCTGGCTTTTTCATCCTGTCTGATAAATATATATATATATGTGTGTGTATTTATGAGATACGTAGAGACTTATACACGGCTTCAATAACAGAAGAATTCCACTTTGAATTAATTGCAAAGGTACTTAGTATTTTTTTTACTTTAGTTCTATGTGCTTCATATGCTGATGAGAACGTTGACATTTATCTATTTAATATAAAATAGAATTCTGATATCGGATACAACCCAGGAAAGAAAATTCTGAACCTGATCTCTCCTGGGCAGAGTTAATCCCAGGGTCAAGAGAAACTCTATTAATCCCTCGTCATTTATTTCTTCTGTCATCTGTTTGGGTTTCTCTGTGGTTTTTTGGGGGAATTTTTGGGGAATAGGGGAAAAGGATGGGATAGTGGAAAAGGATTGTCCATGAAATTCTAGTAGGTTTTTCTGTTCCTTGTGGCCCGTGAAAGTTTCAAATCTTTCTGTTAATCCTATTACAGGATGCTTCTACTGTTCATTTCTTTAACAATAGTGTGAATAATTTCAGTCCTAATTTATGATTAACTTCATCATAAGTTACAGCATGGATTTTGCAAAGAGAAACACTTATACAAATAATGGAAGCCGGATTTTGGAAAACATTGATGATAATGCATATTCTTGTGCTTGGGGATTTTCAAATATCTGTTAGCTATTAAGACTGAGCAGATTAATTAGCAGATCCTGTGAATCTCAGCTGGAAGCATCATGCAGTAAAAGGTGCATAAATGGTTCCTAACCATTTACTTTCTTTCTGCTCTCTTCAGTCTTTTAGAAATGACTGCTTTTGATTAAAAAGTACTCATTTATCAGAGGAAGTAAAAATAAAGAAAAGCAGAAGCCTGGGTGACCACTGAGCAGTGGTTAAACTGCCCCTGTTGTAAATATGGGGTGGGCAAAGGGAAAGTGCTGCTGGTTCCCATGTCCTGCTCCACAAAATCTTCCACATGGAGCAGGGAGGAGCACTCAGATTGTGATGCCCAGCATTTTAGGTTCTGTATTTTCATGTATCTGTAGTTTTAGTGTGTGGCTCTGGACTCTATATAGAGTGTTAAAACTCCTGTTCCCAGCATTTTTAGGCAAAACAATTCCTCTAAAGCTCAAGATCCAAGGACACTTTGCTGCATCTGAGCCCCAAAATTTGTAAACAGTGAATTGGGGGGGAGCAAACTTGGAGTAATTGGCATCATTGGAGGATTAAGGCTCCAGATGTTCATGGACAGAACTTCCAAAATATAAAAAACTCATGACTCGGTGTCCATTTTGCATGTAGCCTCTCAAATAGCCTCTGTCTGCCCTAAATGCACTTTGAAGGCCTTCAACAAATTTTTCTGCCTTTTATTCTCTTTGTCTAAGCTGTGTTTCAGGTAAACCTGTTCAGGCATCATCGTGCTCGTTCAGATTTGGGGCGTTTCCTTCCAATTCTTCCTCCCTGCACATGGATTGAAGCTGGCACTTCCAGCCTCCGCACCACCATCAATTATTCACTCAAAGATCAGGGAGCTCAACCCAATCAGGAGTCCTGTGGATTTAGCAAAGTACAAGCCCAGCGTGTGCTGCAGCCCGTGAAACAAAGAAAGCTGCATTGAACTGAACAAAATGGGCAAAAAGCAGAGAGGGAGAAAGGAGCTGGAGCTTTTGGTGTGATGTCCAGCAAAGGTGGAAGTGAGGGATGGGAGGCAGCAGGAGGGAATTGGAAAGAAGGAAGAAAGTTCAGCAGATGAAAGGGAAAACGGTGTGTACTGAGGAGGGATGGGAGGAAGGGAACTGGGAGCATGGGAAAAAGATTTAAACCTCCAAATTGAATATTATTGCTCAGCAGTCTGGAAGGAAAAAATGAGAATATTCTTTGATTTTAGTGACTCAGAATTTGAAAAGGACACTTGACCCAAACATGGGTGTTTCCCATCTGTAAACACAACACCTTTATTTTGAAGAAATTTCCCATGTTTGGTACATGGAAGATAAATTCTGTTCCTGTGGTCGTTCAGAAGCCATGCCCGTTCTGTGGCTTTTTTGAGCCATCGCTACTTCACACTTGAATACCCTTTCCCCATCATTCTTGTGTGACTCTCTCTCTCAGTAGTTCCAGCATTTCTTCCTGTTCTGGAGGCCATTCTCCCCTTTGGAAAACCTTTCCCAGCTTCCCCAATTTTCTCTCTTTTCCCTGCAGTAGATTAAAGCAGTGGCTGGTTTGTGTTTGCTGGTGAATGCAGTGTGGCCAAGCCCATATGGAATTTTAACAAACATCTCAGATGTGTCTATTTGTCACCACATGGAGGTTCTCCATGTGTTATTCATATGCATATTTATGCATAAACTTCCATAAATTTCCACCACTGTATGGAAATCATGGGTTTTATTCTCTGTGTTGAGACTCAAATGATAGAAGAAATTTTATTTAATTTTTTTGCTAGCACCTCCTTTGAAAACCACTACAAAATGTTTGCAGATTCTCTGGATCCTTGCTAAGCTACCTTTGATTTCTAATTTCAAATAGAATTCAGAAATGAAGGAGTGGCCTTCCCCTAACAGACCCTGGTGAGACACATTGCCTTTTACATCCTCAAGTCTCTGCCTTGGTCTGGCTCTGCTGTTTTATTCCCTTTTAAGTTGGTGGCCAGTATGAAAAATATTGAGATTCATTATTACTTTTTAAGGAGGAAGGATATAAAAAGAAAAAAGTTTACTAGTTGGCTGGTGGTTGAGACCTGACTGCTGCACAAAATCTGAGGCATTTATAAAAAAAGGCTTTATTTGCTTACCTCATTTGTTTCGAATTTTTTGCATTTTCATGAAATGTTTTCAATGCTTGAAGTGGTTTTGGACAACTGAAAGTTATGTTTGCAAAACAAAGGATGCTATACAAATAAATCGGCATTTTCACATCATAAAATTTGTATTCTTCATTTATTTTAACAAATCTGGAGCCGGTGGTTTATTCTAATACTCATTCACACACCCATTGGCCTCAGACTTAGGACTGAATTCCAGGCATCGCATTAAACCTCCCTCATCATTTTCTTGTAACTGATTTTAATTTTCCATGACTCTTCTGAAGAGGAAAAAAAAAATATTTTTTTCTTCAGAAAATTCGAATAGAGTAGCTTAAATTTATTTGGGAGAAGAAAAAAAAAAAAAGAATCCTCCTTTTATATATTTTATCTTCCAAAGAAGATGTACTCTGTGGGTAGCTTTAAAAAGACTTTTTGACTGCTTAAACCACTGTGTCTTTCTTCTGCCACCAGAAGAAGTACAACCTGGTTATTTTAAGATGTAAGAAATATTTTTTTGAGGCAACAGATTCTAA
The DNA here is from genome assembly GCA_013400915.1 of Pardalotus punctatus. Classification (NCBI taxonomy): domain Eukaryota; kingdom Metazoa; phylum Chordata; class Aves; order Passeriformes; family Pardalotidae; genus Pardalotus; species Pardalotus punctatus. The sequence goes on along the minus strand of VZTX01001312.1, from coordinate 75,064 downwards.
CCTCTGGAAAGAACATCTATTTTTCAGCAAAAAAAAATCTAAATTAAAGAAGCCCTGAAACCCTCTTTCATGCTGCTCTCACAACATAATTTAGATCCATGATCGAAGGAATCTCAGTGCCAAATTCTCCTTTCTCTTTGATGTTTTTCCTAGAGATTTTTAATATTTTATTCCCCATTTCTTTTTTCCTCTTCTCCCTATCCCACAAAAACAATCCTGCAGAATAAAATTTCAAAGCTGTGCTGCTGAAAGCAGATGCTGTCATCAGCTGGTGGCTGGCTCAGATCCCAACTGAACACTTATAAAACGCCCCTGAATATTTGTTCACATTGTTTTTGCAGAGAAGAACCTCTCAGGATCCCTTTCCCTGGCTTTCCGCTTTAGAAATGGGGGATTTTCGCTTTAGAAATGGGGGATTTTCACTTTAGAAATGGGGGATTTCCGCTTTAGAAATCAGGAATTTCCGCTTTAGAAATTGTGCCT